>JAOTON010001818.1:120000-568954 GCA_034440635.1 Lepas anatifera | reverse complement strand
GCCCTACCCCCCCACTGATGTCCTGGATCCGCCTATGCTCGAGCTCCTTACCCCACCCCCTTACTGATGTCCTGGATCCGCCTATGCTCCAGCTCCTTAGTCCCACCCCTATACTAATGGCCTGGATCCGCCACTGCTTATACAGTTGATTTAAGCAGGCAGTGCAAGGAGTCACGTGTCATGGTATGAGCACAAAGAGGTTTATTCGGCTGGGAAAGAAATTGTGTGCAACGGTTGATCCTTTAACCAGTGTTACCTATGGTTAGAGAATGCATTAATTAGCGGGTAGACAGATAGATAGATGTTAAACTTTTATTGGACGGAAACAATATGACAGGTATAACAAAGAGATTGACGCAAAAGCCCGAAGGCTTAAGTGGTGGGGCCTCTCTTATCTCTCTCATAAAACACATCACTTTTACCGGACGCATCACACACATACACAGTAAGATTCGGACCCACGTAAAGAAACAAAACAAAACAAACCAAACAAGCAAACAGTTCCTGACCACCATTTTGATTTTTATTTGTCGCAAGTCGACACAGCGCGCAGGCCCTTACCGCACGGCCGCCACCCGGCCGTCCGACTGATATGAATATCTAATAGACAACGCGCCCGCCGCACGAGTAGAGGAGCCGAAACGAGACAGACTACCCTGCCACCACCGGGCATTCGCGCTGGTCTATAGCATGCGTACATAGCTATGCATCTGTCTCGCATAGCAGCTACCAGTGCGCCGCCCGCAGCGACGCTACGGCCGAACGGCGGGGTGAGGTTTCGAGCTGGAAACATACTAGCATGATGTATTACATTTAAGTAAAGGTAGACTGGTGTTGCAATGATATGCAACCTCTTGCAATGGCAAGATATGTCTCTTACCTAGCTGCATGCAAAATTTCATTTTCCTGCAATGACTCTAACCACCCCTAAACCCCGGTGTGAAGCAAAAATGAACCGATAAAATCACCATTTCGAAATGTGTTTTACGACTTATAGCTCGGACGCCGTAAGAGATAAGTGGGGGTATAAGTGAGACAAATGACGGCACCGAAGTTTGCTATCCAGCCGTGTTAAGTTCAATACCCTAGCTATCATGTTCTGGAAACCAGGGGCTGAGAATAAAAAGTTTCAAAACTTATAATTTATTTTTGCCTATAAAATAAAAAGTTTCAGTCCGAAATTTCATCCACAATATTTTGGGAAATACAGACCTTCACGGAATAGGCCAAAAAGGACCCTCAAATTTCCGTTTTCATTTTGTTTTTGTGTTTGTGCAGAACTGCACAAACAGGCCTATAAGTGGGTATTTGACTTAGAACCTGAACTGCCGTAGCTTCAGATATTTCGCGCCTATAGTTTAGACCATGAGTTTTATGTCAAATTTAGGGTGCAAAGTTTAAAAGTTAATTTAGAGACTTAAATTTAAAACTTTTTCTTTCCAACTTTTTGTGTGAACTACAAATTTCCCTGATGTAAAAGGGTGCAAGTTTGAAGAGTCTAGATGAATTAACAAAAAATAGAAAAATAAAAGTTAAAAATCACATAATGCAAAATTCGGGGCAAAATTTTAAAAATTTTGAAAATTGACAACCGTGGTGCTTATTCATTAGATAGCTATGGTATCTGTCTCGCATAGCAGCTACCAGTGCGCCGCCCGCAGCCACGCTACGGCCGAACGGCGGGGTGAGGTTTCGAGCGGAAAACTTACTAGCATTGTGTATTACATTTAATTAAAGGTACACTGTTGTTGCTATGATATGCAGCCTGTTGCGATGGCAAGATATGTCTTTGAACTAGCTTTTGCCGAATTTCATCCACTGTTAGCCTAACGTACATTGTCACCGGCTTCTCCTACGCCGGAGCGGTACTTCTGCCGAGGCCGCAGGCCGAGGTCTGTCAGAAGCCGGTGACGAACGAAGTGAGAAACGGCTTCTATACTGACAGTTTTTCGTTCTCTGTTGTCCGTAGTAGTAGTAGTAGTAGTAGTAGTAGTTGTTGTCTGTTCTGGAGGACTGGTATCAGATACTTGAAACTTGCAGGGATGAAAGGCAGGAACCCATAAAAAATCCCGACGGCTGCAGATTTTCCAATTTTGCAAAAACTTTTCCAAAATTTTGGATTATATTTTTCTAAACTTTTGTTTTTCTATTTTTCTATTTTTATTCTACAGCTCTCAAACTTACCCTCTTTTACACACAATCAAT
Organism: Lepas anatifera; assembly: GCA_034440635.1. Taxonomy (NCBI): domain Eukaryota; kingdom Metazoa; phylum Arthropoda; class Thecostraca; family Lepadidae; genus Lepas; species Lepas anatifera. Next base: position 566,749 of record JAOTON010001818.1, on the reverse strand, counting down.
TACCAGTTGTTGCTCAAAGTTTGAAGTAAAAATCCAAATTTGTACTTCCAAAATGATTTTTTGAAACTTTTACCTCCAACTTGTAGTGAAATGCATTACCAAAGTTATAAGTTCGAAATATCTGAAGATATGATGCTAGGTGCTCCAAACTGGATTTTTACAGACAGAATGGACTGTGCATTACTGCATAGACACTAAACTGAACCAAAAGCATAATTTTAAAGGTCAGTTTTGGCCCTTTTTCCAAAAAACATTGCAATTATGGCCTAAAACTTTAAAACCGAATAACTTTCAAAATTCTTGACATTTTTTAACGCAGTTTTCTTTGCTGAGATGGGTATTGTCATTACAACAATATATTCTAAACTCAAATTTCTGAGTTAATGGGAAATATTTTTCTGCAAAAAATACAATATTTTTTGTTTTTTCGGAATTTATGGCTGTATATTTCCAAATTTTCTTTTCGAAATTGGTACCAAAAAAAAGCCCAGCTCAAGTTCTACAACCATCTGCCTGACCATACCCGCGCGTCTCCCATAGGTTTTGAGCTATATGATGATAAAGACTGAATTTGATGCGATTTTCATAGGTTGTAATAGATTGATCACGTGATAAAGTGCCTTTATACTCAGCTGAGATATATGGCTCTCTCTATACTTGTAGTATGGGAAATTATGAGCTCTGCCGTTTTTGTTCATGACGCTCCGACGACTAGTTCGCCACTGAGGAGCAAAATACTTCGGTCCCGTTTTCCCGCAGCAGTAGTGACGTCATTCTGCCCTTCTTGCATGGAACTTCTGTGCTGCGGCAACAGGCTGCAGCCGGTAAATACGTGCAAGAAAGGCATAACATTTCTATCCGAGTGCATACAGCGGGTGGCTAGCCGGTCGGGGCGGACGGGAACCTGACTAGAGGGCAGAGGGTGTCGAGGCGTGTTTAGGGATCCGAGGAAGTGAGCAGTGATGCCCTCAGGCATCTAGGGAACGGTAGCAGGGTCCAGAGGCGTGCTGAGATAGCTCATGGGAGACATTTCGGACGGGGGAGCAGTGAGGATGGGGGCTGGTACGGGACTGGAGCCTTCCCCGCCATTACCTCGGAACAGCTTCTGTGTTTGTATTAACCATAGATACTCTGACATTGGGGGGGAGTTCAGCCCCTAGCTCCGCCCATTGTATCTACCACCATTTGAATAGCCACCATGTATGTATATAAGCATATTAAAGATTGAAGATTTCGTTGTACTCCGTACCAAATTAGCGAACAATATCAATGAGACGCAATCGACCATGCAGATTTCGAATGTGGTATTCAGGTCAACAAAAAGTCACTACGCATGCGCACTGGATTTAATGGTAACAGAGGCTATCTCGGCAACCTACAAGTCGATTTTTTTGAAATTTTGTGAACAAAAGAATAGCACGAAATATAAGTCAAAAATGTAATTGAAGCTGCACTGCTCTGCGCATGCGCAGAAGAAATTATGAAAATAGGCCTGAAAGGCTAGGATATTTCAGAGGAGGACCTGAACAGAGGGAAAGCCAACGTGCTTAAAGTTAGCATGAATGTTTTGTCACCCTTGGTAACAACAAAAGTCAGTGCGCATGCGCATTAGAAATTATGGTCATGGAGGCTATCTCGGGAGCCAATAGACCGATTTCGCTCAAATTTTTGCGAGTAAAAGCAGAATTTCATCTGCTAATCCTAATTGATGGCATTATGACGCTGCACTATTATGTGCATGTGCAGTAGGAATTCTAAGGAATAATAGGCTATAAGGGATAATTTAGACCAGGAAACAAACAAACGGCATATTGACATGCTTCAGTTAACTATAACGGTATTTTCGCTCTTATTCACTGCAGACTTTACTGCGCATGCGGACTGGGACTTAGGGTAACCAAAGCTAACTCGGTAAGAAATAGGCTGAATTGTGTGAAGTTCTCCGGGTATAGGTGAAATATGGTCGGCAAACCCATACTATTTTATATTGTGTCTCCTTTGTTCTGGCCATACCCAGTCTTTACTTAACAAACCAAAATTTATACGTGTGTTTATTTATGTGATGCTATTAACAGAGGGCAAACGTGGCGCAGTGTGCAGAAACATGTTAGTTTAGGAGAACATGGGCTTACACATGGGATCAAATGGAGTCATAATGAGAACACAAGACCTCAAGTCCCAACATCGCGTTAGTATATGTATCATACTGCTGAAAACACTCGCCTGTCAATCGAACTATTTGCCTAACGTACATTGTCACCGGCTTCTCCTGCGCCGGAGCGGCACCTGCCGAGGCCGCAGGCCGAGGTTGTCAGAAGCCGGGGACGAACGAAGTGAGAAACGGCTTCTATACTGACAGTTTTTCGTTCTCTGTTGTCCGTAGTCAGAAGCCGGTGACGAACGAAGTAAGAAACGGCTTCTATTCTGACAGTTTTTCCGGTCTCGTCGTGGTTGTCTGTTGTTGTTGTTGTTGTTGTTGTTGTTGTTGTTGTTGTTGTTGTTGTCTGTTCTGAGCGCTGGTATCAGAGACCTAAAACTTTTGTGGATAGAAGGCACTTCCAAATGAATAAGCACCACGGTTGTCAATTTTCAAAATTTTCAAAATTTTTCCCAGAATTTTGCATTTTGTGATTTGTAACTTTTATTTTTCTAATTTTTGCTAATTCATCTACAGTCTTCAAACTTGCACCCTTTTACATCAGACAAATTTGTAGTTCACACAAAAAGATGGAAAGAAAAAGCTTTAATTTAGGGCTCTAAATTAGCTTTTAAACTTTGCACCCTAAATTTGGCATAAAACTCATGGTCTAAACTACAGGCTCGAAATATCTGAAGCTACAGCAGTTCAGGTTCTGAGTCAAATATCAACTTAAAGGCCGGTTTGTGAAGTACTGCACAAACACAGAAACAAAACAAAAACGGAAATTTAAGGGTCCCTTTTGGCCCATTCCGTGAAGGTCTGCATTTCCCAAAATATCATTCAAACCCTTATATCTTTCGATCTAATTGATAAAAATTAGTTCCCATTTCAGGTAATAAGAGAGAATAGCCTCCCTTATTATATATTTAGAGATAAAAACTTTCAGACTGAAACTTTTTTATTTTATAGGCAAAAATAAGATATAAGTTTTTAAAACTTTTATTCTCAGCCCCTGGTTTCCAGACCATGATAGCTACGGTATTGAACTTAACACGGCTGGATCGAAAACTTCGTTGCCGTCATTTTTCTCACTCATACCCCCCACTTATCTCTTACGGCTTCCGCGCTATAAGCCGTAAAAGACATTTCAAAGTGGTAATTTTATCATTTCATTTTTGCTTCACACCGGGGTTTAGGGTGGTTAGAGTCATTGGAGGAAATGAAATTTTGCATGCAGCTAGGTAAGAGACATATGTCGGCATTCCATCTGCATATATATCAATGAAACACCAAGTTACCTTTACTAACATGCCGTTTCTCCACGCATCGTTGTAGCAAATCACCATGCGTCACCCCTGCGTCCACGTCGCGGCAACGCCGGCGATCGGCGCGGCCGTTTCTGTTTATTTATGGTCTGGTAAAAAAGTACCCGATACTACCCATAATGCATCACAAGTAATTAGAGTACCGTAAAAGTCCGAGTTTACAATAAGAGTATTATGTTTCTGTTTTTGGACCATGGGTGGATCCAGTGAATAAGTAGGCTAGGTGCCCCCCCCTCACCCTTCTCCCCCATCCCCCTCCCCAACCCCCAATCGACCATCGGCGCCCTCTGAAATTGTAAAGACACGACTCTCAAGATCGATGACGCTCCCTGAAATGTCGCTTCCCATACGCGGATCTAGGATTGCCTATCGGGGGCGAGGTGGAAGGGGAAACTTCCTGGTGGGCGCTATCTACACCAGGGACGCCACTTTTGGCCGGAAAATCTATCAAGTAAGCGCTAAAACCTTTCAGTAGACCCCGATACCTGCATCTCGGGGAAAACAACATTTCAGGGGGTGCCATCGAACTTTCCAGGGGTTTCCGGGACAATTTCAGGGGGCACTAACATTCTATGGGGGGGCACCTGTCCCCTTTCCCCCTGGGATCCGCCTATGTCGTTTCGGGGGGGCACGGAGGTGGGATCGTTACGGGTGTGGGGGTAAGGAGCTCGAGCATAAGCGGATCCAGGACATCAGCATGGGGGTAGGGGCTAAGGAGTTCGAGCATAGGCAGACCCAGGACATCAGTACGAGGGTGGGGCTAGAGAGTTAGAGCATAGGCGGATCCAGGACATCGGTACGAGGGTCGGGCTAGGGAGTTAGAGCATAGGCGGATCCAGGACATCGGTACGAGGGTCGGGCTAGGGAGTTAGAGCATAGGCGGATGCAGGACATTAGTACGGGGATGGGGCTAAGCAGCTGAGCATTAGCGTATTCAGGACATCAGTACGGGGTGAGACTCGGGAGTTCCAGCATAGGCGGATCCAGAACATTAGTAGGGTGGTAGGGGCTAAAGAGTTCCAGTATAGGCGAATCCAGGGCAGTACGGAGGTGGGGCTACGGAGTTCGAGCATGAGCAGATCCAGGACATCAGTGCAGGGGTGTGGCTAAGAAGCTCGAATAAAGGCGGATCCAGGACATCAGTGGGGGTGGGGGGGTAGGGGCTACGGAGTTCGAGCATAGGCGGATCCAGGACATCAGTAAGAAGGGGGGTAAGGGGCTCGAGCATAGGCGGATCCAGGACATCAGTAGGGGTGGGGCTAAGGAGTTCGAGCATAGGCGGATCCAGGAAATCAGTACGGAGGTGGGGCTAAAGAAGTTCGAGCATAGGCGGATCCAGGACATCAGTACGGGGGTGGGGCTAAGAGGTTCGAGTATAGGCGGATAAAGGACATCAGTACGGAGGTGGGGCTGAGGAGCTCAAGCATAAGCGGATCCAGGACATCAGCACAGGGGTAGGGGCTAAAGAGTTCGAGCATAGGCGGAACCAGGACATCAGTAGGGGGTGGGGGCTAAGTAGTTCGAGCATAGGCGGATCCAGGGCAGTACAGAGGTGGGGCTACGGAGTTCGAGCATAGATGGATCCAGGACATCAGTAAGGGGGTGGGGTAAGGAGCTCGAGCATAGGCGGATCCAGGACATCAGTGGGGGGGCAGGGGCTACGGAGTTCGAGCATAGGCGGATCCAGGACATCAGTAAGAAGGTGGGGTAAGGAGCTCGAGCAGAGGCGGATCCAGGACATCAGTACGGGGCTGGGGAAAGAGGCTCGAGTATAGGCGGATCAAAGACATCAGTACGGGGGTGGGGCTAGGGAGCTCGAGCATAAGCGGATCCAGGACATCAAGGGGCTAAAGAGTTAAAACAGGTAGGGCTAAAGAGTTAAAACATAAGCGGATCCAGGACATCAGTACGGGGGTGGGGCTAAGGAGCTCGAGCATAAGCGGATTCAGGACATCAGTACGTGGGTGGGGCTCGGGAGCTCGAGCATAGGCGGATCCAGGACATCATTAGGGGTAGGGGCTAAGGAGTTCAAGCATAGGCGGGTCCAGGGCAGTATAGAGGTGGGGCTACGGAGTTCGAGCATAGGCAGATCCAGGACATATGTAAGGGGTTGGGGTAAGGAGCTCGAGCATAGGCGGATCCAGGACATCAGTACGGTGGTGGGGCTGAGGTCTCGAGCTGGGGCATAACTCGGTAACAAATAGGCTGAATTGGGTGAAAATATGCAGGTATAGGTGAAATACCGTCGGAAAACCCATCATATTTTATATTGCATCTCCTTTCTTCTCGTCATGCCCAGTCTTTGCTTAACAAAACAAACATTATGCGTGTGTTTATTTCTTTGATGATATGAACAGAGGGCAAGCGTGGTTCAGTATGCAGAGACATGCTAATTTATGAAAACATGGGCTTAGACAGGGGATTAAATGGAGCCATAATGAGAACACAAAACCTAAAACTCAAACATTGCGTTGGTATAAGTATCAAACTGCGGAAAACACTCGCCTGTCAATCGAACTGTTTGGCTAACGTACATTGTCACCGGCTTCTCCTGCGCCAGAGCGGCACCTGCCGAGGCCGCAGGCCGAGGTAGTAGTAGTAGTAGTAGTAGTTGTTGTCTGTTCTGAGGACTGGTATCAGATACTTGAAACTTGCAGGGATGAAAGGCAGGAACCCATAAAAAATCCCGACGGCTGCAGATTTTCCAATTTTGCAAAAACTTTTCCAAAATTTTGGATTATATTTTTCTAAACTTTTATTTTTCTATTTTTCTATTTTTATTCTACAGCTCTCAAACTTACCCTCTTTTACACACAATCAATTACCAGTTGTTGCTCAAAGTTTGAAGTAAAAAATCCAAATTTGTACTTTCAAAATGATTTTTTGAAACTTTTACCTCCAACTTGTAGTGAAATGCATTACCAAAGTTATAAGTTCGAAATATCTGAAGATATGATGCTAGGTGCTCCAAACTGGATTTTTACAGACAGAATGGACTGTGCATTACTGCATAGACACTAAACTGAACCAAAAGCATAATTTTGAAGGTCAGTTTTGGCCCTTTTTCCAAAACATTGCAATTATGGCCTAAAACTTTAAAACCGTATAACTCTTAAAAATTCTTGACATTTTTTAACGCAGTTTTCTTTGTTGAGATGGGTATTGTCATTACAACAATATATTCTAAACTCAAATTTCTGAGTTAATGGGAAATATTTTTCTGCAAAAAATACAATATTTTTTGTTTTTTTGGGAATTTATGGCTGTATATTTCCAAATTTTCTTTTCGAAATTGGTACCAAAAAAAGCCCGGCTCAAGTTCTACAACCATCTGCCTGACCATACCCGCGCGTCTCCCATAGGTTTTGAGCTATATGATGATAAAGACTGAATTTGATGCGGTTTTCATAGGTTGTAATAGATTGATCACGTGATAAAGTGCCTTTATACTCAGCTGAGATATATGGCTCTCTCTATACTTGTAGTATGGGAAATTATGAGCTCTGCCGTTTTTGTTTCATGACGCTCCGACGACTAGTTCGCCACTGAGGAGCAAAATACTTCGGTCCCGTTTTCCCGCAGCAGTAGTGACGTCATTCTGCCCTTCTTGCATGGACCTTCTGTGCTGCGGCAACAGGCTGCAGCCGGTAAATACGTGCAAGAAAGGCATAACATTTCTATCCGAGTGCATACAGCGGGTGGCTAGCCGGTCGGGGCGGACGGGAACCTGACTAGAGGGCAGAGGGTGTCGAGGCGTGTTTAGAGATCCGAGGAAGTGAGCAGTGATGCCCTCAGGCATCTAGGGAACGGTAGCAGGGTCCAGAGGCGTGCTGAGATAGCTCATGGGAGACATTTCGGACGGGGGAGCAGTGAGGATGGGGGCTGGTACGGGACTGGAGCCTTCCCCGCCATTGCCTCGGAACAGCTTCTGTGTTTGTATTAACCATAGATATTCTGACATTGGGGGGGAGTTCAGCCCCTAGCTCCGCCCATTGTATCTACCACCATTTGAATAGCCACCATGTATGTATATAAGCATATTAAAGATTGAAGATTTCGTTGTACTCCGTACCAAATTAGCGAACAATATCAATGAGACGCAATCGACCATGCAGATTTCGAATGTGGTATTCAGGTCAACAAAAGTCACTACGCATGCGCACTGGATTTAATGGTAACAGAGGCTATCTCGGCAACCTACAAGTCGATTTTTTTGAAATTTTGTGTACAAAAGAATAGCACGAAATATAAGTCAAAAATGTAATTGAAGCTGCACTGCTCTGCGCATGCGCAGAAGAAATTATGAAAATAGGCCTGAAAGGCTAGGATATTTCAGAGGAGGACCTGAACAGAGGGAAAGCCAACGTGCTTAAAGTTAGCATGAATGTTTTGTCACCCTTGGTAACAACAAAAGTCAGTGCGCATGCGCATTAGAAATTATGGTCATGGAGGCTATCTCGGGAGCCAATAGACCGATTTCGCTCAAATTTTTGCGAGTAAAAGCAGAATATCATCTGCTAATCCTAATTGATGGCATTATGACGCTGCACTATTATGTGCATGTGCAGTAGGAATTCTAAGGAATAATAGGCTATAAGGGATAATTTAGACCAGGAAACAAACAAACGGCATATTGACATGCTTTAGTTAACTATAACGGTATTTTCGCTCTTATTCACTGCAGACTTTGCTGCGCATGCGGACTGGGACTTAGGGTAACCAAAGCTAACTCGGTAAGAAATAGGCTGAATTGTGTGAAGTTCTCCGGGTATAGGTGAAATATGGTCGGCAAACCCATACTATTTTATATTGTATCTCCTTTGTTCTGGCCATACCCAGTCTTTACTTAACAAACCAAAATTTATACGTGTGTTTATTTATGTGATGCTATGAACAGAGGGCAAACGTGGCGCAGTGTGCAGAAACATGTTAGTTTAGGAGAACATGGGCTTACACATGGGATCAAATGGAGTCATAATGAGAACACAAGACCTCAAGTCCCAACATCGCGTTAGTATATGTATCATACTGCTGAAAACACTCGCCTGTCAATCGAACTATTTGCCTAACGTACATTGTCACCGGCTTCTCCTGCGCCGGAGCGGCACCTGCCGAGGCCGCAGGCCGAGGTTGTCAGAAGCCGGTGACGAACGAAGTGAGAAACGGCTTCTATACTGACAGTTTTTTGTTCTCTGTTGTCCGTAGTAGTAGTAGTAGTTGTTGTATGTTCTGAGGACTGGTTTCAGATACTTGAAACTTGCAGGGATGAAAGGCAGGAACCCATAAAAAATCCCGACGGCTGCAGATTTTCGAATTTTGCGAAAACGTTTCCAAAATTTTGGATTATATTTTTCAAAACTTTTATTTTTCTATTTTTCTATTTTTAGTCTACAGCTCTCAAACTTACCCTCTTTTACACACAATCAATTACCAGTTGTTGCTCAAAGTTTGAAGCAAAAAATCCAAATTTGTACTTCCAAAATGATTTTTTGAAACTTTTACCTCCAACTTGTAAGGAAATGCATTACCAAAGTTATAAGTTCGAAATATCTGAAGATATGATGCTAGGTGTTCCAAACTGGATTTTTACAGACAGAATGGACTGTGCATTACTGCATAGACACTAAACTGAACCAAAAGCATAATTTTGAAGGTCAGTTTTGGCCCTTTTTCCAAAACATTGCAATTATGGCCTAAAATTTTAAAACCATATAACTTTCAAAATTCTGGACATTTTTGAGTGCAGTTTTCTTTGTTGAGATGGGTATTGTCATTACAACAACATATTCGAAACTCAAATTTTTGAGTTAATGGGAAATATTTTTCTGCAAAAAATACAATATTTTTTGTTTTTTTGGGAATTTATGACTATATATTTCCAAATTTTCTTTTCGAAATTGGTACCAAAAAAAAGCCCGGCTCAAGTTCTACAACCGTCTGCCTGACCATACCCGCGCGTCTCCCATAGGTTTTGAGCTATATGATGACAAAGACTGAATTTGATGCGGTTTTCATAGATTGTCATAGATTCATCACGTGATAAAGTGCCTTTATACTCAACTGAGATATATGGCTCTCTCTATACTTGTAGTATGGGAAATTATGAGCTCTGCCGTTTTTGTTTCATGACGCTCAGACGACTAGTCCGCCACTGAGGGGCAAAATACTTCGGTCCCGTTTTTTTCGCAGGAGTCGTGACGTCATTCTGCCCGTCTTGCATGGACCTTCTGTGCTGCGGCAGTGGGCTGCAGGCGGTAAATGCGTGCAAGAAAGGCATAACATTTTTATCCGAGTGCATACAGCGGGTGGCTAGCCGGTCGGGGCGGACGGGAACCTGACTAGAAGGCAGAGGGTGCCGATGCGTGTTTAGAGATCCGAGGAAGTGAGCAGTGATGCCCTCAGGTATCTAGGGAACGGTAGCAGGGTCCAGAGGCGTGCTGGGATAGCTCATGGGAAACATTTCGGACGGGGGAGCAGTGAGGATGGGGGCTGGTACGGGACTGGAGCCTTCCCCGCCATTGCCTCGGAACAGCTTCTGTGTTTGTATTAACCATAGATATTCTGACATTGGGGGGGAACTTCAGCCCCTAGCTCCGCCCATTGTATCTTCCAACATTTGAATAGCCACCATGGATGTATATAAGCATATGAAAGATTGAAGATTTCGTTGCACTCCGTACCAAATTACCGAACAATATCAATGAGAGGCAATCGACCATGCAGATTTCGAATGTGGTATTCAGGTCAACAAAGGTCACTGCGCATGCGCACTGGAACTAATGGTAACAGAGGCTATCTCGGCAACCTACGGGTCGATTTTCTTGAAATTTTGTGAACAGAAGAATATCACGAAATGTAAGTCAAAATTGTCATTGAAGCTGCACTGCTCTGCGCATGCGCAGCAGAAATTATGAAAATAAGCATGAAAGGCGAGGATATTTCAGAGGAGGACCTGAACAGAAGGAAAGCCAGCGTGCTTTAAGTTAGAATGAATGTTTTGTCACCCTTGGTAACAACAAAGTTCAGTGCGCATGCGCATTAGAACTTATGGTCATGGAGGCTATCTCGGGAGCCAATAGACCGATTTCGCTCAAATTTTTGCGAGTAAAAGCAGAATAGAATCTGCTAATCCTAATTGATGGCATTATGACGCTGCACTATTATGCGCATGTGCAGTAGAAATTCTAAGGAATAATAGGCTCTAAGGGATCATTTAGACCAGGAGACAAACAAACTGCATATTAACATGCTTCAGTCAACTATAACGGTATCTTTGCTCTCATTCACTGCAGACGTTACTGCGCATGTGGACTGGGAGTAGGGTAACCGAAGCTTACTCGTTAACAAATTGGCTGAATTGGGTGAAAATCTGCAGGTATAGGTGAAATACGGTCGGCAAACCCATCATATTTTATAATGTATCTCCTTTCTTCTGGTCATGCCCAGTCTTTACTTAACAAAACAATAATTATACGTGTGGTTATCTATGTGATGACATGAACAGAGGGCAAACGTGACGCAGTGTGCAGAGACATGCTAATGTAGCAAAACAAGGGCTTACACAGGGGATTGAATGGAGCCATAACGAGAACACAAAACCTAAAACTCCAACATTGCGTTGTTGTAAGTATCAAACTGCTGAAAACACTCACCTGTCAATCGAACTGTTTGGCTAACGTACATTGTCACCGGCTTCTCCTGCGCCGGAGCGGCACCTGCCGAGGCCGCAGGCCGAGGTTGTTGTTGTTGTTGTTGTCTGTTCTGAGCGCTGGCATCAGAGACCTAAGACTTTTGTGGATAGAAGGCACTTCCAAATGAATAAGCACCACGGTTGTCAATTTTCAAAATTTTCAAAATTTTGCCCAGAATTTTCCATTATGTGATTTTTAATTTTCATTTTTCTATTTTTTGCTAATTCATCTACAGTCTTCAAACTTGCACCCTTTTACATCAAGGAAATTTTTAGATCACACAAAATGTTTGAAAGAAAAAGTTATAAATTTAGGGCTCCAAATTAGCTTTTAAACTTTGCACCCTAAATTTGGCATAAAACTCATAGTCTAAACTACAGGCTCGAAATATCTGAAGCTACAGCAGTTCAGGTTCTGAGTCAAATGCCAATTTAAAGGCCGGTTTGTGCAGTACTGCCCAAACACAGAAACAAAAGAAAAACGGAAATTTAAGGGTCCTTTTTGGCCCATTCTGCGAAGGTCTGCATTTCCCAAAATATCAGTCAAACCCTTATATCTTCAGATCTAATTAAGATAAATTAGTTCCCATTTCAGATAATAAAAGAGAATAGCCTCCTTTATTATATATTTAGAGATAAAAACTTTCAGACTGAAACTTTTTATTTTAGAGGCAAAGATAAAATATAAGTTTTTAAAATTTTTATTCTCAGCCTCCTGGTTTCCAGACCATGATAGCTACGGTATTGAACTTAACACGGCTGGATAGAAAACTTCGTTGCCGTCATTTTTCTCACTCATACACCCCACTTATCTCTTACGGCTTCCGCGCTATCTGCCGTAAATTACATTTCAATGTGGTAATTTTATCGGTTCATTTTTGCTTCACACCAGGATTTCGAATGGTTAATATAGATGGAAGTGGATGAAATTCGGCAAAAAGCTAGTCCAAAGACATATCTTGCCATCGCAACAGGTTGCATATCATAGCAACAACAGTGTACCTTTAATTAAATGTAATACACAATGCTAGTAAGTTTTCCGCTCGAAACCTCACCCCGCCGTTCGGCCGTAGCGTGGCTGCGGGCGGCGCACTGGTAGCTGCTATGCGAGACAGATACCATAGCTATCTACGCATGCTATAGACCAGCACAAATGCCCGGTGGTGGCAGGGTAGTCTGTCTCGTTTCGGCTCCTCTACTCGTGCGGCGGGCGCGTTGTCTATTAGATATTCATATCAGTCGGACGGCCGGGTGGCGGCCGTGCGGTAGGGTCCCGCTCGCTGCGGCGACTTGCGACGAATAAAAAACAAAATGGTGGTCAGGAACTGGTTTGCTTGTTTGGTTTGTTGTGTTTTGTTTCTTTATGTGTGTCCAAATCTTACTGTGTATTTGTGTGATAGGTCCGGTAAAAGTGATGTGTTTTATGAGAGAGATAAGAGAGGCCACACCACTTAAGCCTTCGGGCTTCTGCGTCAATCTATTTGTTATACCTGTCATATTGTTCCCGTCCAATAAAAGTTTATCATCTGTCTATCTATCTACCCACTAGTTAATGCATCCTCTAACCATAGGTAGCACTGGCCAAAGGATCCACCGTTGCACACCATTTCTTTCCCAGCCGAATAAACCTCTTTGTGGTGATACCATGACACGTGACTCCTTGCACTCCCTGCTTAAATAAACTTAATAAGCAGTGGCGGATCCAGGTCATTAGTATGGGGGTGGGGCTAAGGAGCTCGAGCATAGGCGGATCCAAGACATCAGTACCGGGGTGGGGCTAGAGAGCTCGAGCATGGGCGGATCCAGGACATCAGTACGGGGTGGGGCTAAGGAGCTCGAGCATAGGCGGATCCAGGACATCAGGAGCGGGTTGGAACACGGGACCTCGAGCATAAGCGGATCCAGAACATCAATACGGGGGTGGGGCTAAGGAGCTCGAGCATAGGCGGATCCAGGACATCAGTACGGGGTGGGGTAAAGAGCTCGAGCATAGGCAGATCCAGGACATCAGTACGGGGTGGGGCTAGGGAGCTCCAGCATAGGCGGATCCAGGACATCAGTTCGGGGGTGGGGTTAAGGAGCTCGAGCATTGGCGGACCCAGGACATCAGTACGGGGGTGGGCTAAGGAGATCGAGCATAGGCGAATCCAGGACATCAGCACGGAGGTGGGGCTAAGGAGCTCGAGCATAGGCGGATCCAGGACATCAGTACGGGGTGGGGTAAGGAGCTCGAGCATAGGCAGATCCAGGACATCAGTACGGGGTGGGGCTAGGGAGCTCGAGCATAGGCGGATCCAGGACAGTACGAAGGTGGGGCTACGGAGTTCGAGCATAGGCGGATCCAGGACATCAGTAAGGGGGTGGGGCTGAGGAGCTCGAGCATAGGCGGATCCAGGACATCAGTACGGGGATGGGCCTCAGGAGTTGGAGCATTAGCGGATCCAGGATATCAGTTCGGTGGTGGGGCTAAGGAGCTTGAGCATAGGCGGATCAAGGATTACCAATAGAGGAGGCACCGTCCGCAGGGCAAGGGGTGTAATCCGGAGCATAGAGCGCAACTTTTGACACGTAAAATCCTTTCGATGGGCGCCAATTTTTGCATCTTAGGGGAAAGGGTGGGAAGTGACATTTCAGGGGTGCCATCGAATGTTTGAGGGCGCCGTGGCCATTTCAGGGGGTGCTGAGGATCGACCAAGGGGGGGGTACACGTGCCTCCTATCCCCCCGCTACCCTGAATTCACCTTTTAGCTCCAGCCTCTCTGCCATTGCCTCCAAACATCCTTTGCTCATGCTATAGCTCTAGGCATTTTCACATGGGGGGGACTTAAGCCCACTAGCCTCGCCCCTTGTATCCGCTATCGTATTTAGACATGTAAATAATATATAAATCTCGTTGCACTCTATTCCATATTGTCGAACAATATTAATGAGAGGAAATCGGTCATGCAGATTTTGAATCCGGTCTTCAGGTCAATGAAAGGTCACTGCGCATGCGCAGTGGAACTAATTGTAACAGAGGCTATCCCGGCCACCTACGGGTCAATTTTTTTGAAATTTTGTAAACAAGAAAATGCCACGGAGTGAAAACCACAAATAATGTCATAGTAAAGCTGCACTGCCCTGGGCATGCGCAGTAGAAATCTTAAAGATAAGCCTTAAAGGTGAGGATATTTCAGAAGAGGACATGGACAGAGGAGAGCGAACATGCTTAAATTTGGTATGAAAGTTTTGACACCCTTGCTTACTACAAAGGTAAGTGCGCATGCGCATTAGAACTTATGGTCAGGGAGGCTATCTCGGGAGCCAATAGACCGATTGGGCTAAAAATTTGAGAGTAATAGCAGAATACTATCTGCTAATCCCAATTCACGGAATTATGACATTGCATTGTGCTGCGCATGCTCAGGATGAATTCTAAGGAATATTAGGCTATACGGGATAGTTTAGTTCAGGAGACAAACAAACGACATACCAACATGCTTCAGTCCATTATAACGGTATCTTCGCTCTCATTCACTGCAGACTTTACTGCGCATGCGGACTGGGACTTAGGATAACCGAAGCTAACTCGGCAACAAATAGGCTAAATTGTGTGAAGATCTCCAGGTGTAGGTAAAATATGGTCGGCAAACCCATAATATTTTATATTGTATCTCCTTTCTTCTGGGCATAGCGAGTCTTTACTTAACAAACCAAACTTTATACGTGTGATTATTTATGTGATGACATGAACAGACGACAAACGTGGCACAGTGTGCAGAGACATGTTAGTTTAGGAAAACATGGACTTACACATGGGACTGAATGTAGTCAGAATGAGAACATTAGACCTCAAGTCCCAACATCGCGTTAGTATATGTATCATACTGCTGAAAACACTCGCCTGTCAATCGAACTGCTTGCCTAACGTACATTGTCACCGGCTTCTCCTGCGCCGGAGCGGCACCTGCCGAGGCCGCAGGCTGAGGTCTGTCAGAAGCCGGTGACGAACGAAGTAAGAAACGGCTTCTATTCTGACAGTTTTTCCGGTCTCGTCGTGTGTCTGTTGTTGTTGTCTGTTCTGAGCACTGGTATCAGAGACCTAAAACTTTTGTGGATAGAAGGCACTTCCAAATGAATAAGCACCACGGTTGTCAATTTTCAAAATTTTCAAAATTTTGCCCAGAATTTTGCATTATATGATTTTTAACTTTTATTTTTCTATTTTTTGCTAATTCATCTACAGTCTTCAAACTTGCACCCTTTTACATCAGACAAATTTGTAGTTCACACAAAAAGTTGGAAGGAAAAAGCTTTAAATTTAGGGCTCCAAATTAGCTTTTAAACTTTGCACCCTAAATTTGGCATAAAACTCATGGTCTAAACTACAGGCTCGAAATATTTGAAGCTACAGCAGTTCAGGTTCTGAGTCAAATATCAACTTAAAGGCCGGTTTGTGCAGTACTGCACAAACACAGAAACAAAACAAAAACGGAAATTTAAGGGTCCTTTTTGGCCCATTCCGTGAAGGTCTGCATTTCCCAAAATATCATTTAAACCCTTATATCTTCCGATCTAATTGATAAAAATTAGTTTCTATTTCAGATAATAAAAGAGAATAGCCTCCTTTATTATATATGTAGAGATAAAAACTTTCAGACTGACACTTTTTATTTTATAGGCAAAAATAAAATATAGGTTTTTAAAATTTTTATTCTCAGCCCCCTAGTTTCCAGACCATGATAGCTACGGTATTGAACTTAACACGGCTGGATAGAAAACTTCGTTGCCGTCATTTTTCTCACTCATACCCCCACTTATCTCTTACGGCTTCCGCGCTATGAGCCGTAAAATACATTTCAAAGTGGTAATTTTATCAGTTCATTTTTGCTTCACACCGGGGTTTAGGGTGGTTAGAGTCATTGGAGGGAAATGAAATTTTGCATGCAGCTAGGTAAGAGACATATGTCGGCATTCCATCTGCATAGATATCAATGAAACACCAAGTTACCTTTACAAACATGCCGTTTCTCCACGCATCGTTGTAGCAAATCACCACGCGTCACCCCTGCGTCCACGCTGCGGCAACGCCGGCGATCGGCGCGGCCGTTTCTGTTTATTTATGGTCTGTTAAAGAAGTACCCAATACTACCCATAATGCATCACAAGTAATTAAAGTACCGTAAAAGTCCGAGTTTACAATAAGAGTATTATGTTTCTGTTTTTGGACCATGGGTGGATCCAGGGAATAAGTAGGCTAGGTGCCCCCCCACCCTTCTCCACCCATCCCCCTCCCCCAACCCCCAATCGACCATCGGCGCCCTCTGAAATTGTAAAGACACGCCTCTCAAGGTCGATGACGCTCCCTGAAATGTCGCTTCCCATACGCGGATCCAGGATTGCCTATCGCGGGCGAGGTGGAAGGGGAAACTTCCTGGTGGGCGCTATCTACACCAGGGACGCCACTTTTGGCCGGAAAAACCTATCAAGTAGGCGCTAAAACCTATCAGTAGACCCCAATACCTGCATCTCGTGGAAAACGACATTTCAGGGGGTGCCATCGAACTTTCCAGCGGTTTCCGGGACAATTTCAGGGGGCGCTAACATTCTATGGTGGGCACCTGTCCCCTTTCCCCCTTGGGTCCGCCTATGTCGTTTCGGGGGGGGGGGCACGGAGGTGGGGTCGTTACGGGTGTGGGGGTAAGGAGCTCGAGCATAAGCGGATACAGGGCATCAACATGGGGGTAGGGACTAAAGAGTTCAAGCATAGGCGGACCCAGGACATCAGTACGAGGGTGGGGCTAAGGAGTTAAAGCATAGGCGGATCCAGGGCATCGGTACGAGGGTCGGGCTAGGGAGTTAGAGCATAGGCGGATCCAGGACATTAGTACGGGGATGGGGCTAAGCAGCTGAGCATTAGCGGATTCAGGACATCAGTACGGGGTGAGACTCGGGAGTTCCAGCATAAGCGGATCCAGGACATCAGTAGGGGGGTAGGGGCTACGGAGTTCGAGCATAGGCGGATCCAGGATATTAGTACGGGGATGGGGCTAAGGAGATCGAGTATAGGCGGATCTAGGACATCTGTACGGGGGTGGAGATAAAGAGTTCGAGCATAGGCGGATCCAGGACATCAGTACGGGGATGGGGCTAAGAAGCTCGAGTATAAGCAGATTCAGCTGATCAGTACGGGGGTGGGGCTCGGGAGCTCGAGCATAGTCGGATCCAGGACATCAGTACGGTGATGGGGCTTGGGCGTTCCAGCATAGGCGGATCCAGGACATTAGTAGGGTCGTAGGGGCTAAGAGTTCGAGCATAGGCGAATCCAGGACACAGTACGGAGGTGGGGCTACGGAGTTCGAGCATAGGCAGATCCAGGACATCAGTAGGGGTAGGGGCTAAGGAGTTCAAGCATAGGCGGATCCAGGGCAGTATAGAGGTGGGGCTACGGAGTTCGAGCATAGGCAGATCCGGGACATACGTAAGGGGGTGGTGTAAGGAGCTCGAGCATAAGCGGATCCAGGACATCAGTTCGGTGGTGGGGCTGAGGTCTCGAGCTGGGACATAACCCGGTAACAAATAGGCTGAATTGGGTTAAAATCTGCAGGTATAGGTGAAATACCGTCGGAAAAGCCATCATATTTTATATTGTATATCCTTTCTTCTCGTTATGCGCAGTCTTTGCTTAACAAAACAAACTTTATGCGTGTGTTTATTTATTTGATGACATGAGCAGAGGGCAAGCGTGGTGCAGTATGCAGAGACATGCTAATTTAGGAAAACATGGGACTAGACTGGGGATTGAATGGAGCCATAATGAGAACACAAAACCTAAAACTCCAACATTGCGTTGTTATAAGTATCAAACTGCTGAAAAAAAACTCGCCTGTCAATCGAACTGTTTGGCTAACGTACATTGTCACCGGCTTCTCCTGCGCCAGAGCGGCACCTGCCGAGGCCGCAGGCCGAGGTCAGAAGCCGGTGACGAACGAAGTGAGAAACGGCTTCTATACTGACAGTTTTCGTTCTCTGTTCTCCGTAGTCAGAAGCCGGTGACGAACGAAGTAAGAAACGGCTCCTATTCTGACAGTTTTTCCGGTCTCGTCGTTGTCAGAAGCCGGTGACGAACGAAGTAAGAAACGGCTTCTATTCTGACAGTATTTCCGGTCTCGTCGTCGTTGTCTGTTGTTGTCAGAAGCCGGTGACGAACGAAGTAAGAAACGGCTTCTATTCTGACAGTTTTTCCGGTCTCGTCGTCGTTGTCAGAAGCCGGTGACGAACGAAGTGAGAACGGCTTCTATACTGACAGTTTTTCGTTCTCTGTTGTCCGTAGTAGTAGTAGTAGTAGTTGTTGTCTGTTCTGAGGACTGGTATCAGATACTTGAAACTTGCAGGGATGAAAGGCAGGAACCCATAAAAAATCCCGACGGCTGCAGATTTTCGAATTTTGCAAAAAATTTTCCAAAATTTTGGATTATATTTTTATAAACTTTTATTTTTCTATTTTTCTATTTTTAGTCTACAGCTCTCAAACTTACACTCTTTTACACACAATCAATTACCAGCTGTTGCTCAAAGTTTGAAGCAAAAAATCCAAATTTGTACTTCCAAAATGATTTTTTGAAACTTTTACCTCCAACTTGTAGTGAAATGCATTACCAAAGTTATAAGTTCGAAATATCTGAAGATATGATGCTAGGTGTTCCAAACTGGATTTTTGCGGACAGAATGGACTGTGCGTTACTGCATAGACACTAAACTGAACCAAAAGCATAATTTTGAAGGTCAGTTTTGGCCCTTTTTCCAAAACATTGCAATTATGGCCTAAAACTTTAAAACCATATAACTTTCAAAATTCTGGACATTTTTGAACGCAGTTTTCTTTGTTGAGATGGGTATTGTCATTACAACAACATATTCTAAATGCAAATTTCTGAGTTAATGGGAAATATTTTTCTGCAAAAAATATAACATTTTTTTGTTTTTTTGGGAATTTAGGACTACATATTTCCAAATTTTCTTTTCGAAATTGGTACCAAAAAAAGCCCGGCTCAAGTTCTACAACCGTCTGCCTGACCATACCCGCGCGTCTCCCATAGGTTTTGAGCTATATGATGATAAAGACTGAATTTGATGCGGTTTTCATAGGTTGTAATAGATTCATCACGTGATAAAGTGCCTTTATACTCAACTGAGATATATGGCTCTCCCTAAACTTTTAGTATGGGAAATTATGAGCTCTGCCGTTTTTGTTTCATGACGCTCCGACGACTAGTTCGCCACTGAGGGGCAAAATACTTCGGTCCCATTCTTCCTGCAGCAGTAGTGACGTCATTCTGCCCTTCTTGCATGGACCTTCTGTGCTGCGGCAGTAGGCTGCAGCCGGTAAATGCGTGCAAGAAAGGCACAACATTTTTATCCGAGTGCATACAGCGGGTGGCTAGCCGGTCGGGGCGGAAGGGAACCTGACTAGAAGGCAGAGGGTGCCGAGGCGTGTTTAGAGATCCGAGGAAGTGAGCAGTGATGCCCTCAGGTATCTAGGGAACGGTAGCAGGGTCCAGAGGCGTGCTGAGATAGCTCATGGGAAACATTTCGGACGGGGGAGCAGTGAGGATGGGGGCTGGTACGGGACTGGAGCCTTCCCCGCCATTGCCTCGGAACAGCTTCTGTGTTTGTATTAACCATAGATATTCTGACATTGGGAGGGGGGTGTTCAGCCGCTTGCTCCGCCCATTGTATCTACCACCATTGGAATAGCCACCATGTATGTATATAAGCATATGAAAGATTGAAGATTTCGTTGCACTCCGTACCAAATTACCTAACAATATCAATGAGAGGCAATCGATTATGCAGATTTCGAATGTGGTATTCAGGTCAACAAAAGGTCACTGCGCATGCGCACTGGAACTAATGGTAACAGAGGCTATCTCGGCAACCTACGGTTCGATTTTCTTGAAATTTTGTGAACAGAAGAATATCACAAAATGTAAGTCAAAAATGTCATTGAAGCTGCACTGCTCTGCGCATGCGCAGCAGAAATTATGAAAATAGGCCTGAAAGGCGAGGACATTTCAGAGGAGGACCTGAACAGAGGGAAAGCCAACGTGCTTAAAGTTAGCATGAGTGTTTTGTCACCCTTGGTAACAACAAAGGTTAGTGCGCATGCGCATTAGAACTTATGGTCATGGAGGCTATCTCGGGAGCCAATAGACCGATTTCGCTCAAATTTTTGCGAGTAAAAGCAGAATATCATCTGCTAATCCTAATTGATGGCATTATGACGCTGCACTATTATGCGCATGTGCAGTAGGAATTCTAAGGAATAATAGGCTCTAAGGGATCATTTAGACCAGGAGACAAACCAACGGCATATTAACATGCTTCAGTCAACTATAACGGTATCTTTGCTCTCATTCACTGCAGACGTTACTGCGCATGCGGACTGGGAGTAGGGTAACCGAAGCTCACTCGTTAAAAAATTGGCTGAATTGGGTGAAAATCTGCAGGTATAGGTGAAATACGGTCGGCAAACCCATCATATTTTATCATGTATCTCCTTCCTTCTGGTCATGCCCAGTCTTTACTTAACAAAACAACCATTATACGTGTGTTTATCTATGTGATGACATGAACAGAGGGCAAACGTGACGCAGTGTGCAGAGACATGCTAATGTAGGAAAACATGGGCTTACACAGAGGGATTGAATGGAGCCATAATGAGAACACAAAACCTAAAACTCCAACATTGCGTTGTTATAAGTATCAAACTGCTGAAAACACTCGCCTGTCAATCGAACTGTTTGGCTAACGTACATTGTCACCGGCTTCTCCTGCGCCGGAGCGGCACCTGCCGAGGCCGCAGGCCGAGGTTGTTGTTGTTGTTGTTGTTGTCTGTTCTGAGCGCTGGTATCAGAGACCTAAAACTTTTGTGGATAGAAGGCACTTCCAAATGAATAAGCACCACGGTTGTCAATTTTCAAAATTTTCAAAATTTTGCCCAGAATTTTGCATTATGTGATTTTTAACTTTTATTTTTCTATTTTTTGCTAATTCATCTAGACTCTTCAAACTTGCACCCTCTTTACATCAGGGAAATTTGTAGTTCACACAAAAAGTTGGAAAGAAAAAGCTTTAAATTTAGGGCTCTAAATTAGCTTTTAAACTTTGCACCCTAAATTTGGCATAAAACTCATGGTCTAAACTACAGGCTCGAAATATCTGAAGCTACAGCAGTTCAGGTTCTGAGTCAAATATCAACTTAAAGGCCGGTTTGTGCAGTACTGCACAAACACAGAAACAAAACAAAAACGGAAATTTAAGGGTCCTTTTTGGCCCATTCCGTGAAGGTCTGCATTTCCCAAAATATCATTCAAACCCTTATATCTTCCGATCTAATTGATAAAAATTAGTTCCCATTTCAGATAATAAGAGAGAATAGCCTCCTTTATTATATATTTAGAGATAAAAACTTTCAGACTGAAACTTTTTATTTTATAGGCAAAAATAAAATATAAGTTTTTAAAATTTTTATTCTCAGCCACCTGGTTTCCAGACCATGATAGCTACGGTATTGAACTTAACACGGCTGGATAGAAAACTTCGTTGCCGTCATTTTCTCTCACTGATACCCCCCACTTATCTCTTACGGCTTCCGCGCTATAAGCCGTAAAATGCATTTCAAAGTGGTAATTTTATCAGTTCATTTTTGCTTCACACCGAGGGTTTAGGGTGGTTAGAGTCATTGGAGGGAAATGAAATTTTGCATGCAGCTAGGTAAGAGACATATGTCGACATTCCATCTGCATATATATCAATGAAACACCAAGTTACCTTTACTAACATGCCGTTTCTCCACGCATCGTTGTAGCAAATCACCACGCGTCACCCCTGCGTCCACGTCGCGGCAACGCCGGCGATCGGCGCGGCCGTTTCTGTTTATTTATGGTCTGGTAAAAAAGTACCCAACACTACCCATAATGCATCACAAGTAATTAGAGTACCGTAAAAGTCTGAGTTTACAATAAGAGTATTATGTTTCTGTTTTTGGACCATGGGTGGATCCAGGGAATAAGTAGGCTAGGTGCCCCCCCCACCCTTCTCCCCCATCCCCTCCCCCAACCCCCAATCGACCATCGGCGCCCTCTGAAATTGTAAAGACACGCCTCTCAAGGTCGATGACGCTCCCTGAAATGTCGCTTCCCATACGCGGATCCAGGATTGCCTATCGGGGGCGAGGTGGAAGGGGAAACTTCCTGGTGGGCGCTATCTACACCAGGGACGCCACTTTTGGCCGGAAAAACCTATCAAGTAGGCGCTAAAACCTATCAGTAGACCCCGATACCTGCATCTCGGGGAAAACGACATTTCAGGGGGTGCCATCGAACTTTCCAGGGGTTTCCGGGACAATTTCAGGGGGCGCTAAGATTCTATGGGGGGCACCTGTCCCCTTTCCCCTTGGATCCGCCTATGTCGTTTCGGGGGCGGGGGGGCACGGAGGTGGGGCGTTACTGGTGTGGGCGTAAGGAGATCGAGCATAAGCGGATCCAGGACATCAGCATGGGGGTAAGGGCTAAAGAGTTCGAGCATAGGCGGACCCAGGACATCAGTACGAGGGTGGGGCTAGGGAGTTAGAGCATAGGCGGATCCAGGCCATCGGTACGAGGGTCGGGCTAGGGAGTTAGAGCATAGGCGTATCCAGGACATTAGTACGGGGATGGGGCTAAGCAGCTGAGCATTAGCGGAATCAGGATATCAGTACGGGGTGAGACTCGGGAGTTCCAGAATAGGCGGATCCAGGACATCAGTAGGGGGTAGGGGCTACGGAGTTCGAGCATAGGCGGATCCAGGATATTAGTACGGGGATGGGGCTAAAGAGCTCGAGCAGAGGCGGATCTAGGACATCAGTACGGCGGTGGGGCTAAGAAGCTCGAGCATAAGCGGATTCAGCTGATGGGGTGGGGCTCGGGAGCTCGAGCATAAGCGGATTCAGCTGATGGGGTGGGGCTCGGGAGCTCGAGCATAGTCGGATCCAGGACATCAGTAGGGGGTGGGGGCTAAGTAGTTCGAGCATAGGCGGATCCAGGGCAGTAGAGAGGTGGGGCTACGAAGTTCGAGCACAGGCGGATCCAGGACATCAGTAAGGGGGTGGGGTAAGGAGCTCGAGCATAGGCGGATCCAGGACATCAGTGGGGGGGGTAGGGGCTACGGAGTTCGAGCATAGGCGGATCCAAGACATCAGGAAGAAGGTGGGGTAAGGAGCTCGAGCATAGGCGGATCCAGGACATCAGTAGGGGGTAGGGGCTAAGGAGTTCGAGCATATGCGGATCCAGGACATCAGTACGGAGGTGGGGCTAAGAAGTTCGAGCATAGGCGGATCCAGGACATCAGTACGGGGGTGGGGCTAAGGAGCTCCAGCAAAGGCGGATCCAGGCCTCAGTACGGGGGTGGGGCTAAGGAGCTCGAGCATAGGCGGATCCAGGACATCAGTACGGTGGTGGGGCTCGGGCGTTCCAGCATAGGCGGATTCAGGACATTAGTAGGGTGGTAGGGAATAAAGAAATTGAGTATAGGCGAATCCAGGGCAGTACGGAGGTGGGGCTACGGAGTTCGAGCATAGGCAGATCCAGGACATCAGTTCGGGGGTGGGGCTAAGGAGCTCGAGCATAGGCGGATCCAGGACATCAGTGCAGGGGTGTGGCTCGGGAGCCTGAGTAAAGGCGGATCCAGGACATCAGTACGGGGGGTGGGGCTAAGGAGATCGAGCATAGGTGGATCCAGGACATCTGTACGGGGGTGGGGCTAAAGGGCTGGAGTATAGGCGGATCCAGGACATCAGTATGGGTGTGGGGCTAAGGAGCTCGAGCAGAGGCGGATCCAAGGCATCAGTACGGGGGTGGGGCTAAGGGGTTCGAGTATAGGCGGATAAAGGACATCAGTACAGAGGTGGGGCTAAGCAGCTCAAGCATAAGCGGATCCAGGACATCAGCAGAGGGGTAGGGGCTAAAGAGTTCGGGCATAGGCGGATCCAGGACATCAGTACGGGGGTGGGGCTAAGGAGCTCGAGCATAAGCGGAGTCAGGATATCAGTACGGGGTTAGAGGCTAAGGGTTTGAGCATAGGCGGATCCAGCATATCGGTACGGGGATGGGGCTAAGGAGATCCAGCATAGGCGGATCCAGGACATCTGTACGGAGATGGGGCTAAGGAGCTCGAGCATAGGCGGATCCAGGACATCAGTATGGGTGTCGGGCTTAGGAGCTCGAGCAGAGGCGGATCCAGGACATCAGTACGGGGCCGGGGCTAAGGGGCTCGTGTATAGGCGGATCAAAGACATCAGTACGGGGGTGGGGCTAAGGAGCTCGAGCATAAGCGGAATCAGGACATCAGTACGTGGGTGGGGCTCAGGAGTTCGAGCATAGGCGGATCCAGGACATCAGTAGGGGTAGGGGCTAAGGAGTTCAAGCATAGGCGGATCCAGGGCAGTATAAAGGTGGGGCTACGGAGTTCGAGCATAGGCAGATCCAGGACATATGTAAGGGGGTGGGGTAAGGAGCTCGAGCATAGGCGGATCCAGGACATCAGTTCGGTGGTGGGGCTGAGGTCTCGAGCTGGGGCATAACTCGGTAACAAATAGGCTGAATTGGGTGAAAATCTGCAGGTATAGGTGAAATACCGTCGGAAAACCCATCATATTTTATATTGTATCTCCTTTCTTCTCGTCATGCCCAGTCTTTGCTTAACAAAACAAACATTATGCGTGTATTTATTTATTTGATGATATGAACAGAGGGCAAGCGTGGTGCAGTATGCAGAGACATGCTAATTTAGGAAAACATGGGCCTAGACAGGGGATTGAATGGAGCCATAATGAGAACACAAAACCTAAAACTCCAACATTGCGTTGTTATAAGTATCAAACTGCTGAAAAAAACTCGCCTGTCAATCGAACTGTTTGGCTAACGTACATTGTCACCGGCTTCTCCTGCGCCAGAGTGGCACCTGCCGAGGCCGCAGGCCGAGGTAGTAGTAGTATAGTAGTGCAGAAGCGGTGACGAACGAAGTGAGAAACGGCTTCTATACTGACAGTTTTTCGTTCTCTGTTGTCCGTAGTAGTAGTAGTAGTGTGTAGTGTGTGTTGTTGTTGTCTGTTCTGAGGACTGGTATCAGATACTTGAAACTTGCAGGGATGAAAGGCAGGAACCCATAAAAATCCCGACGGCTGCAGATTTTCGAATTTTGCAAAAACTTTTCCAAAATTTTGGATTATATTTTTCTAAACTTTTATTTTTCTATTTTTCTATTTTTAGTCTACAGCTCTCAAACTTACACTCTTTTACACAGAATCAATTACCAGTTGTTGCTCAAAGTTTGAAGTAAAAAATCCAAATTTGTACTTCCAAAATGATTTTTCGAAACTTTTACCTCCAACTTGTAGTGAAATGCATTACCAAAGTTATAAGTTCGAAATATCTGAAGATATGATGCTAGGTGCTCCAAACTGGATTTTTACAGACAGAATGGACTGTGCATTACTGCAAAGACACTAAACTGAACCAAAAGCATAATTTTGAAGGTCAGTTTTGGCCCTTTTTCCAAAACATTGCAATTATGGCCTAAAACTTTAAAACCGTATAACTTTCAAAATTCTTGACATTTTTGAACGCAGTTTTCTTTGTTGAAATGGGTATTGTCATTACAACAACATATTCTAAACTCAAATTTCTGAGTTAATGGGAAATATTTTTCTGCAAAAATACCATATTTATTTGTTTTTTTGGGAGTTTATGGCTATATATTTCCAAATTTTCTTTTCGAAATTGGTACCAAAAAAAGCCCGGCTCAAGTTCTACAACCGTCTGCCTGACCATACCCGCGCGTCTCCCATAGGTTTTGAGCTATATGATGATAAAGACTGAATTTGATGCGGTTTTCATAGATTGTAATATATTGATCACGTGATAAAGTGCCTTTATACTCAGCTGAGATATATGGCTCTCTTTATACTTGTAGTATGGGAAATTATGAGCTCTGCCGTTTTTGTTTCATGACGCTCCGACGACTAGTTCGCCACTGAGGGGCAAAATACTTCGGTCCCGTTTTTCCCGCAGCAGTAGTGACGTCATTCTGCCCTTCTTGCATGGACCTTCTGTGCTGCAGCAACAGGCTGCAGCCGGTAAATACGTGCAAGAAAGGCATAACATTTCTATCCGAGTGCATACCGCGGGTGGCTAGCCGGTCGGGGCGGACGGGAACCTGACTAGAGGGCAGAGGGTGTCGAGGCGTGTTTAGAGATCCGAGGAAGTGAGCAGTGATGCCCTCAGGCATATAGGGAACGGTAGCAGGGTCCAGAGGCGTGCTGAGATAGCTCATGGGAGACATTTCGGACGGGGGAGCAGTGAGGATGGGGGCTGGTACGGGACTGGAGCCTTCCCCGCCATTGCCTCGGAACAGCTTCTGTGTTTGTATTAACCATAGATACTCTGACATTGGGGGGGGAGTTCAGCCCCTAGCTCCGCCCATTGTATCTACCACCATTTGAATAGCCACCATGTATGTATATAAGCATATTAAGGATTGAAGATTTCGTTGCACTCCGTACCAAATTAGCGAACAATATCAATGAGACGCAATCGACCATGCAGATTTCGAATGTGGTATTCAGGTCAACAAAAGGTCACTGCGCATGCGCACTGGATTTAATGGTAACAGAGGCTATCTCGGCAACCTACGGGTCGATTTTTTTGAAATTTTGTGAACAAAAGAATAGCACGAAATATGAGTCAAAAATGTCATTGAAGCTGCACTGCTCTGCGCATGCGCAGAAGAGATTATGAAAATAAGCCTGAAAGGCTAGGATATTTCAGAGGAGGACCTGAACAGAGGGAAAGCCAACGTGCTTAAAGTTAGCATGAAAGTTTTGTCACCCGTGGTAACAACAAAAGTCAGTGCGCATGCGCATTAGAACTTATGGTCATGGAGGCTATCTCGGGAGCCAATAGCCCGATTTCGCTCAAATTTTTGCGAGTAAAAGCAGAATATCATCTTCTAATCCTAATTGATGGCATTATGACGCTGCACTATTATGTGCATGTGCAGTAGGAATTCTAAGGAATAATAGGCTATAAGGGATAATTTAGACCAGGAGACAAACAAACGGCATATTGACATGCTTCAGTCAACTATAACGGTATTTTCGCTCTCATTCACTGCAGACTTTACTGCGCATGCGGACTGGGACTTAGGGTAACCACAGCTAACTCGGTAAGAAATAGGCTGAATTGTGTGAAGTTCTCCGGGTATAGGTGAAATATGGTCGGCAAACCCATACTATTTTATATTGTATCTCCTTTCTTCTGGCCATACCCAGTCTTTACTTAACAAACCAAAATTTATACGTGTGTTTATTTATGTGATGACATAAACAGAGGGCAAACGTGGCGCAGTGTGCAGAAACATGTTAGTTTAGGAAAACATGGGCTTAAACATGGGATCGAATGGAGTCATAATGAGAACACAAGACCTCAAGTCCCAACACCGCGTTAGTATATGTATCATACTGCTGAAAACACTCGCCTGTCAATCGAACTATTTGCCTAACGTACATTGTCCCCGGCTTCTCCTGCGCCGGAGCGGCACCTGCCGAGGCCGCAGGCCGAGGTAGTAGTTGTTGTCTGTTCTGAGGACTGGTATCAGATTCTTGAAACTTGCAGGGATGAGAGGCAGGAACCCATAAAAAATCCCGACGGCTGCAGATTTTCGAATTTTGCAAAAGCTTTTCCAAAATTTTGGATTATATTTTTATAAACTTTTATTTTTCTATTTTTCTATTTTTAGTCTACAGCTCTCAAACTTACACTCTTTTACACACAATCAATTACCAGTTGTTGCTCAAAGTTTGAAGCAAAAAATCCAAATTTGTACTTCCAAAATGATTTTTTGAAACTTTTACCTCCAACTTGTAGTGAAATGCATTACCAAAGTTATAAGTTCGAAATATCTGAAGATATGATGCTAGGTGTTCCAAACTGGATTTTTACAGACAGAATGGACTGTGCATTACTGCATAGACACTAAACTGAACCAAAAGCATAATTTTGAAGGTCAGTTTTGGCCCTTTTTCCAAAACATTGCAATTATGGCCTAAAACTTTAAAACCATATAACTTTCAAAATTCTGGACATTTTTGAACGCAGTTTTCTTTGTTGAGATGGGTATTGTCATTACAACAACATATTCAAAATGCAAATTTCTGAGTTAAGGGGAAATATTTTTTTGCAACAAATACAATATATCTTTGTTTTTTTGGGAATTTAGGACTACATATTTCCAAATTTTCTTTTCGAAATTGGTACCAAAAAAAGCCCGGCTCAAGTTCTACAACCGTCTGCCTGACCATACCCGCGCGTCTCCCATAGGTTTTGAGCTATATGATGATAAAGACTGAATTTGATGCGGTTTTCATAGGTTGTAATAGATTCATCACGTGATAAAGTGCCTTTATACTCAACTGAAATCTATGGCTCTCTCTATACTTGTAGTATGGGAGATTATGAGCTCTGCCGTTTTTGTTTCATGACGCTCCGATGACTAGTTCGCTACTGAGGGCCAAAATACTTCGGTCACCTTTTTCCCGCAGCAGGAGTGACGTCATTCTGCCTTTCTTGCATGGAGCTTGTGTTCTGCGGCGGTAGGCTGCAGCCGGTGAATGCGTGCAAGAAAGGCATAACATTTCTATCCGAGTGCATGCAGCGGATCACTCGGCCGGCCGGTTGGCGGCCGTTCGGTAGGGTCCCGCTGGCGGTGGCGACTTGCGACGAATAAAAAACAAAATGGTGGTCAGGAACTGGTATGCTTGTTTGGTTTGTTGTGATTTGTTTCTTTATGGGTGCCCAAATCTTACTGTGTATGTGTGTGATACGTACGGTAAAAAGTGATGTGTTTTATGAGAGAGATAAGAGAGGCCCCACCACTTAAGCCTTCGGGCTTTTGCGTCAATCTCTTTGTTATACCCGTCATATTGTTTCCGTCCAATAAAATTTTATCATCTATCCATAGGCGGATCCAGGATTGCCGATCAGAGGGGGCACCTCCGGGGGGGCGCCATCCGGACCAGGGGGACGCCACTTTTGCCGGCAAAACCTATCAGGTGGGGCTAAGGAGCTCAAGCATAGGCGGATCCAGGACATCAGTACAGGTATTGGGCTAAAGAGCTCGGGCATAAGCGGATCCATGACAGTAAGGTGGTGGGGCTAAGGACCTCGAGCATAGGCGGAACCAGGACATCAGTACGGGGGTGGGGCTAAGGAGCATAGGCGGACCCAGGACATCAGTGCCGGGATGGGCCTAAGGTGCTCGATCATAGGCGGATCCAGGACATAAGTTCAGGGGTGGGGCTAAGGAGATCAAGCATAGCCGGATCCAGGACATCAGTACGGAGGTGGGGCTAAGGAGCTCGAGCATAGGAGGATCCAGGACATCAGTATGGGGGAGGGGCTTTGTTGATGGGCAAATATCTTAGGAATTCAGATGTGTGATGCATAGGTTTGTCATTCCAAAGTTGCTGCCAATCAATTGGTCAAAATAATTGATATGGCAGGTGTTTAAATAGGAAAACTAAGTTAGAGATGCGCTCTTCCAATTGATTAGTTAGAAACATTCACAAACATCTACCACGTGGTCAAGCAGAAAACCTTCACAGTAAGTTGTAGGCTTATGCTGCTACCCATATGCAGTGTATTTTTCTTGAAAATAAATAGGTATTTGCTAAGCTGATGGAATACAGTTTGTGGGTGTATGAATTTTTAAATAAATCCCATGATTATCCATATTCTGGTTAGCCGCAGTCTTCTGCGGAACAATAAAAATCATATACCAAGTTTATTAATTATTTGATACTGATGTATTCATTAAAATATGAAAAAATGTTCTTAAAAATAAATGTGATTGTGAAGCTGATGAAAATCCATTCATGGGTGCTTGAGTTTATAGAAAAACTGCACACACATCTGGCACGAGACCATTCAGAGTAGGCTGTAGGCTTATGTTGCCAGCCATAGGAAGTGTTTTTCTTGAAAATGAAGAGGTATTTGTTTAGCTGATGCAATCCAGTTTGTGGGTGTATGAATTTTTGAATAAATCCCATGACTATCCATATTCTTGTTCGCCGCAGTCTTCTGCGGAACAGTAAAAAGCATATACTCAATTTATTAATTATTTGATAATCCTGAATTCATTAAAATATGACAAATGATCTTAAATATAAATGTGATTGTGAAGCTGATGAAATTCAGTTCATGAGTGTTTAAATTTAAAGAAAAAAACTTTGTACACACATCTACCACGAAACCATTCAGGGTAAGTTGTAGGCTTATGCTGCTAGCCATATGAAGTGTATTTTTCTTGAAAATGAATAGGTATTTGTTCAGCTAATGGAATTCAGTTTGTGGGTGTATGGATTTTTAAATAAATCCCATGATTATCCATATTCTGGTTAACCGCAGTCTTCTGCGGAACAGTAAAATTCATATACTCAATTTATTAATTATTTGATAATCCTGAATTCATTAAAATATGAAAAATAATCTTAAGTATGAATGTGATTGTGAAGCTGATGAAAAATCAGTTCATGAGTGCTTACATTTATAGAAAAAATTAGCACATACATCTACCACGAGACCATTCAGAGTAAGTTGTAAGCTTATGCTGCTAGCCATATGAAGTGTTTTTCATGAAAATAAATAGGTATTTGTTGAGCTGATGGAATCCAGTTTGTGAGTGTATGAATTTTTAAATAAATCCCATGATTACCCATATTCTGGTTAGCTGCAGTCTTCTACGGAACAGTAAACATCATATACTCAATTTATTAATTATTTGATAATCCAGAATTCATTGAAATATGAAAAATGATCTTAAATATAAATGTGGTTGTGAAGCTGATGAAAATCCATTCATGGGTGCTTGAGTTTATAGAAAAACTGCACACACATCTGGCACGAGACCATTCAGAGTAGGCTGTAGGCTTATGTTGCCAGCCATAGGAAGTGTTTTTCTTGAAAATGAAGAGGTATTTGTTTAGCTGATGGAATCCAGTTTGTGGGTGTGTGAATTTTCTTTATAAATACCTTGATTATCCATATTCCGGTTAGCCCCAGTCTTTGGTGGAACAGTACAAATCATATACCCAATTTATTAAGACCAATTATTTGATAATGCTGAGTTCATTGCAATATGAATTATTTTCGTAAAAATAAATGTGATTTAGAAGCTGATGAAATTTAGTCCATGGGTGCTTAAATTTATAGAAAAAACCCAAAGTGATTGATATTCTGATGAGCTGCAGCCTTCTGCGGAGTAGTACAGATTATGTACCCAATTTGTTAGATATTTGATTATGTTTAAATCACTAAAATGTGAAATCCATTTTTCTAAAAAAAGTATTTGGTAAACTGATAAAATCCAGTTTATGGGTTCATGGGTTTTTAGAAAACTCAAAATTATTTATATTCTGATGAGCTGCAGTCTTCTGTGGAGCAGTAAAAATGATGTACTGAACTTATTAACTATCTGATAATGTTGAATTCCCACTTTTCAAAGAAATATTTAATGGGATGGGTCTTAAGGCTGATTTCATTTTATTTGTACAAAATATTCTGGGAAATTCACCTGTTTGAATGTTTTTTGTTTTTTGTTAAGTACTTTCCTTACGTAGTGTACAGATTGGGTAGTTCATATTCATGTGTTTGCATCTTAAGGATGTTGAAGCTTAAATATTCTGTGAGGGTATGCATCATTTAGTTCAGAGGTTTGATTTCCATGTGATCTCTGTATATCTTTTGGTTAAATTCACATGTTTCATCGTCTTCTGGTTCTCTCAAGTGGTTGTGAAGCTGTATATATGTTTCCCAATTTCAAAACCCGATGATATTCAATTAGAAACT
Source organism: Lepas anatifera (assembly GCA_034440635.1). Classification (NCBI taxonomy): domain Eukaryota; kingdom Metazoa; phylum Arthropoda; class Thecostraca; family Lepadidae; genus Lepas; species Lepas anatifera. The sequence goes on along the minus strand of JAOTON010001818.1, from coordinate 534,673 downwards.
TTTTATCAAACTAAGCATTATTAATATCTTCAGGTTGACTTCTAGGTGATTTGTGATTTTAGTTTTCTTTGAACTTGATATGATTGATAATGTAGGTACTGGTTTGACAATTTTGTTTCAAGGTTACTCAAATAAGAACCATTTTGTGTTTGAATTGTTAATTTTAAGCTACAAACTATGTGGTAAACTACACATAGGTTGGTTCTGGAGCTGAATATCGCGTGTTTTACACATTTTCTGTAAAATTTGACAATTTCATCATTTACAGGTTCTTGTCATTCTTGTTGTTTCACGGTGCATGTGCTTCATTTTCCTTTTTCATCCCCACCTCCATCCATACATGTATTTTGCGACAATGCACACAGGCAAAACACTACAACGGTAAAAAACGAAGAAAACAATGGGTGCGCACCCTAAAATCCTAGCGCCGGGCGGCATGATTACGCTAAGCAATATTATAAAATGCATGAGTACCAGTACAAAACAGCGGAACAATATAGTGCACACAACCGCCGGGCCAGATCCCGGCCGCAGAGAAAGACGCAATGCCGCCACACAGCGACCGGAGACGTGCAGCCGCAGAGCGCACACCGCTCTGGACGGCGAGAGGCCATAAAAAAGCATGGCGTCATCCATGGAGAGGCCGCCAGGGCACGGCGATTGCCGGGACGCAGCCGTCGAGCGGCTGCCACGCCGGACGGCGAGAGGCCGCCAGGGCGCGGCGGTCGTTGAAACTGCAGAGTAGCCGCCGCGGCGACCGGAGACATGGAGCTGCAGAGAGGACATCGCTCCGGACGGCGAGAGGCCGCTAAGGCACGGCGACCGCCGAGACGCAGCCGTCGAGCGGCCGCCGCGCCGGACGGCGAGAGGCCGCCAAGGCACGGCGACCGCCGAGACTCAGCTGTCGAGCGGCCGCCGAGACGCAGCCGTTGAGCGGCCGCCGCGCCGGACGGCGAGAGGTCGTCAGAGCGCGGCGATCGTTGAGACCGCAGAGTGGCCGCCGCGGCGGGTGGCGGGAGGCCACCCCACCGCGGCGACTGGAGACATGGACCCGCAGGGAGGGCACCGCGCCGGACGGCGAGAGGCCGCCCGGGCGCAGCGATCGCCGAGACGCGACCGTCGAGCGGCCGCCGCGCCGGACGGTGAGAGGCCGCCAGGGCGTAGCGAGTGCCGAGACGCAGTCGTCGAGCGGCCTCCGCCCCGGACGGCGGGAGGCCGCCCGGGCGCGGCGATCGCTGAGAATGCAGAGTGGCCGCTGCGGACATGCAGCTGCAGACGGACGCCGCGGCGGGCAGCAGGCGGGCGCCCCAGGTACAGCGACCGGCGAAACGCAGCCGCAGAGCGGACGTAACCCTCCCACGGCCGGATGGCCAGCCGTCGGTGAACCGCGCCGACACCAGCCCCCCACCAGGGGCACCCCGCCCCGGCCATCAGCGCCAGGCACAGGCGACCCAGGAGCGCTAAAAGTGGGTTCAGGAATAAGTAAGGGAGGAGGAAAAAAGAACTTTGTATATATATATATATATATATATATATATATATATATATATATTTTTTAAAGTATTGACATATTTGAAATTGATTAGCTGTTGAAACTTAGTGCACATATGCATGAGTTTTCAGAAACATCCTTGAAAGAATATTGGTATGCTGCATAGGTACAGTCTTCTGCAGAGCAGTAGTTATACATCATTTACACAATTTATTTAGAATTTGATGGTGACCAATTCAAACTCTGTGAAACGTACCTAATGTGGTGGGTCTTAGGGGCTGATTTTTGGTGATTTGTATTGGTTATTCTGGAAAATTGGTCAATTGGAACACTTTCTGCGTTTGGTCAAATACTGCTTTTAAGCAGGCTGATTGGGCAGATAATGCCCATTTGTTTCCAAATTGATAATTTCAAATTTCAAACCTTCTGTCGGGATATACCTATTTGCATGTGTCGTCATCTTTTGGTTCTCATCCAAGTCGTTGCAAAGTGTGATACATAATGCGCAAGTTTCAAAATCTGATGTTGAATTGGAAACGTTCTGTCAAATTTTGCATTATTTATATCTGAAGGCTGACTTCTAGAATATTTTCGCTGAGTTTTCTGTGAACTTAACGGGCTTGGTGCCGTACGCTGGGGCGTGCAAGCTAACGGAAATTCGTGCCTCGAACGGTGGAGCGCTCCTTGCCCAGGGTTAGGTTTAGGGGCGCACCGATGTCAGGGTCATATGGCGCCCATAACAAAATAATAAAATTACACACCGGGGTACTGCTAGGCCCAGTCAAGTTTAAAATTCGGTAATGAGACACAGTTAAAAACGATGGGTCTAGGGGCGTAGCCAGAATTTCGCTCGGGTGGGGAGGGGGCGGCGCCCCGAAAAGGGCCCCTTCGACAGCGCCATAAGGGATCTGATGGGTAAAAAGAGCCATGCTTGTTCCAGAATAGAGTGCTGAAGAGGGCTTAAGAGGGCTCGTCTGATATAAAATTTCAAATTTGGCCAACGAGCATAATTCGGGCAAGCCGCTCGTCGCGCGGCTCATGTCCTCAGAGGGGCTCCTCGGGCCCTCAGGGGGGGACTGTCCCTGCCGCCCCCTGGCTACACCCCTGGATGGGTCGATGGTAGAACAAATTAAAAAAAAATTGTCAAATAGTCGGCGATAACAGTAGACCGTGCATTTCAGGGGCGGCTACCTCCAGGTGAGCAAATAACATGAAAGTTAGCCTTGTTTAGAAATAAAACAATATTATAAATGTCAGCAGTGCGGCGCTCTCCGAACAGCTCTTCCAGAGAAGGAGCCCCCGTCAGGTATATCGCCGTCTCAGTCTTGGAATCACGACAATCTACTAACACGTGTGCCACTGTGAGTCGCCCGTCGCAGCACGGGCACCCCAGCGGACCATCAACGCAGACGAGGTACGGCTGTGTCGCGTATGTTTGGCTCGTACTCAGCCTGGCGAGAATCTCCTCCTCTCTCCTGCACTGCGCACTGGCCGACGACCATACCCCTAATTTGGGCTTCAGCACCCGTAGTTTACTGCCCTTAGGGTGGTTCTCCCATGAGCGCTGCCACATATCCCGGACAAATGCACGGATTTTTGGATAGCAGTCCGAAAATGGGATGCCTAAACCGGTTGGCACCCGTCTCTGAGCATTGCAGCATATGCAATGCTTAAAGGAAATATGGTGCCTTCATAACGACCTGATTTTAAATGAGATTGCCAAGCTTTAAAGCAAGTCGGAAAGCCCGGTACTCCATATATCATTTGTCTTGGAGCTCGATATTGCCGTAGAAAAAAGCTAAAACCTACCTGACACCAACCCCTCATCAACCCCTCGCCGGGCGGCCATTGTTGTGAGCTGCTGGTGTGACGACATATGCTGACGTCACGATGAGCAACAGCCAATCGAAGCCCTTGAAGCATTTCAAGTAGGTATGGTAGTGGTTACCAGGTCATTACATCACCGCAGGCAGGTATTTACTTATTTTCCTAGAGGAGTATTTTTAAAAACAAAATATTGAGCTTATTGAACATTTTTCAGAAAATGATGAGTGGTTTTATTTTTATTTTTCGGTAAAAGTTCGCCTAATTTCACTAAATTCCATGATTCGACCAAGGCATAAGTGTTGCCACCGGCAAAAAGTGGGTGGGCCAGTCAAACTTCAACCTGATACTAACAAAACACTTTCAACATCAGGACCAAAAACTGTTCGAATTTGGGCTCCTCGTTGCCTTCTGCGGCGGTTAGATATAAGAATGTCCGGCTTTCTCGCATTTTGATGGATCAGGAAATTTTTGGCCAAAAAGTGTGGGGCCAGGCCCCCTGCCCCCCCCTTCTCCGACGCGTATGGACCAAGGTGCCACATTCCCTTTAAAGACAACGCTGCACCTTTATAACGTGATTTAACACGCGCATTGACGGGGGTCTGAGCCACCTTCGCTTTGGCGAGGGGGAGCGGGTACCCGCCCCCCCTAAGATCTCGAGAACCACGGTAGGTAGCGAAGAACAGTAAACGGCGTTGGGTAGCCCATCCACTTCTCCATCGAAAATAGTTGAACCATTTTTTTGTCAGGTCAAATTTAAGGTCACGAGAGGTCAAGACATGCAGTCATAGGGATAACATGTAAATTAAGTTTTTTGGCCATTACGTCTGAACAAGTAAAGATAAAGCAAAACGAATTGAACGATATGAATCCTCCCAGCAAGCAGCCGAATCGAATGGTATATAATTTGACCTTGATAGGTCAAATCAAGGATCTGTCCTGACCTGAGGTTAGGTCAGGGTCGAGGTATATAAAATGCAAAAATGGCGGCGCTACGCGCCGCCGTTTTTATACTGTATCCGAAAAACCCGAAGGGAGGGGGGCGGGTATCTGCCCTCCGTCAATGCGCGTGTTAACTGAGATAGCCAAGCTATAAAGGGTGCCGGGAAACCCGTTATTCAATATATTTATATTTATCAATATATCATCACAGAAAAAATATTGCCACACAAACGATCTGATTAGTTAAGAGTTTGCAAATATATTACATTCTGTGTTAGTCCGAATCGGTGCGGTTAAGGAACGCTTTGAAAGGAAGTAAAACACCCTTTAGTGGAAATGTCCCAATACAAATTCCCTGCCTCCAGTGGGGCTGGGCGCGGGGTGGCAGACGAATAATTTCATCACCAGTAAAAATAAATCGCCCCCAGGACAGTGTATTGTGCCCCCTTAACTAAATCATTCCGGGTAGGGTCCTGAGACTAATCGTAAGGTCACTCCAAAACTGATACTTTGGGCCCTCGTAACAAACAATTTTGGACCGCCCCGAGATAAACTCTTTACAGCCCCCGGGATAAACGATTTAAAACCACTCAGACTAGCTCTTGAGAACCCCCGAGACCAACTTTCGGGACATCCAGACCAACTCTTCTGCGGACCTAAACTAACTCGTGGGACCCCAGCCCAATTTGTGGGCCACTTAACCAGTGGCGGATCCATGAATACATTGAGGGGCTGCAGGCTCAAACCTCCTCCGCAATTTGCTCAAAACGGAATCTAACTATGCATTTATTATAAGCACATATTTGGGTTCGAGCGCCCTCCACCTTTGTATCCGCCACTGCCTGGGCCAATATATGGGTGGCGTTTGAGCTTCCCATCAACGCCCATCTGACATCAAAGAGAGCCGCCTTGCAGTGCTTTCGGGACTTTCGCAACTTTCGGGACATCCAGACCAACTCTTCTGCGGACCTAAACTAACTCGTGGGACCCCAGCCCCATTTGTGGGCCACTTAACCAGTGGCGGATCCAGGAATACATTGAGGGGCTGCAGGCTCAAACCTCCTCCGCAATTTGCTCAAAACGGAATCTAACTATGCATTTATTATAAGCACATATTTGGGTTCGAGCGCCCTCCACCTTTGTATCCGCCACTGCCTTGGCCAATATATGGGTGGCGTTTGAGCTTCCCATCAACGCCCATCTGACATCAAAGAGAGCCGCCTTGCAGTGCTTAATCCTATCCCAAAGGGAAGCGGCTACGCCTTCGCCCACCCCCTTGGATCTCCACCTGAGGACCCCCAAGTTAATTGCGGACACAGGGACATACGGGAATCGAAGGAGGCAGATGCCTCCATCGCCCATCGGCGCTCCCTGAAACGGTCACTGCAGCCCTAAAAGGCTGATGGCGCCTCCTGATATGTCACTTCCCCCAGGATGCGAAAATCGGCGCCCAATGATAATATTTGGAGCCCACCTGGTGAGTTGCCGACCAGAAAAGGCGCGCCTGGTCTAGATGACACCCCACGTGGGGAAGGGAAGGCACCCCCCTTACAGGAGGGTGCCCCTCCCTCCGAATGCCAATCCTGGATCTGCCTATGTTCAAGGGAAGCCGGGCATACACAGATCCAGCGGCAAAGAAGGCATGTGCTCATCCCTCCCGAACGACACTTTAAGCCCCCTGAAATGGTCATGGCGCCCCCTGAAAGGCCGGTGTCCCCCCTCCCTGAAATTTTGCTTCCTACTCCCCTCTTAAGGATGCATAAATCGGCCCCCGCCGCCGAAAGGTTTTGTGCCCACCTGAAAGTTTTTCCCGGCCAAAAGTGTCGCACCCTAGTCCCGATGCCCCCCTGATTGATAATCATGAACCTGTTTATGTACAAGGGGTGCTAGACATACGCGGATCCAGGGGGAAGTTGCGCCTTGAGATGGTCACGGTGCCTCTACGAAATGATCACGGCGCCCCCTGAAACGTCGGTGCCCCACCTCCTGAAATGTCTCTTCCTGCTCCCGTCCTCAGGATACGAAAATCAGCGCCCACAGATAACTTTGGCAACCATTTTATAGATTTAGTCGGCCAGAAGTGGCATCCCCTGGTCTGGATGGCGCCCCCAGGGAAGGCGCCTTCCCCCGATGGCCAGTCCTGGATCTGTCTGTGTTCAAGGAGGGCTAGACATACGCAGATCCAGGGGGCAAAGGGGAAGGTGTCCCTCCCTCTCGAGCGACCCTTGGTTCCCCCTGGAATAGTCACGGCACCCCTCGAACGTCGATACGCCCCCCCCCCACCCCTGAAACGTCGCTTCCCACCCCCTCAGGATGCAAAAATCAGCACCTGCCGATAGAATTTTGCGCCCACGTAATAGCTTTCCCGGTCAAAAGTGGCGCTGAAAAAGAAGATCAGAAGTCCAGATAGCTCCGCCTTCGGAAGCTGCCCACCCCCCCCCCCCCACCGACGATCGGCAATTCTAGATCCGCCCGTGGCAAACGCTACGCAGGCGGATGGAGGGATCTAGTCCCCCTGGAAAATATCAGATTCGTTATAATAACTACAGAGCCGGGGGGCTGCTACGAGGCAGGAGCGAGAAAAGCGAGAAAGGTCCCCAATAAAGTCCTGAATTCGCCCTCACCCTGCGACCAACATTTGGGCGGCACTTGGGTTCCCCATTCAACTTCCAGAACACCCATCAGACCTCGCGTGGGAACAATGTCGGTTCATTTGCAGTGTTTTGGCTCAGTCCAAAGGAGTCCTCGCCCCATCACCATTGCCCCTGGGTTTGTCTTTGAACTGAGAAATTCCAATCACGTTGAAAAAAAAAGATCCTGATAATACCGTCTTCGATACCAGTAACCCGGGATCCTGGGAAAAATCCCAAGGGTATGAACAAATCCCAAAACAAATGAATCTCTACTAGCACAAATGCGTATGTTGCTCTACAGAGCAGAAATGTATCTTTGTGCGATATGCCCTTCTAAATATGTAAAAAATATATATTATCATACTTAAGAGCTTAAATCTTTTCATGAATACAAAATTGGTGCTCCAGAAATGCAACTACCTAGTACCTACTGTTTACCTTTAGGATGGTAAACAGTAGGAACTTAATTCCCTTGATTCCTCGTGTGAAAACGGCTAATATATCTTTGTTTTTTTGGGAATTTAGGACTACATATTTCCAAATTTTCTTTTCGAAATTGGTACCAAAAAAAAGCCCGGCTCAAGTTCTACAACCGTCTGCCTGACCATACCCGCGCGTCTCCCATAGGTTTTGAGCTATATGATGATAAAGACTGAATTTGATGCGGTTTTCATAGGTTGTAATAGATTCATCACGTGATAAAGTGCCTTTATACTCAACTGAAATCTATGGCTCTCTCTATACTTGTAGTATGGGAGATTATGAGCTCTGCCGTTTTTGTTTCATGACGCTCCGATGACTAGTTCGCTACTGAGGGCCAAAATACTTCGGTCACCTTTTTCCCGCAGCAGGAGTGACGTCATTCTGCCTTTCTTGCATGGAGCTTGTGTTCTGCGGCGGTAGGCTGCAGCCGGTGAATGCGTGCAAGAAAGGCATAACATTTCTATCCGAGTGCATGCAGCGGATCACTCGGCCGGCCGGTTGGCGGCCGTTCGGTAGGGTCCCGCTGGCGGTGGCGACTTGCGACGAATAAAAAACAAAATGGTGGTCAGGAACTGGTATGCTTGTTTGGTTTGTTGTGATTTGTTTCTTTATGGGTGCCCAAATCTTACTGTGTATGTGTGTGATACGTACGGTAAAAAGTGATGTGTTTTATGAGAGAGATAAGAGAGGCCCCACCACTTAAGCCTTCGGGCTTTTGCGTCAATCTCTTTGTTATACCCGTCATATTGTTTCCGTCCAATAAAATTTTATCATCTATCCATAGGCGGATCCAGGATTGCCGATCAGAGGGGGGCACCTCCGGGGGGGGGGGCGCCATCCGGACCAGGGGGACGCCACTTTTGCCGGCAAAACCTATCAGGTGGGGCTAAGGAGCTCAAGCATAGGCGGATCCAGGACATCAGTACAGGTATTGGGCTAAAGAGCTCGGGCATAGGCGGATCCATGACAGTAAGGTGGTGGGGCTAAGGACCTCGAGCATAGGCGGAACCAGGACATCAGTACGGGGGTGGGGCTAAGGAGCATAGGCGGACCCAGGACATCAGTGCCGGGATGGGCCTAAGGTGCTCGATCATAGGCGGATCCAGGACATAAGTTCAGGGGTGGGGCTAAGGAGCTCAAGCATAGCCGGATCCAGGACATCAGTACGGAGGTGGGGCTAAGGAGCTCGAGCATAGGCGGATCCAGGACATCAGTATGGGGGAGGGGCTAAGGGGCTCGAGTAAAGGCGGATCAAATATTTCCGAGAGGGGAGAAATCGTCCCGGGGGAAGGGGTGTAATCCGGAACCGGAGGGCCTCACTTTTGACCGGCAAAATCTATCAAGTGGACGCAAAATCCTTCCGATGGGCGCAGATATTCGTATATTAGGGGGGTGGGCAGTGGCATTTCAAGCGGCGCCATCAAATGTCTAAGGGGGCGCCGTGGCCATTTCAAGGGGCGCCGAGGGTCGATCAAGGGGGCACGTGCCCCCTATACCACCTCCCCCACCACTATGAATTCACCTATTCTTTTGAGCATCCTGATCATTGCTTTGAAACATCCTCCGCCTATGCCATAGCTGTAGGACTTTTCACATGGGGGATTAAGCCCCCTAGCCTCGCCCCTTGTATCCGCCCCCGTGTTTAGACATATAAATGATACATAAATCTCGTTGCATTCTGTTCCATGTTATCCAACCATACCAATGAGTGACAATCGGTCATGCAGATTTCGAATGTGGTCTTCAGGTCAATGAAAGGTCACTGCACATGCACAGTGAAACTAAGTGTAACAGAGGCCATCTCAGCAGCCTACGGGTCGATTTCCTTCAAATTTTGTGAACAAGATAATTACACGGAATAAAAAGAAAAAGAATCAAATTGAAGTTGCACTGCTCTGCGCATGCGCAGTAGAAATTATCAAATTAAGCCTTAAAGTTGAGGATATTTCAGAGGAGGAAATGAACAGAGGAGAGCCAACATGCTTAAATTTAGCATGAACTTTTTGTCACCCTTAATAACTATAAAGGTCAGTGCGCATGCACATTAGATTTTATGGTCATTGAGGCTATCTCGGGAGCCAATCGACCGATTTTGCTCAAACTTTGCGAGTAAAAGCAGAATACTATCTGCTAATCCCAATTGGCGGCATTATGACGCTGTACTGTGCTGCACATGCACTGTAGGAATTCTAAGGAATAATAGGCTATAAGGGATAATTTAGACCAGGAGACAAACACACAGCATACCAACATGCTTCAGCCAATTATAATGGTATCTTCGCTCTCATTCACTGCAGACGTTACTGCTCATGCGGACTAGGACATAGGGTTACCGAAGCTAACTCGGTAACAAATAGGCTGCATTGGGTGAAAATATGCAGGCATAGGTGAAATACGGTCGGCAAACCCATCATAGTTTATACTGTGTCTCCTTTCTTCTGGTCATGCCCGGTCTTTGCTTAACAAAACAAACATTATACGTGTGTTTATTTATGTGATGACGTTAACAGAGGGCAAACGTGGCACAGTGTGCAGAGACATGCTAATTTAGGAAAACATGGGCTTACACAGGGGATTGAATAGACTCATAATGAGAAAACAAGACCTAAAGTCCCAACATTGCGCTGGGATAAGTATCATACTGCATAAAACACTGGCCTGTCAATCGAACTGTTTGCCTAACGTACATTGTCACCGGCTTCTCCTGCGCCGGAGCGGCACTTGTCGAGGCCGCAGGCCGAGGTTGTCAGAAGCCGGTGACGAACGAAGTAAGAAACGGCTTCTATTCTGACAGTTTTTCCGGTCTCGTCGTCGTCGTTGTTGTCAGAAGCCGGTGACGAACGAAGTGAGAAACGGCTTCTATACTGACAGTTTTTCGTTCTCTGTTGTCCGTAGTCAGAAGCCGGTGACGAACGAAGTGAGAAACGGCTTCTATACTGACAGTTTTTCGTTCTCTGTTTTCCGTAGTAGTAGTAGTCAGAAGCCGGTGACGAACGAAGTAAGAAACGGCTTCTATTCTGACAGTTTTCCGGTCTCGTCGTTGTCTGTTCTCATTTTTTCTGGTCTCGTCGTTGTCAGAAGCCGGTGACGAACGAAGTAAGAAACGGCTTCTATTCTGACAGTTTTTCCGGTCTCGTCGTGGTTGTCTGTCAGAGCCGCATGACGAAATCCATGGAGCGAAGCGCATTGAGATTTCTCAAGCGGCTCTATTCTGGCCGCTCAGACGGGTCTCGTCGTGGTCAGAAGCCGGTGACGAACGAAGTGAGAAACGGCTTCTATACTGACAGTTTTTCGTTCTCTGTTGTCCGTAGTAGTAGTAGTAGTTGTTGTCTGTTCTGAGGAGTGGTATCAGATACTTGAAACTTGCAGGGATGAAAGGCAGGAACCCATAAAAAATCCCGACGGCTGCAGATTTCGAATTTTGCAAAAACTATTCCAAAATTTTGGATTATATTTTTCTAAACTTTTATTTTTCTATTTTTCTATTTTTAGTCTACAGCTCTCAAACTTACTCTCTTTTACACACAATCAATTACCAGTTTTTGCTCAAAGTTTGAAGCAAAAAATCCAAATTTGTACTTCCAAAATGATTTTTTGAAACTTTTACCTCCAACTTGTAGTGAAATGCATTACCAAAGTTATAAGTTCGAAATATCTGAAGATATGATGCTAAGTGTTCCAAACTGGATTTTTACAGACAGAATGGACTGTGCATTACTGCATAGACACTAAACTGAACCAAAAGCATAATTTTGAAGGTCACTTTTGGCCCTTTTTCCAAAACATTGCAATTATGGCCTAAAATTTTAAAACCATATAACTTTCAAAATTCTGAACATTTTTGAGCGCAGTTTTCTTTGATGAGATGGGTATTGTCATCTCAACAGCATATTCTAAACTCAAATTTCTGAGTTAATGGGAAATATTTTTCTGCAAAAAATACAATATTTTTTCTTTTTTTGGGAATTTATGACTATATATTTCCAAATTTTCTTTTCGAAATTGGTACCCAAAAAAGCCCGGCTCAAGTTCTACAACCGTCTGCCTGACCATACCCGCGCGTCTCCCATAGGTTTTGAGCTATATGATGATAAAGACTGAACTTGTTGCGGTTTTCATAGGTTGTAATAGATTCATCATGTGATAAAGTGCCTTTATACTCAACTGAGATATATGGCTCTCTCTATACTTGTAGTATGGGAAATTATGAGCTCTGCCGTTTTTGTTTCATGACGCTCTGACGACTAGGTCGCCACTGAGGGGCAAAATACTTCGGTCCCGTTTTTCCCGAAGCAGTAGTGACGTCATTCTGCCCTTCTTGCATGGACCTTCTGTGCCGCGGCAGTAGTCTGTAGCCGGTAAATGCGTGCAAGAAAGGCATAACATTTCTACCCGAGTGCATACAGCGGGTGGCTTGCCGGTCGGGGCGGACGGGAACCTGACTAGACGGCAGAGGGTGCCGAGGCGTGTTTAGAGATCCGAGGAAGTGAGCAGTGATGCCCTCAGGCATCTAGGGAACGGTAGCAGGGTCCAGAGGCGTGCTGAGATAGCTCATGGGAGACATTTCGGAAGGGGGAGCAGTGAGGATGGGGGCTGGTACGGGACTGGAGCCTTCCCCGCCATTGCCTCGGAACAGCTTCTGTGTTTGTATGAACCATAGATATTCTGACATTGGGGGGGGAGTTCAGCCCCTAGCTCCGCCCATTGTATCTACCACCATTTGAATAGCCACCATGTACGTATATAAGCATATGAAAGATTGACGATTTCGTTGCACTTTGTACCAAATTACCGAACAATATCAGTGAGAGGCAATCGACCATGCAGATTTCGAATGTGGTATTCAGGTCAACAAAAGGTCACTGCGCATGCGCACTGGAGCTAATGGTAACGGAGGCTATCTCGGCAACGGGTTGATTTTCTTGAAATTTTGTAAACAAAAAAATAGCACGAAATATAAGTAAAAAATGTCATTGAAGCTGCACTGCGCTGCGCATGCGCAGAAGGAATTATGAAGATAAGCCTGAAAGGCAAGGATATTTCAGAGGAGGACCTGAACAGAGGGAAAGCCAACGTGCTTAAATTAAGCATGAATGTTTTGTCACCCTTGGTAACAACAAAGGTCAGTGCGCATGTGCATTAGAACTTATGGTCATGGAGGCTATCTCGGGAGCCAATAGACCGATTTCGCTCAAATTTTTGCGAGTAAAAGCAGAATATCATCTGCGAATCCTAATTGATGGCATTATGACGCTGCACTATTATGCGCATGTGCAAAAGGAATTCTAAGGAATAATAGGCTATAAGGGATCATTTAGACCAGGAGACAAACAAACGGCATATTAACATGCTTCAGTCAACTATAACGGTATCTTTGCTCTCATTCACTGCAGACGTTACTGCGCATGCGGACTGGGACTTAGGGTAACCGAAGCCAACTCGGTAAAAAATTGCCTGAATTGGGTGAAAATCTGCAGGTAAAGGTGAAATACGGTCGGCAAACCCATCATATTTTGTATTGTATCTCGTTTCTTCTGGTCATGCCCAGTCTTTACTTAACAAAACAACCATTCTACGTGTGTTTATTTATTTGGTGACATGAACAGAGGGCAAACATGAAGCAGTCTGCAGAGACATGCTAATATAGGAAAACATGGGCTTACAAAGGGGATTGAATAAAGTCGTACTGAGAAAACAAGACCTAAAGTCCGAAAATTGCGTTGGTATAAGTATCATACGGCTGAAAACACTCGTCTGTCAATCGAACTGTTTGCCCAACGTACATTGTCACCGGCTTCTCCTGCGCCGGAGCGGCACCCTGCCGAGGCCGCAGGCCGAGGTTCTGTTGTTGTTGTTGTTGGCGTCTGTCAGTCCTGAGAATTGATGTCAGAGCTCTGGAATTTTGTAGGGTGATAGCCCGTCTGCTCCAGACACCCAAACTGAAGCCCCGAGTTGAAATCCAAAATAGGTTTTGAGAAATTTTGGCTCAAACTTTTTCTGTTTTATATTTTTCTAATTTTTACTTCTTAACCTACGAACTCAAAACTTATGTCCTTTTCGAAAGATAACGAGGGCCAGCTAGGGAAAACGAATTGAGCTGATCCGACAATATTTGTTGCGCGAAAACGCGGCATTTCTCACGCGAGCAAAAAACCTGCTAAAAGTTGATGGCCGACTTGTGCGCTCGAAATGTCAGAAGACAGGCCTCAGTTAGCTGAAAGGCAGTTACCTAGGGGTAGCTAGGAAAATTTTGTAGTGCTTAGGCATAGTTTTGAGTGCAAAACGCAAAATTTTGACCTACTTTTACAGTTCTTCCGGAAGACTGAATTTTGGTTCATTTCATTTCAACGTTAATATCTCACAATCTAATTGACCGATTTGAGTTTTCATTTCAAATAATGAAAGAACATTGCTTCCGCCTGATAATATTTGTAGATGGAAATTGTGAATGTAACATTCTTTGTTTTATAGGCATAAATAGAAATTGAGTAAAAAAACTTTTTATTTGCATCTTCCTGGTTCCAAGCTCATGTCACTCACAAACTCAGAACTGACATGGCTGAATAGGAAAGTTACTTGCGGTCATTTCGCTCACTTATACTACCCACCTATCTCTAATGGCTTTCGAGTAATTAGTCCAAAATGTATTACAAGATGCTAAATTTCTCGGACCACCATTGCTTCTCACCATGGTTTCAAGTCCTTAAAATGGATGGAAGTGGAAGAAATTTGGCATGAAGCTAGCTAAGGATCCTAGCTCGACGATACAAGTAATTTCAGCCCAAAAGAATGCTTGGTTCGTCTTCTAGAAGCACATTCATATCGTGCCTTTTCGGGACAAGCACAGCACCCGGCGCCAGCGGCCCGGCATATTCGGCGGAGTTGTACTAGCCAGTGACCTCCTGACGGGTCACAGCTGTTCAGCTAGTGGGAGGGTGAGTGGTATGGCACGGTGGTCTAGTGGTTAGAGGCCCTGTCTCTTGATCAGGTAGGTCCGGTTCGAATCCGGGGGTGACCACGTACTCTTTATTGGTTATTTCAAAGAAAAGAATGATAAAACTGACTTGCAGGCTTATGAAGAGATACATTAAGAACGAAATATGGTTTGCTTTCAGCACATTGTCATGCGGCTCTCCTGCGCCGGTGGGGCGTTAGCCCAGGCCGCAGGCCGAGGTTGTTGTTGTTGTTGTTGTCTGTTCTGAGCGCTGGTATCAGAGACCTAAAACTTTTGTGGATAGAAGGCACTTCCAAATGAATAAGCACCACGGTTGTCAATTTTCAAAATTTTCAAAATTTTTCCCAGAATTTTGCATTATGTGATTTTTAACTTTTATTTTTCTATTTTTTGCTAATTCATCTACAGTCTTCAAACTTGCACCCTTTTACATCAGACAAATTTGTAGTTCACACAAAAAGTTGGAAAGAAAAAGCTTTAAATTTAGGGCTCTAAATTAGCTTTTAAACTTTGCACCCTAAATTTGGCATAAAACTCATGGTCTAAACTACAGGCTCGAAATATCTGAAGCTACAGCAGTTCAGGTTCTGAGTCAAATATCAACTTAAAGGCCGGTTTTTGCAGTACTGCACAAACACAGAAACAAAACAAAAACGGAAATTTAAGGGTCCTTTTTGGCCCATTCCGTGAAGGTCTGCATTTCCCAAAATATCATTCAAACCCTTATATCTTCCGATCTAATTGATAAAGATTAGTTCCCATTTGAGATAATAAAAGAGAATAGCCTCCTTTATTATATATTTAGAGATAAAAACTTTCAGACTGAAACTTTTTATTTTAGAGGCAAAAATAAAATATAAGTTTTTAAAATTTTTATTGTCAGCCCCCTGGTTTCCAGACCATGATAGCTACGGTATTGAACTTAACACGGCTGCATAGAAAACTTCGTTGCCGTCATTTTTCTCACTCATACCCCCCACTTATCTCTTACGGCTTCCGCGCTATAAGCCGTAAAATACATTTCGAAGTGGTAATTTTATCAGTTCATTTTTGCTTCACACCGGGGTTTAGGGTGGTTAGAGTCATTGGAGGGAAATGAAATTTTGCATGCAGCTAGGTAAGAGACATATGTCGACATTCCATCTAAATAGATATCAATGAAACACCAAGTTACCTTTACAAACATGCCGTTTCTCCACGCATCGTTGTAGCAAATCACCACGCGTCACCCCTGCGTCCACGCTGCGGCAACGCCGGCGATCGGCGCGGCCGTTTCTGTTTATTTATGGTCTGGTAAAAAAGTACCCAATACTACCCATAATGCATCACAAGTCATTAGAGTACCGTAAAAGTCCGAGTTTACAATAAGAGTATTATGTTTCTGTTTTTGGACCATGGGTGGATCCAGGGAATAAGTAGGCTAGGTGCCCCCCACCCTTCTCCCCCATCCCCCTCCCCCAACCCCCAATCGACCATCGGCGCCCTCTGAAATTGTAAAGACACGCCTCTCAAGGTCGATGACGCTCCCTGAAATGTCGCTTCCCATACGCGGATCCAGGATTGCCTATCGGGGGCGAGGTGGAAGGGGAAACTTCCTGGTGGGAGCTATCTACACCAGGGACGCCACTTTTGGCCGGAAAAACCTATCAAGTAGGCGCTAAAACCTATCAGTAGACCCCGATACCTGCATCTCGGGGAAAACGACATTTCAGGGGGTGCCATCGAGATTTCCAGGGGTTTCCGGGACAATTTCAGGGCGCTAAGATTCTATGGGGGGCACCTGTCCCCTTTCCCCCTTGGATCCGCCTATGTCGTTTCGGGAGGGGGGTACGGAGGTGGGGTCGTTACGGGTGTGGGGGTAAGGAGCTCGAGCATAAGCGGATCCAGGACATTAGTAGGGTGGTAGGGGCTAAAGAGTTCGAGTATAGGCGAATCCAGGGCAGTACGGAGGTGGGGCTATGGAGTTTGAGCATAGGCGGATCCAGGACATCAGTAAGGGAGTGGGGCTAAGGAACTCGAGCATAGGCGGATCCAGGACATTAGTAGGGTGGTAGGGGCTAAAGAGTTCGAGTATAGGCGAATCCAGGGCAGTACCGAGGTGGGGCTACGGAGTTTGAGCATAGGCGGATCCAGGACATCAGTAAGGGAGTGGGTCTAAGGAACTCGAGCATAGGCGGATCCAGGACATCAGTAAGGGGGTGGGTCTAAAGAACTCGAGCATAGGCGGATCCAGGACATCAGTAGGGTAGGGCTAAGGAGCTCGAGCATAGGCGGATCCAGGACATCAGTACAGGGATGGACCTAGGAGCTCGAGCATAGGCGGATCCAGGACAACAGTTCGGGGTGCGGCTAAGGAGCTCGAGCATAGGCGGACCCAGGACATCAGTACGGAGGTGGGGCTAAGAAGCTCGATCATAGGCGGATCCAGCACATCAGTACGGGGTTGGAACTCGGGACCTCAAGCATAGGCGGATCCAGGACATCAGTACGGGAATAGGGCTAATGAGCTTGAGCATAGGCGGATCCAGGACAGTACGGAGGTGGGGCTACGGAGTTCGAGCATAGGCGGAACCAGGACATCAGTAAGTGCGTGGGGCTAAGGAGCTCGAGCATAGGCGGATCCAGGACATCAGTACGGGGGTGGGGCTAAGGAGCTCGAGCATAGGCGGATCCATGACATCAGTTCGGGGGTGGGGCTAAGGAGCTCGAGCATAGGCGGATCCAGGACATCAGTGCAGGGGTGGGGCTCCGGAGCTCGAGTAAAGGCGGATCCAGGACATCAGTACGGGGGTGGGGCTAAGGAGATGGAGCATAGGCGGATCCAGGACATCAGTACGGAGGTGGGGCTAAGAAGTTAGAGTATAGGACGATCCAGGACATCAGTACGGGGGTGGGGCTAAGGAGCTCGAGCATAAGCGGATCCAGGACATCAGTACGGGGGTAGAGGCTAAGGAGTTCGAGCATAAGCGGATCCAGGATATCAGTACGGGAATGGGACTAAGGAGCTCGAGCATAGGCGGATATAGGTCATCAGTTCGGGGGTGGGGCTAAGGAGCTCGAGCATAAGCGGATCCAGGACATCAGTACGGGGTGGTGCTAAGGAAATCGAGCATAGGCGGATCCAGGACATCAGTAAGGGGTTGGCGTACGGAGCTCGAGCATAGGCGGATCCAGGACATCAGTACGGGGGTGGGGCTAAAGAGCTCGAGCATAGGCGGATCCAGGACATCAGTTCGGTGGTGGGGCTGAGGTCTCGAGCTGGGGCATAACTCGGTAACAAATAGGCTGAATTGGGTGAAAATCTGCAGGTATAGGTGAAATACTGTCGGAAAACCCGTCATATTATATATTGCATCGCCTTTCTTCTGGTCATGCTTAGTCTTTGCTTAACAAAACAAACATTATACGTGTGTTTATTTATGTGATGACATAAACAGAGGGCAAGCGTGGTGCAGTATGCAGATACATGCTAATTTAGGAAAACATGGGCCTAGACAGGGGATTAAATGGAGCCATAATGAGAACACAAAACCTAAAACTCAAACATTGCGTTGTTATAAGTATCAAACTGCTGAAAACACTCGCCTGTCAATCGAACTGTTTGGCTAACGTACATTGTCACCGGCTTCTCCTGCGCCGGAGCGGCACCTGCCGAGGCCGCAGGCCGAGGTCTGTTGTTGTTGTCTGTTCTGAGCGCTGGTATCAGAGACCTAAAACTTTTGTGGATAGAAGGCACTTCCAAATGAATAAGCACCACGGTTGTCAATTTTCAAAATTTTCGAAATTTTGCCCAGAATTTTGCATAATGTGATTTTTAACTTTTATTTTTCTATTTTTTGCTAATTCATCTACAGTCTTCAAACTTGCACCCTTTTACATCAGACAAATTTGTAGTTCACACAAAAAGTTGGAAGGAAAAAGCTTTAAATTTAGGGCCCCAAATTAGCTTTTAAACTTTGCACCCTAAATTTGGCATAAAACTCATGGTCTAAACTACAGGCTCGAAATATTTGAAGCTACAGCAGTTCAGGTTCTGAGTCAAATATCAACTTAAAGGCCGGTTTGTTCAGTACTGCACAAACACAGAAACAAAACAAAAACGGAAATTTAAGGGTCCTTTTTGGCCCATTCCGTGAAGGTCTGCATTTCCCAAAATATCATTTAAACCCTTATATCTTCCGATCTAATTGATAAAAATTAGTTTCTATTTCAGATAATAAAAGAGAATAGCCTCCTTTATTATATATGTAGAAATAAAAACTTTCAGACTGAAACTTTTTATTTTATAGGCAAAAATAAATTATAGGTTTTTAAAATTTTTATTCTCAGCCCCCTGGTTTCCAGACCATGATAGCTACGGTATTGAACTTAACACGGCTGGATAGAAAACTTCGTTGCCGTCATTTTTCTCACTCATACCCCCCACTTATCTCTTACGGCTTCCGCGCTATGAGCCATAAAATACATTTCAAAGTGGTAATTTTATCAGTTCATTTTTGCTTCACACCGGGGTTTAGGGTGGTTAGAGTCATTGGAGGGAAATGAAATTTTGCATGCAGCTAGGTAAGAGACATATGTCGACATTCCATCTGCATATATATCAATGAAACACCAAGTTACCTTTACTAACATGCCGTTTCTCCACGCATCGTTGTAGCAAATCACCACGCGTCACCCCTGCGTCCACGTCGCGGCAACGCCGGCGATCGGCGCGGCCGTTTCTGTTTATTTATGGTCTGGTAAAGAAGTACCCAATACTACCCATAATGCATCACAAGTAATTAGAGTACCGTAAAAGTCCGAGTTTACAATAAGAGTATTATGTTTCTGTTTTTGGACCATGGGTGGATCCAGGGAATAAGTAGGCTAGGTGCCCCCCCACCCTTCTCCCCCCATCCCCC
This sequence comes from Lepas anatifera, assembly GCA_034440635.1. NCBI lineage: Eukaryota > Metazoa > Arthropoda > Thecostraca > Lepadidae > Lepas > Lepas anatifera. Next base: position 515,443 of record JAOTON010001818.1, on the reverse strand, counting down.
TCCCCCAACCCCCAATCGACCATCGGCGCCCTCTGAAATTGTAAAGACACGCCTCTCAAGGTCGATGACGCTCCCTGAAATGTCGCTTCCCATACGCGGATCCAGGATTGCCTATCGCGGGCGAGGTGGAAGGGGAAACTTCCTGGTGGGCGCTATTTACACCAGGGACGCCACTTTTGGCCGAAAAAACCTATCAAGTAGGCGCTAAAACCTATCAGTAGACCCCGATACCTGCATCTCGGGGAAAACGACATTTCAGGGGGTGCCATCGAACTTTCCAGGGTTTCCGGGACAATTTCAGGGGGCGCTAACATTCTATGGTGGGCACCTGTCCCCTTTCCCCCTTGGATCCGCCTATGTCGTTTTGGGGGGGCACGGAGGTGGGGTCGTTACGGGTGTGGGGGTAAGGAGCTCGAGCATAAGCGGATACAGGGCATCAACATGGGGGTAGGGACTAAAGAGTTCGAGCATAGGCGGACCCAGGACATCAGTACGAGGGTGGGGCTAGGGAGTTAAAGCATAGGCGGATCCAGGGCATCGGTACGAGGGTCGGGCTAGGGAGTTAGAGCATAGGCGGATCCAGGACATTAATACGGGGATGGGGCTAAGCAGCTGAGCATTAGCGGATTCACGACATCAGTACGGGGTGAGACTCGGGAGTTCCAGCATAAGGCGGATCCAGGACATCAGTAGGGGGTAGGGGCTACGGAGTTCGAGCATAGGCGGATCCAGGATATTAGTACGGGGATGGGGCTAAGGAGATCGAGCATAGGCGGATCTAGGACATCTGTACGGGGACGGAGATAAAGAGTTCGAGCATAGGTGGATCCAGGACATCAGTACTGGGATGGGGCTAAGAAGCTCGAGTATAAGCGGATTCAGCTGATCAGTACGGGGGTGGGGCTCGGGAGCTCAAACATAGTCGGATCCAGGACATCAGTAGGGGTGGGGGCTAAGTAGTTCGAGCATAGGCGAATCCAGGGCAGTACGGAGGTGGGGCTACGGAGTTCGAGCATAGGCAGATCCAGGACATCAGTAAGAAGGTGGGGTAAGGAGCTCGAGCATAGGCGGATCCAGGACATCAGTAAGGGGTAAGGGCTAAGGAGTTCGAGTATAGGGGGATCCAGGACATCAGTACGGAGGTGGGGCTAAGAAGTTCAAGCAAAGGCGGATCCAGGACATCAGTACGGGGGTGGGGCTAAGGAGCTCCAGCAAAGGCCTATCCAGGCCTCAGTACGGGGGTGGGGCTAAGGAGCTCGAGCATAGGCGGATCCAGGACATCAGTACGGTGGTGGGGCTTGCGCGCTCCAGCATAGGCGGATCCAGGACATTAGTAGGGTGGTAGGGGCTAGAGTTCGAGTATAGGCGAATCCAGGGCAGTACGGAGGTGGGGCTACGGAGTTCGAACATAGGCAGATCCAGGACATCAGTAGGGGTAGGGGCTAAGGAGCTCGAGCATAAGCGGAGCCAGGATATCAGTACGGGGTTAGAGGCTAAGGAGTTTAAGCATAGGCGGATCCAGCATATCGGTACGGAGATGGGGCTAAGGAGATCCAGCATAGGCGGATCCAGGACATCATTAGGGGTAGGGGCTAAGGAGTTCAAGCATAGGCGGATCCAGGGCAGTATAAAGGTGGGGCTACGGAGTTCGAGCATAGGGAGATCCAGGACATATGTAAGGGGTTGGGGTAAGGAGCTCGGCATAGTCGGATCCAGGACATCAGTAGGGGTGGGGGCTAATTAGTTCGAGCATAGGCGGATCCAGGGCAGTACAGAGGTGGGGCTACGAAGTTCGAGCACAGGCGGATCCAGGACATCAGTATGGGTGTCGGGCTAAGGAGCTCGAGCAGAGGCGGATCCAGGACATCAGTACGGTGCTGGGGCTAAGGGGCTCGAGTATAGGCGGATCAAAGACATCAGTACGGGGGTGGGGCTAAGGAGCTCGAGCATAAGCGGATCCAGGACATCAAGAGGCTAAAGAGTTAAAACAGGTAGGGGCTAAAGAGTTAAAACATAAGCGGATCCAGGACATCAGTACGGGGGTGGGGCTAAGAAGCTCGAGCATAAGCAAATTCAGGACATCAGTACGTGGGTGGGGCTCAGGGTGCTCGAGCATAGGCGGATCCAGGACATCATTAGGGGTAGGGGCTAAGGAGTTCAAGCATAGGCGGATCCAGGGCAGTATAAAGGTGGGGCTACGGAGTTCGAGCATAGGGAGATCCAGGACATATGTAAGGGGGTGGGGTAAGGAGCTCGAGCATAGGCGGATCCAGCACATCAGTGGGGGGGGGTAGGGGCTACGGAGTTCGAGCATAGGCGGATCCAGGACATCAGGAAGAAGGTGGGGTAAGGAGCTCGAGCATAGACGGATCCAGGACATCAGTAGGGGGTAGGGGCTAAGGAGTTCGAGTATATGCGGATCCAGGACATCAGTACGGGGGTGGGGCTAAGGAGCTCGAGCATAAGCGGATCCAGGACATCAAGAGGCTAAAGAGTTAAAACAGGTAGGGGCTAAAGAGTTAAAACATAAGCGGATCCAGGACATCAGTACGGGGGTGGGGCTAAAGAGCTCGAGCATAAGCGGATTCAGGACATCAGCAGAGGTGTAGGGGCTAAAGAGTTCGGGCATAGGCGGATCCAGGACATCAGTACGGGGGTGGGGCTAAGGAGCTCGAGCATAAGCGGAGTCAGGATATCAGTACGGGGTTAGAGGCTAAGGGGTTTGAGCATAGGCGGATCCAGCATATCGGTACGGAGATGGGGCTAGGAGATCCAGCATAGGCGGATTCAGGACATCTGTACGGAGGTGGGGCTAAGGAGCTCGAGCATAGGCGGATCCAGGACATCAGTATGGGTGTCGGGCTAAGGAGCTCGAGCAGAGGCGGATCCGGGACATCAGTACGGGGCTGGGGCTAAGGGGCTCGAGTATAGGCGGATCAAAGACATCAGTACGGGGGTGGGGCTAAGGAGCTCGAGCATAAGCGGATCCAGGACATCAAGAGGCTAAAGAGTTAAAACAGGTAGGGGCTAAAGAGTTAAAACAGAAGCGGATCCAGGACATCAGTACGGGGGTGGGGCTAAGGAGCTCGAGCATAAGCGGATTCAGGACATCAGTACGTGGGTGGGGCTCGGGAGCTCGAGCATAGGCGGATCCAGGACATCATTAGGGGTAGGGGCTAAGGAGTTCAAGCATTGGCGGATCCAGGGCAGTATAAAGGTGGGGCTACGGAGTTCGAGCATAGGGAGTTCCAGGACATATGTAAGGGGGTGGGGCTAAGGAGCTCGAGCATAGGCGGATACAGGACATCAGCTCGGTGGTGGGGCTGAGGTTTCGAGCTGGGGCATAACTCGGTAACAAATAGGCTGAATTGGGTGAAAATCTACAGGTATAGGTGAAATACCGTCGGAAAACCCATCATATTTTATATTGTATCTTCTTTCTTCTCGTCATGCCCAGTCTTTGCTTAACAAAAGAAACATTATGCGTGTGTTTATTTATTTGATGACATGAACAGAGGGCAAGCGTGATGCAGTATGCAGAGACATGCTAATTTAGGAAAACATGGGCCTAGACAGGGGATTGAATGGAGCCATAATGAGAACACAAATCCTAAAACTCCAACATTGCGTTGTTATAAGTATCAAACTGCTGAAAAAACTCGCCTGTCAATCGAACTGTTTGGCTAACATACATTGTCACCGGCTTCTCCTGCGCCAGAGCGGCACCTACCGAGGCCGCAGGCCGAGGTTGTTGTTGTTGTCTGTTCTGAGCGCTGGTATCAGAGACCTAAGACTTTTGTGGATAGAAGGCACTTCCAAATGAATAAGCACCACGGTTGTCAATTTTCAAAATTTTCAAAATTTTGCCCAGAATTTTCCATTATGTGATTTTTAATTTTCATTTTTCTATTTTTTGCTAATTCATCTACAGTCTTCAAACTTGCACCCTTTTACATCAAGGAAATTTTTAGATCACACAAAATGTTTGAAAGAAAAAGTTATAAATTTAGGGCTCCAAATTAGCTTTTAAACTTTGCACCCTAAATTTGGCATAAAACTCATAGTCTAAACTACAGGCTCGAAATATCTGAAGCTACAGCAGTTCAGGTTCTGAGTCAAATGCCAATTTAAAGGCCGGTTTGTGCAGTACTGCCCAAACACAGAAACAAAAGAAAAACGGAAATTTAAGGGTCCTTTTTGGCCCATTCTGCGAAGGTCTGCATTTCCCAAAATATCAGTCAAACCCTTATGTCTTCAGATCTAATTAAGATAAATTAGTTCCCATTTCAGATAATAAAAGAGAATAGCCTCCTTTATTATATGTTTAGAGATAAAAACTTTCAGACTGAAACTTTTTTATTTTATAGGCAAAAATAAAATATAACTTTTGAAACTTTTTATTCTCAGCCCCCTGGTTCCCAGAACATGATAGCTAGGGTATTGAACCTAACACGGCTGGATGGCAAACTTCGGTGCCGTCATTTTTCTCACTCATACCCCCCAATCTCTTACGGCGTCCGAGCTATAAGTCGTAAAATACATTTCAAAGTGGTAATTTTATCGGTTCATTTTTGCTTCACACCGGGGTTTAGGGTGGTTAGTCATTGCAGGGAAATGAAATTTTGCATGCAGCTAGGTAAGAGACATATCTTGCCATTGCAAGAGGTTGCATATCATTGCAACACCAGTCTACCTTTACTTAAATGTAATACATCATGCTAGTATGTTTCCAGCTCGAAACCTCACCCCGCCGTTCGGCCGTAGCGTCGCTGCGGGCGGCGCACTGGTAGCTGCTATGCGAGACAGATGCATAGCTATGTACGCATGCTATAGACCAGCGCGAATGCCCGGTGGTGGCAGGGTAGTCTGTCTCGTTTCGGCTCCTCTACTCGTGCGGCGGGCGCGTTGTCTATTAGATATTCATATCAGTCAGACGGCCGGGTGGCGGCTGTGCGGTTGGGGCCTGCGCGCTGTGGCGACTTGCGACGAATCAAAAACAAAATGGTGGTCAGGAACTGGTTTGCTTGTTTGGTTTATTGTGTTTTGTTTCTTTACGTGTGTCCGAATCTTACTGTGTATGTGTGTGATACGTCCGGTAAAAGTGATTTGTTTTATGAGAGAGATAAGAGAGGCCCCACCACTTAAGCCTTCGGGCTTTTGCGTCAATCTCTTTGTTATACCTGTCATATTCTTTCCGTCCAATAAAAGTTTAACATCTATCTATCTGTCTACCCGCTAGTTAATGCATTCTCTAACCATAGGTAACACTGGTTAAAGGATCCACCGTTGCACACAATTTCTTTCCCAGCCGAATAAACCTCTTTGTGCTCATACCATGACACGTGACTCCTTGCACTGCCTGCTTAAATCAACTGTATAAGCAGTGGCGGATCCAGGCCATTAGTATATAATTGTTGGGGTTTAACGACGCACCAACTGCCAGGGTCATACGGCGTCGCCAACTCTCACCCTGTTGGAAGGGATTTTGGGGATCAGATCGAATCATTCAGAGGCTCCGCCGGGACTTGAACCCGGGACCGATGGCTTAGAAGACAAGGGTGCTATCCACTAAGCCACCTCATCCCCAGGCCATTAGTATGGGGATGAGACTAAGGAGCTGGAGCATAGGCAGATCCAAGACATCAGTACCGGAGTGGGGCGAGGGAGCTCGAGCATAGGCGGATCCAGGACATCAGTACGGGGTGGGGCTAAGGAGCTCGAGCATAGGCGGATCCAGGACATCAGGACGGGGTTGGGGCTAAGGAGCTCGAGCATAGGCGGATCTAGGACATCAGTACGGGGGTGGGGCTAAGGACCTCGAGCATAGGCGGATCCAAGACAGTACGGAGGTGGGGCTACGGAGTTTGAGCATAGGCGGATCCAGGACATCAGTAAGGGAGTGAGGCTAAGAAGCTCGAGCATAGGCGGATCCAGGACATCAGTAAGGGGGTGGGGTAGAGAGTTAGAGCATAGGCGGGTCCAGGACATCAGTACGGGGGTGGGGCTAAGGAGCTCGAGCATAAGCGGATCCAGGACATCACTACGGGGGTAGAGGCTAAGGAGTTCGAGCATAAGCGGATCCAGGATATCAGTACGGGGATGGGACTAAGGAGCTCGAGCATAGGCGGATATAGGTCATCAGTTCGGGGGTGGGGCTGAGGAGCTCGAGCATAAGCGGATCCAGGACATCAGTACGGGGTGGTGCTAAGGAAATCGAGCATAGGCGGATCCAGGAAATCCTGCTGACGTCTTGAGCTGGGGCATAACTCGGTAACAAATAGGCTGAATTCGGTGAAAATTTGCAGGTATAGGTGAAATACTGTCGGAAAACCCGTCATATTTTATATTGCATCGCCTTTCTTCTGGTCATGCTTAGTCTTTGCTTAACAAAACAAACATTATACGTGTGTTTATTTATGTGATGACATGAACAGAGGGCAAGCATGGTGCAGTACGCAGATACATGCTAATTTAGGAAAACATGGGCCTAGACAGGGGATTAAATGGAGCCATAATGAGAACACAAAACCTAAAACTCAAACATTGCGTTGTTATAAGTATCAAACTGCTGAAAACACTCGCCTGTCAATCGAACTGTTTGGCTAACGTACATTGTCACCGGCTTCTCCTGCGCCGGAGCGGCACCTGCCGAGGCCGCAGGCCGAGGTCTGTCTGTTGTTGTCTGTCCCGCCTGAGAATTGATGCCAGAGCTCTGCAATTTTGTAGGGTGATAACCCTCCTACGCCAGACTCCCAAACTAAAGCCCCGAGTCGAAGTCTAGAATAGTTTTTGAAAATTTTTGGCACAAACTTTTTCTGTTTTATATTTTTCTAATTTTTATTCCTTAAGCTACGAGCTTGAAATTTATGTCCTTTTCAATAGGTAACAAGGGCCAGCTACCGAATAAAAATTGAGCTGGTCCGACAATATTTATTGCGCGAAAACGCGGTATTTCTCACGCGAGCAAAAAACCTACTTAAAGTGGATGGCCGACTTGGACGCTCGAAATATCAGAAGGCACGCTTCAGTTAGCTGAAAGGCAGTTACCTAGGGGTAGCTAGGTCAATTTTCTTGTGCTTAGACATAGTTTTGAGTGCAAAACCTAAAATTTTGGCCTAGTTTTTTCCGTTTTCCCGGAAGACTGCATTTTTGCTCATTTCATTCCTACGTTAATATCTCGCAATCTAATTCACGGATGTGAGTTTCCATTTCAAATAACGAAAGAGCATTGCTTTCGCCTCATAATATTTGGAGTTGGAAATTGCGATATTGAAATTCTTTGTTTTATAGCCATAACTAAAATTTAAGTAAAAAAACTTTATATTTGCAACTTCCTGGTTCCGAGCTCATGTCACTCACAAACTCAAAAGTGACATGGCTGGATAGGAAAAGTTCCTTGCGGTCATTTCACTCACTTATACTACCCACCTATCTCTAACGACTTTTGAGTAATTAATCGGAGAATGTTTTACAAGGTGGTAATTTTCTCGGATTATCTTTGCTTCTCACCATGGTTTCAAATCCTTAAAATGAATGGAAGTGGATGAAATTTGGAATGAGGCTAGCTTAGGATCCTAGCTCGACGATACAAGTAATTTCAGCCCAAAATAATGTTTGGTTCGTCTTCTAGAAGCACCTTTATATCGTACCTTTTCCGGACAAACACAGCACCCGGCGCCAGCATCCCGTCATATTCGGCTGAGTGGTACCGGCCAGTGACCTCCTGACGGGTCACAGGTGTTCGGCTAGTGGGAGGGTGAAAGCTATGGCACGGTGGTCAAGTGGTTAGAGGCACTGTCTCTTGATCAGGGGTGACCGGTTCGAATCCGGGGGTGACGATGTGCTCTTTATTAGTTATTTCAAAGAAGATAATGATAAAATTGACTTACACGCTTATGAAGATACATTGAGAACGAAATATGGTTTGATTTCAGCACATTGTCATGTGGTTCTCCTGCGCCAAAACGGCGTTAGCCGAGGCTGCAGGCCGAGGTCTGTTGTTGTCTGTCCCGCCTGAGAGTTGATGTCAGAGCTCTGCAATTTTGTAGGGTGATAGCCCTCCTGCTCCAGACATTCAAACTGAAGCCCCGATTTGAAATCAAAAATAGTTTTTGATAAATTTTGGCCCAAACTTCTTTCTGTTTTATATTTTTCTAATTTTTACTCCTTAAGCTACGAGCTTGAAACTTATGCCCTTTTCAAAAGGTAACAAGGGCCAGCTAGGGAACAAAAATTGAGCTGATCCAATAATATTTATTGCGCGAAAACGCTTTATTTCTCACGCGAGCAAAAAACCTACTTAAAGTTGATGGCCGACTTGGACGCTCGAAATATCAGAAGGCAAGCTCCAGTTAGCTGAAAGACAGTTTTCTAGGGGTAGCTAGGAAAATTTTCTTGTGCTTAGGCATAGTTTTGAGTGGAAAACGTAAAATTTTGACCTACTTTTTACAGTTCTTCCGGAAGACTAAATTTTGGTTCATTTCATTTCAACGTTAATATCTCACAATCTAATTGACCGATTTGAGTTTTCATTTCAAATAATGAAAGAACATTGCTTCCGCCTGATAATATTTGGAGATGGAAGTTGTGAATGTGAAATTCTTTGTTTTATAGGCATAAATAGAAATTGAGTCAAAAAACTTTTTATTTGCATCTTCTTGTTTCCAAGCTCATGTCACTCACAAACTCAGAACTGACATGGCTGAATAGGAAAGTTACTTGCGGTCATTTCGCTCACTTATACTACCCACCTATCTGTAATGGCTTTCGAGTAATTAGTCCAAAATGTATTACAAGATGCTAAATTTCTCGGACCACCTTTCCTTCGCACCATGGTTTCAAGTCCTTAAAATGGATGGAAGTGGAAGAAATTTGGCATGAAGCTAGCTTAGGATCCTAGCCCCACGATACAAGTAATTTCAGCCCAAAAGAATGGTTGGTTCGGCTTCTAGAAGCAGCTTCATATCGTGCCTTTTCGGGACAAGCACAGCACCCGGCGCCAGCGGCCCGGCATATTCGGCGGAGTTGTACCAGCCAGTGACCTCCTGACGGGTCACAGCTGTTCAGCTAGTGGGAGGGTGATTAGTGTGGCACGGTGGTCTAGTGGTTAGAGGCCCTGTCTCTTGATCAGGTAGGTCCGGTTCGAATCCGGGGTGACCACGTAATCTTTATTGGTTATTTCAAAGAAAAGAATGATAAAACTGACTTGCAGGCTTATGGAGAGATACATTAAGAACGAAATATGGTTTGCTTTCAGCACATTGTCATGCGGCTCTCCTGCGCCGGTGGGGCGTTAGCCCAGGTCGCAGAACGGAGTTTTCTGCAGCGGGGGTCCCTCGTTTTAGTAGAAACTGAACACAGTACCAATATTGTATTACTAATGGTACGCTGTGCAATTGAAGAACAGAGCTGCTAAGTTAAAATATTCCCTACACGCTTCATTCTCTATTTCGAAAATATGGGGTTTGATCTTGAGCCATACAGTCAGGATCGCTATTTTGTCACAATTATGCACCTCAATTTTTGTGAATGTGTCACAAACTCCGGTAGCCGAGTTGGCAAGTTTCTGCACCTCTGTAATTATGTTTTATTATTGTTAGTGTTTTGTTTTCTTTATTTGTATTATTTCATTCAAGTTATATGATTTAATTTCTGTTAATTTGTTACAATTTATGTATATATATATATATATATATATATATATATATATATATATATATATATTAAATTATATATATTATATATATAAATTATAATATATATATAAATTATATATATAAAATTAAATTATAACATAATAATAAATGAATAATAAGTAAAACACACACACACACACACACATATATGTGTTTTTTTGTATATATGTTATAATTTAATTTTATTGAAGCAGATTACAATACAAATATATTTATTTTTGTATTATTTACTGAATCATTTATGTTTATTATTCATTGCATAGGTATATTTATTCCTGTTTGTATTTTATTAGTGTCTGTACATGATTTCTTTTATTCCGTTTATTATTATTTACATTTATTTATTTATTATCATAATTATGAGTTTGTATTTTACTAGTATCGGCATTTATATTTTTGTTTGTATTTAATTTCAATTGTATGATTTATTTTTATGATTTATTTTATCAGCAGCAGCAGCAGCAGCAGCAGCAAGCAGCAGCATTGGGGGGGATGCACTGCGCCCCAGTCCAAAGATTAGGGCCAATATCCCTGCCCTCGGAACCTGTGCCTTTGACGTTGAGGGTGGAAAATGTATATTCTGTACTGTTACTAAATTTCTGCATTAACCCGTTCCTCCGAGATATCCCTCTTCAATGTATGTACATACCTGAGGTTAGTAAATTAGACGCATTTTTGGCACTTAGCCCGATTTGAAGCCTTAGGGTTACATGTTGCCTGACAAAGGTGTTGGTGCTCTGGGAGTTAGTGTTTGAATTTTTCTGGGGTAATTGTGATAAAAATGATCATTATCTGCCAAAAATTATATGTTAGAATATTTTAGGAATTAAAACTCCAAAAGGCGACAGATTCACCTCATGGTATGATCATGACTAAGCACAAACACTAAAAACACAGCACAAATTTTTTAAATATTGCACGTCCATTTGATGTTTACGGTCTTCTCGCCCATTGGCGGACGCAGGAGGGGGAGGCATTCCGGCCATGCCACCCCCCCAAAGCGCTGAAGGGAGGCCAAACTATCTTTTGGCCTCCCACGCCTGGATAAATTTTTTTAAAAAGGTGTTTACACTAGGTCTGTAGAACAAAAAAATATTCGCTCCCAACCCCACCCCGGAGAGTGATCATGTACTTGGAGAAGTAGCTTATACTAGGTCTGTCAAACACTGAAAAAACGTGCTTACGCTAGGTCTGTAGAGCAAAAATATCTTCGCTCCCACCCCACTCTCCCCCCCGAGGAGAGGCAGACATGGGTTTGCCCCCCAAACTCGGGTCTGCGTCCGCCCCTGTTCTCGCAATGCAATCCTTCCTCAACGATGAACATATCATTTCACGGGGGAGATTGGGAGGGAGAGGGTCCAGCGTTAGTCTTAAATGTGATGGTAAAAATAGATACAAATAATAGTTATCAGGACTGGAACTCTATTTATGCGATTTATTTTGTGATTGGCCACGAGCTTCCTGCTTTGTTCATAGTGGGTCTGTGTTGAGGAATTTCCATTGACCAGACCTGACCTGACCAGCCCAGACCTGGGCTGTCGCGTGAGTTGCTGAGGAGGCAGATAAAGAGCATTTTTATCAAAATCATCATTTCAACCTTTCCAGTGCTACTCCGCCATTTAAGTACATTTTCTAGGGTACCTTAATATGACATCCCGTATTTTATCAACCAGCCTTTTCATCCTGCGCATAATCCACGCTATTATTTTGTTCAACAATTGCTTTTACAAACACACAGAACAATCCTGGGCTAAAGCGGTGGGGGGAGCTGATATTGGCAAAGGGGTTAGATGTTGACCCGTGGGATGCCCTAATGCAGGTGCGTCGCCACCGGCAAAAAGAGCGGGCCAGCCAGTTTTTAACTTGATGCTGACAACAACTAAATATAAATTTCGTGCTTTAAATGGATGCATTTGCTCTTTAAAGACTCATTTTAGTCTATCTGGAATTTTTGGGTGCGCGGTGGTGCTGCTGAGATGGTTCAATTTAGCACTTACCGCCTAAGAAGAGCTATTTTTAACCTAAAAATCTGGGTGCTATTCACACTTTTCTGGGCTGCTAAAAAACTAGCTTAGTGCTAGGTTTTTTACCGCTCCCTCTGGCTGCTAATTGGATTAGCATCCTAGAGCTGCTAAAATTTCAGCACTTCAGGTGCTAAATTCGTAATATTAGCACCATGTTAACGAAAAGCAGGGTGGTGCTAAATAGATAAATTAGCACCAAAAACATATAGCACGCCGAAAATTGCCTTAAAACTAGCAGCGAAAATCGGTAGTTTTTTGCTGTCTGATTAGCACCTTCTGGATGCTCAACTTTTCTTTACAGTGCAGGAGTACCTGTGCTAACCAGAGGGCGCCTATGCTAACCAGGGGGCGGTACTCCTCTACTGGGGGGCGCCTTTTTATGTCCAGTGGCGCTTCTGCTGTCTAGGGGCTGCCTTTGATATCCAAATACGCCTAGGATATCTAGAGGAGGCGCTTTTTTCTCCTGGCGGGCACCTATTTACCCTTCATGGGGTGGGTTTAATGTTAGGAGGCGCCGTATTTGAAATTGCAATTTGTTTTACACAGAGGGCACTTAGGTGGTGTTTAAATCGGATTTTCTCTTGACCGGCTGGGGTCACCGGCCAAATCCAGGGGGAGGGGGTGCCGCCCAATTCCGTGGGGGGGTGCCTTCCTGGAACAAGTCAAAACCAGGTACGCAAAAAGATACTTTTGCACATTTTTTAAGGCGTGCAACTGCAAACCCTGCCCCCCGGAATCCGCCGTCTCTACCACCGTTGCTCTCCGGGGGACGTCTTTTGCTCTGCAGGCGGCACCTCTGCTGTCCAGGAGGCGCCTACGCTATCCAAGAGCACTTCGGCTTTCCAGAGGGGCGCCTTTACTCAGGGGGAGGGGGCGTCTTTTGCTGTCCAAGGGGCGGCGTTGATGTAAGGGTACGCCATGCATATCTGAAAATCACTTTATTCTCTCATTGAGGTTCCTACCTCTTCAAATAGGCGGTGATTAGGCTTGATTTTCTCTGTCCAGCTGGGGGCGCCGGCAAAATCCGGGGAGGAACGCCTCCCTGGACCAAGCCAAAACAAGGGGTGCAAAAACGTTTTTGTATCCCTTTGAAAAATTCAAAGGGTGCAACTGCACCCCTTGCCCCCTTGAATCCACCGTCCCTGATTCGGATCAGTAAACACCGAGTTATGACGCAGGTATGCAACGAAAACTTGGGTACGCATGTATTGCCATGTTTTCATTTTTATTTGGAAACAATTGCTGTATGTAAAATTGCTCCGAGATACCTTTTTAGACGTTGTCCTTTGCACTTCAAAGTCATTTAGAGATAACGGAGAGAAAGTGGCGTACATCTGGTATAGTAATTGAGTTGCTTTATTCCGGCATCAAATGCACAGTTCTGTCTTACGTAAAAGTAGAATTATATACGGTTGAATTTAGCAATGTTGGCAGAATTGTGTAACCTAAGATGACCTCTACCTCTGACCTCAGAGGGCACAGACGACTAAAATTTTGGTGGGTAATGATATTTCTAGGGGTGCTACCCTCCATCACATTTTGTGAAAATCCAAGATTATGACTGCATTTTTTGGACGCTTTTGCATGGAATGACCCTTATCCAAAACCGTGCAGTTGCAAATAGTGAGCGGATCGTGAGCGGAAGGCAGTCCCTTCCCGGGGCTTATTGCTCTCAGTTGAGTGGTGTCCAGACTCGACGCTTTATGGAGACGAATTCTGACTAACTTCCGCCGCGAAACGTTCACTGCTCCACAATGGACATATTTTGGAACTAGCGAGCTATTAAATCAAGGATACACAGCACACTACACATAACTTAAATTTATTCATGATATTTCCAGATTTTGTTTACAGTGGTGCATAGTGCTAGTTGATTCTAAGGTTCAGATATATTCTCTGCTCTTTGACAGAAGTATTATCCTGATGGAATTTTTTCCCTTCCCATTTCCTTCAATATTTCTTTGCACCGCAATTCCTTCTAGCCATGGAGATCAACTATTAATTCTAGAGAGGAACTGCCAATCAAGATCCCTATACCCGGCTCAGTGGCGGATCCAGGGGGGGCAAAAAGGTAATTGCCCCCCAAACGGAAAAGCTCGGGGCAAAACTATGTTTTTGCTCCCCCAAAGCGATCGACCTCCTTTTTCCTCCGACTCCTTTTTAGCTTGTAAGCAAGATTTTGGTGCTTCAACTCTCAACTTCAAACAGAATTAGCGAAGTCAGTGTAAATATTGAGGGTTGGATAGGAAAACAAGTATGTTGAGCCCATATTTTTCACCCCGAGGCGTTTTTGTTTGCTTTTCGTCTGCAGTACCGAAAATCCTATCGAAAAGGCATATTGTAGCGCAATTTTTCGCTGGGTGACGTTTTTTTTTGCTTTTGACTTTGGTTTGCCCCTCCCAAACCAACCGGCTAGATCCGCCACTGACCCGGCTGAACAAAATTGAAGCTGAAATCTGGCTTTTATTAAGTCAAAAATATCATTTTCAGGTGCTCGTGCACTTGATATACGTCATTCCCAGCGAAAAAGTTCATCAATATTTCGGTAGAAGGCTTAAAAATACCACACTTATTCAAAAAATTTCCGATATACTGTGTCCTTTCTACTTTTTCCTTTAAAAAATACCTATTCCATTTACGCGGCCATGATCACTATCGCACCTGCCCCGTCAGACGCATGTTAACACTTCGTCGTTTTTCATCGTCTCCATCATATGTTTGTGGGACGAATATTTCTTACACTATTTTTTTTAAAAATCGACAGGTGAGTAGGGGGTCAAAAGATACAGTTTTCTTGGGTCGAGCTGTATCTTCCAAAATATTCCTATGGTATGTATAAAGCGAGTTTTATTTGATAGCTGATTCATTTTTTATCTGTAATATCTATTATGTTCTTTTCGGTTGGAAGAAAAACATACACCAATTAAAATTGAAAACGTGAAGCAAAGTCAACATTTTCAGCATGCCCCCACTACGGGATAAGTTATTACTGGTCACGGGGCAAGTTGTAGTGCACGAATATTGTCTGATAAAACTGATCAAAAGCATGCACTAAACGTCAGAAATATTTTGTAGCGGGACAACGTCAGTGGTACTGGCTGATGTTGGTCTTCGGTTGTACTAGTCTACCTTGTGTCCCCTTTTCTCGTGTTGGGTTTTGGTTCTCCTCTTCTCGGAGTACGGTGTCGTTTTCCTCTGTCTAGTGGTCTGCTTAACCATCGTGGGCCAAACAATTTTATGTCCACTAATCGTGTTATATTGAATCGAAGTTAGATTGTATATTTAAATTTATACCCATGCTGTCTGTATGAAGACAAAATTGCACACACCAGGAAAATCGTGTTAGGCTGAAACGACGCCGATTCTTTCTGGGCCTGAATCAAAGTTATTAAGTGAGTGTAAGTCTTCAGTGGTCGCCAGACCACAGGAGATGCGTCCGCCCGGGCAGTCGAGCCAGAAGTCTTCCCCCAGGGGTGGAAATTTGTGACTTTGTTCAGGCAAACAGATTATGGATTGATGACGGTCCAGCTACCACATCGTCGTACACCAGTACGTACACAGTACTTTTCCCCGACATAGTACTTGTACCATGGTACCATGACGTACCGTGGCACGCCTGCCTGGGATGGCCTATAATTACATACCCGTGGCAATAGATTGTAAATTGCAAGGGCAACTAACATCGACGTATGTATGCTGGTCACGGCCCGCTGATATTGGAAGTGACTCACAATGACAGAAAACCCATCTAAAAGAAAAAACCCTGACTCAGGGTTGTGCCTGCTCAGGGTCCCTGAGCAGGCACAACACTGGCGAGCCGACCAAAAGTGAAACAGAACTGCAGATGTAAACTGGGGGAGCAATCATTACAATTTATTCCTTACAATGTGACCAAGCGGCGCAAAAATCACAGACGTAACTTCGAAATTTTTCAGCATTAGTACATAGCTCAAATAAATTATTAATCAATTAAATTCAATTAAGTCGATTTATAATTATCAAATTATTTTTTTGTCATCGGAAATTCTCAATTCGTTCTTTGCACCGAATTGTTACGCCAATATTTTGGTTGCGACTGTCGGCAACCCTTCGTTTATTTTGCACGCGTGCTGAAGGTATTCTGCCAATTGAGGCTCCATCCAGGGGCGCAGCCAGGGGGGGATACTTAGCGATAAAACTGTTGTTTGACAGTTTGGTGCCTTTTTGGTCAGCTCCAAGAACCCGGGAAGAGTATGGGCACGTAATCTATTTCCAGCTATTGCCTCATCGTCGCTCATAATCGTACAGGAGAAGCTAAGCTGGTGCCTCCTGGGCTCATCTGGTGCACACTGAGCTGGTCTTGGCCCCTTGAGCTGATCACGTGCCCTCTAAGTAGCAATAGTTAATCTCTATGCTTCCAGCCCTCTTCTCATGTGTAGGAAGTGTGACTGTTTTTTTCAATTTCAATCTACAATTTTGTAGCACTGGGCCATTCCAAGGACAGAGGCTTGACACAAAAACTTCGTTGCGTTGGAAGTACTACACTATAGTAGTGTACTACTATAGTATATTAAAGTCTATAGTAGTTTTGGTAAAATATTTTTTTACTTTCAGGGCAGATTCGACGCGGTGCTGCTGCTATCTTCCTGTCTACACACGTGTGTGCAAAACACAGACGGCTCAACAACGTGACAAAATCACCACAACTAAAAAGTATTACCATACAAGCTGGCAAGTAGTTCTATACCTATAGGCTCTAATATACATCATCAGAAGAGTCTGTCCTATAGTCGGCTGAGGGAAGTGTTGCTGACTAGCGGTGACGAGCAGTGATGGTCGATGCATTATGTTAAGTAGCGGGAGTCTTCTATAAAGTCAGCTGGGGGAGGTGACTGATCCGAGCTGACAGGCGGTGTGGTAGCGTCACCTATGTTCCAGGGCCGAATCGTGCTGCAGGGTGGCGCTGTGCAGTGACTGCTTCAAGAGCGCCATTTATATGCCTGTCCCGCATTGGTGCAGGATGGTGGCAGCACGGTTGCGGAGCGTCGCTTTAGAAGCCAGTTCTGTTAGTTCGCTGGGACGCCATAGTAGGCATCCGCCGATAGTGGTGGGTCCGGTCGGGCCTCAGCCCCCGAGCATGTGTCGATAGAGTCGATGAAAATGAAATATGTGAATATATATATATATATATATATATATATATATATATATATATATATATATATATATGTGTGTGTGTGTGTGTGTGTGTGTGTGTGTGTGTGTGTTCTTGTTGATGTGCGTGAAACATTGTATGCATCGAAATATTTCCTGCTGTCTAATATTTACAAGCAGCACCTCCGTTGCGATTCTGCTATTTAATACCATGCCATGACACGACAGTCCGGGAGTCTACTATACATGTAGGCGGGGCTTACTGCGAGGTTTGTTCGGAGGTGGTGGTTCCGCTGGAGTTTAATGATTGGAGGAACGGACAGCGTGAATTGATGATACAGTGTAATACTTTATAAGTTCCGAGCAGGGCAGCTGTTGAAGCGAAACCTGTTGGCTGGTTTCAGAAGCCAAAATTGGCTTCAGAATAATTCAGGTGTGAATTATTATTGTGATTTCATTAATAATATAATTTGTATTTGGTTGTAAAATATTTTCGTAAGAATTCTGTCCAACCCTAGCGTTTGGCTTTCGGCCAATCAAAGAGCGGCAACATCGGACCGCGATCCCCGCAAGGAGACGTTTTGTTTTGGGTACGGTTTTTCTGGCTGATCTGCCGTAGCTGTAGTGTTGAATTCTGGTGTCTGAATTATCAACGGTAATGTAAAAATATTATATCGTGGAAGCTGTTGTGAATATTTTAAGGTCAGTGACCTAGTTACGTTATCCCTTAGCTTGTGATTATTTAAGTATTGAGTAGTATTGAGTGCCGTATAACCCTGGCGGTTGGTGCGTCGTTAAACCAGAACAGAGTAGTATTGGGTATAGTATTGAGTATCACGTTGGTTTTGTCACGTTTGAACCAGGGGGTTGGGTATTACTGTAAATTGGATTTGTGTGATTGGATGTGACTGTGGATTTAGACACTAGCGGATGCAGGGGGAGCCAAAGGGGCCATGACCCCCTCCAAAACCTAAAATAGTAGCTTTTGCCCCCCTCCTCGAAGAACCAATTTTGAACGTTTTCTTTAAAACACTATGTTTTCGCGATTTATTCTCGATTTAGCCCCAAACGTTGGCTTGGCCCCCTCCAAAAGTTGCTCATGGATCCGTCAATGGATTTATAACGTTATATGTGTTGGAAGCTGCTAGTGTCTTTGAAAATTAAGTAACTTCCGCGGATTTAGCGTGGCAACGTGGAGTATGAGTGGCGGCCATATTAAAATGAGCGCCTTTTCAGGACGCGTCAATGGCATGCCGCGTCGTTTGGCGTGCTGCGTCATTTGGCGTGCTGCGTCGTTTGGTGTGCTGCGTTGTTTGGCGTGCTGCGTCGTTTGGCGTGCTGCGTCGTTTGGTGTGCTGCGTCGTTTGGCGTGCTGCGTCGTTTGGTGTGCTGCGTCGTTTGGCGTGCCGCATCATCTGGCGTGCTGCGTCGTTTGGTGTGCTGCGTCGTTTGGCGTGCCGCATCATTTGGCGTGCTGCGTCGTTTGGTGTGCTGCGTTGTTTGGCGTGCTGCGTCGTTTGGCGTGCTGCGTCGTTTGGTGTGCTGCGTTGTTTGGCGTGATGCGTCGTTTGGCGTGCTGCGTCGTTTGGTGTGCTGCATCGTTTGGCGTGCTGCGTCGTTTGGTGTGCTGCGTTGTTTGGCGTGCTGCGTCGTTTGGCGTGCTGCGTCGTTTGGTTTGCTGCGTTGTTTGGCGTGCCGCGTTATTTGGCGTGCTGCGTAGTTGGCGTGGAGGTGGTGGAGCCGCAGGTGGAGGCGTTGTCGTTGCTGCCATGCCGTCGTTGCTGCCGTGCCGGGGAATATAGGGCAACAACTGCCTCTGAGTCTTTGGAGAGAGCGTGGAGACGAGACGAGGAGGCAGCACGTGGAGCACTGACATCTCACATCACCGACATACACAATATTCCGATGCAATAGTGCTACCAAAAATGAAAGACTGAGGTGCTGATTGCATGACTATTCATTGTAATACTCATCAAATAAAAATGCAATATTCGGGATGGCATCACTCCAGATATGAAACACTGGTGACTTATTACTCCTCTACTGACTCCAAGTGCACCTAAAAACATCATATGAATCACCTAACAAAATCATTTTGAAGCCAGCTAATTCAGAATGCATGATCCATTATCTGTTTTCACATTCACACAGGCCATATCCTCTGTTCGCCTGATGTTCCAAAAAGTATTTGCCCTGTTGCTTTCTCCATTTCTTTGCCTCCCAAACGTAAGTCAAACAATGAAGAAAAACAGTGAGGGAAATGAAGCACGTACACTAGAAATGGCAGTACAACATTAAATGAAACATATATTGCATTATTATTTCGCCATATACTTTAACATATATACTAGCATATGCCATATACTCTGTTTTGATGTTTTTGCAGCTCTAATTATTTGATGATTATACATCGACAGGATTCAATATTTGCATTTGTGAACCCCCTAATAACGATAAGTAGGGGAAAGTGGGGGCCATGGACGCCGTAACGATGGTGTGAGTTTTCGATGACTTAATGAGTTTGTTTCGTTCTTATTTTTGGTGTAGAGATACTTCAGACATTTATCTAGCACTGTGCAAGCAGCTATGTGTCTGTAATCATCATATTAAAATTTTCGTGAAGTTTAGACAAAAGTAGCAAAAGTCCATTTCGCCCCACCTAATGGGGTAGCATGGCCACCCCATGGGGAAAGATGGACAAGATAAACAAAGTGATCGAACCAGGCCTTGAAGATTTCCATCTGCACCCACCCACTAGGCGACTGTTGTCCGCCGCGGGAAAGGGGCATTTTCTTACTTTTTCCGTCAAAGGGTCAAAGGGGGTCATGCCTTTTCTGATTTTTTTAATGACGGAGGATTAAAGTATCAAGGGCTGTCGTGGAACTGTGCATAGGTTGATCCAGGATCGCCGGTCAAGAGGGCGTGGCACCTTGCCAGTGGGAGGGGGCGCCATCCAGGCCAGGGGCAGCGGGCCCGGGCCCTCAAACGCTTTGGCTCTAAAGTGCCGCCCCCATCATGTGGGGCGCCAAAGGAGGGCATCGAGGGAAAGGATGAGCCTTCACCTGACTTTTAGAGGCAGTGCTACGTTGACTGCCGCCCCTGCACCCAACATGGCGCCCCCTACACTGAATTTGCTGCCCCTGCACATAACACACCGCCCCCTAAAAATGCTATAGGTCTGTGGAGCAGACAATTCACCTCTCTCACCCCCCTCCCCAGGGTGCGAAAATTGGCCGCCCTTTGGGTGAACAAACGCGCCCCCTGAGGCAAAATACCACCCCCTACCAGGGGTCGAAAAACCCACCATTTTGGCATTCTAAATGGTGACAGCCCAAGGTGGGCAAGGTGACAAAAATTGGCCGAAATGTTTCCTCCAGACCAATGACGGATCGAAACGCCAAAATTGATTCCTGTAATTTGAACTCGCAATGTTTGCAACAACTAGGATGGTCCAGGAGTATCCATTGATATCCTTCTTATGCAAAACGTGCCACATTTTGCAGCCTGGGCTGGTGGGCCACATTTATGGTTTGAAATTTTCAATGGTGACACACTGAACACTTTTTTGGCCCCTGTCCCCTACAACGGCCTGCTGCCCTCTTCGTCAGCCGACCACCCCCCCAAATAAGAGCGCCCCTAAGAGGGCTAAGAGCGCCCCTCAAAGTGCGCCTCCGCTCAGGTGTATCCCTGGAACCCAAAACCCTCGATAAATTTATTTATTTAAGCTTGTATTATATAAAATCAAACATACTCTTATGCCGGGTAACATGGACACCATGTCCATCTTGCCCCACACGTGGTGTCCGTCTTACCCCACTTTGCTCTTCCTAAACAAACTTGGACATGAATCAGACACTATTGCGATTACGCAGTCAGCGACTGCAGTGAACAAAATGTAACATCTTGAAGAGCCATATAACGTAATATCAATAAAGTATCTATAGAAATACAATACTCCCTGTAATTCGGCAGGTTTGCCTGTTGGGAGTGGCCCTAATAAAATAAAATAAAAAAATCCATGCAATGACCCTACGAATTCGATTGTGCAAAACGCATGAGCTGCAGTTTTTACTATTATGAAAATTATATAAAACCTAGAGATCTCACCGGACCCAACGTTGCTCTGCGACCGACGCGCGCTAAAAGGAAGCGTATTACACGCTTTTCCCGGTCGCGGCGCTGTCCGTTCGTCCCAAACAGGGGATGTCCGTCTTACCCACGGTGTCCGTGACCCCACCTTTCCCCTACAGCGCCTCAGATCACTGGATCTTTCTCTGATATGAGAATTCTAATACCTCTGTACCTAGTAGGCCAATAGACATAATTTTACATCTATGCAGGCTAGTTGCCTCAGAGTTTTTACTGCTAGAAGGAACGATCAGACAGGTGATAATCGGGGGTGGGAGGCAAATTTTAAGCATTTGATATGTCTATAAAAATGCGACCTAAGGTCCACTTTACCAACACATTTTAGGTGGATCCAAATCCTATGTTGACATTGACATTTTTGTCCCTTTTGTTGTTTTGTGAGATAGAAGTTTAGGGGGAGCTGTGATCAGGGTTTCCAATTGTGTGTACATGTACGCTCCCATTAATATGTATGTTCCCAATAATAATTCTTTTCATGATAATTGCTACATTTAATCATGTGGAAATGTACCATAATTGAAAACACTCCTTCCAAAAATGGAAACTTCTTCAAAAAAGGAAATGCATGTCATTGGGGGAAACTGCAGTCAGAGTTGCCAATAATAGTTATGATCCCAATACTGGAAACAATGACCCATAATTGGAAATTTTCCTTCCAAAAACAAAAACATGATCTAAAAATGAAAACACAGTTTACAACTTTCATGCTGTAATGGTTTGGTGCTTGAACATTGTCTGCTGCAAAAAGTAAGAGACAGGTAGAGGACATTCAGCATATTGGAAATAGTATTCAAGTATACAATTATGATTTCCAGCTCTGTGTGACAGAGGAGGCATACATCGCATTAAGTTTGTGACAGCCAGCATACTTTCTGCACCTCTGGATGCGTCATCCCAAGGGGCAGGAAGCTTTAACTGGCTAGTGGGTATATCAGTCCACACTGTTTACCGTTTTTCGCTATCTAGCGTGGTTTTCGAGATCTTAGGAGGGGCGGGTACCCGCCCCCCATCAAAGCAAAGGTGGCTCAGACCCCCGTCAATGCGCGTGTTAAGCACAGCCCAACGGGAGGGGGGGTGATTGTCCCACCACTCCCCCCTGGATTCGCCCTTGGAAAAGAGAAACATGAATACCAGCCCAGAAGAGCGTCACCAGAAGAGCGACAACAAGGTGATGGAGCCAGTGAATCTGCAAAACCTTGGTGAGAGTAATCTATCCCATCTGGGCAATTGGACACTTGATTACCTTCTGCTTACGTTGCCGGAGAGTTTGGGTGGTTTTCCCAACGCGGATGAAGGAGGACTTTCCGATTGAAATGGAACGAAGCGGGGCAGTCCCTCAACCCCTTCCTCCAAGTGCTGCAGTTACGTTATTCGTCCCAGTCATTTGTTTGGTAGTACCTGAGGTAAAATGCTATTTCACTGATATAATAGGCATAACAAAATTCATATGGATGTGCAGAATCAGGCCACTCTGAAGGCCAAATCTCCTCTCGGATCTCGCCCCACGACCCAAAAGTTGTAGCCACCTACACCGCTGATGGAGAGTAACATGGCAGTAACGTTAACCCCGGGGGCGCCACCTCCCCACCGGGGGCATCGACCCCCCAACTCAAAAATGGGCGTTAGCCAAATCGCAAAGTGCAATAGAAAGCCGCGGAATTCAGTAAAAATTACTCGCATGTTTTAGTGCCAGGTCAATGGTTTGACCTCCAGAGGTCAAATTAGGTCAAGATCGGCTATTTTCACTCAAATATGCAATGATTAAGCAAACTGGGCATAACTCTATGTCATTAGACTATTAGGCCTGAAAGACATTTGATAGCAAATGCCAGTACTTTTCCGCTATGTGCAACGTAAAGACCTCCCGCCAGTGGTTTGACCGCCAGAGGTCACCTCGGACCTAATATGACCTGAGGTCACGAAAGGTCAAAAAGTGACCTTGCCGTATATCAAAGAAAGCAGTACAAACAAACACGATGGTGTTTGTTTCACCGCTCCAGCTCAATTAGGTCAAAAGTTATTGTCAAAATACTGTTTTGACCTCTGGTGACCTGATGACCTTGAAAAGTCAAAGCAAATAACCCCTGGGATCCGTGAAAGGGTGTCCAAAAACGTTGTTCTGAGCAGTCTGAGTATTTGCAATCATTTTGTGGCTTTATATCATGAAATAGCTTTCCCCATGCTTTTCCAATGGGAGAGGTCGCCCGTGACCGACCCAGGCACGAAATCGAAAAACCCGGATATACACACCGTAGACCCTGGAGGGCAGAAGTGAGAAAGTTTCAAATCGACGACTTTAAATGAGCTCTTACAGAGCTCTAAAGGTGAAGTGACGACCTTGGTGACCTCGTCTGGGACCTGACCTTGGGTGACCCGGGGTAAAAATTCAGGATGATGGAAAATGATGCAGTGAGAGTAGAGCCCTCAACCGCGGTGCTGCGCCTCGTCGTTTTCTGCTATCCCGAAAAACCTTAGGGGCCTCGATGGCCCCCGTGGGGCGAGGTTAAAGGAAATGTGGCACCCTTATAATGTGATTTTAACTGAGATAGCCAAGTTTTAAAGCAAGTCGGAAAACCCGGTACTCAATATATCATTTGTCATGGAACTCGAGATTTCCGTAGAAAAAAGCTAAAACCAAGGGGAAAGTGGGGGGGGTCACGGACACCGTGGGTAAGACGGACAGACACCCCCCTGTTTGGGACGAACTGACAGTGCCACGACCGGGAAAAGCGTGTAATACGCTTCCTTTCAGCACGCGTCGGTCGCAGAGTAACGTTGGGTCCGGTAAGCTCTCTAGGTTTTATACAATTTTCATAATAGTAAAAAATGCAAATCATGTGTTTTTTCCCAATCGAATTCGTAAGGTCATTGCATGGATGTTTCTATAGATACTTTATTCATGCATGGTATTACGTATTATGGCTCTTCAAGATGTTACATTTTGTTCACCGCAGTCGCTGACTGTGTAATCGCAAAGGCGTTTGATTCATATCTAAGTTTGTTTAAGAAGAGCAAAGTGGGGTAAGACGGATACCACGCGAGGGGGAATATGGACATGGTGCCCATGTTACCCCGCACAAGAGTATATTTAATTTTATATAATATAAGCTTAAATAAATAAAGGCTGATGGTTTTGAGGGAGACACAGGGCCCGAAATGCTGGAGAACACATAATTAAATTTGGGGGTCATCCAGGGGCAGGTGTGCCCCTCGACCCTCAGCGCCCCCTGAAATGGTCACGGTGCCCCCCTGAGAGATTGATGGCCCCCTAAAGTGTCGCTTCCAACCCCTCCCCTCAGTAGCGGGGGAGGGGCGCTCTTAGCCTTGCAAGAGGATCTGGCGCCCACCTGATATGTTTTGCGTTCCAAAAGTGGCACCCCCTGGCACGCACACACCCAGGATTTTTATTGGGGGGGGGCGGTTGCCGAGAGGGGACACCAGGCCGGTGGAGGGGGTGGCATTTTGCCTCCCGGGGCGCACTTGTTCACCCAAAGGGCAGCCAATTTTCGCATCCTGGGGAGGGGGTGAGAGTGGTGAATTGTTTGCTCCACAGACCTAGTGAATTTTTTTGAGGGGGCGGCGTGTTGGGTGCAGGGGCAGCAAAGTCAGTGTAGGGGGCGGCATGTTGGGTGCAGGGGCGGCAGTCAGTGTAGCACTGCCTCTAAAAGTCAGGTGAAGGCTCAACCTTCCCCTCGATAGGCGCTCCACATGGATGGGGGCGGCACTTTGGAGCCAAAGTGTTTGGGGGACCCGCTGCCCCCCCGGGGTGCGCGCCCGCCACCTGACCCGGATGACACCCCCGGCAAGGTCCCCGCCCCTGATCGGCGATCCTGGGTCAACCTATGCACAGCTCCACGACAGCCCTCGATACTTTAATCCTTCGTCATTAAAAAATTCAGAGAAGGCATGACCCCCTTTGCCCCTTTGACGGAAAAAGTAAGAAAATGCCCCTCTCCTGCGGCGGACGACAGTGGCCTAGTGGGTGGATGCGGATGGAAATCTTCAAGGCCTGGTTCAATCACTTTGTTCATCTTGTACATCTTTCCCCATGGGGTGGCCATGTTACCTCATTAGGTGCGGCGAAATGGACTTTTGCTACTTTTTTCTAAACTTCACGCAAATTTTAATATGATGATTACAGACACATAGCTGCTTGCGCAGAGGTAGATAAATGTTTGAAGTATCTCTACAGCAAAAATAGGAACGAAACAAGCTCATTAAGTCATCAAAAATTGACACCATCGTTACGGTGTCCGTGACCCCCCACTTTCCCCTACCTGAAATGTACCCCTCATGTACCCTTAGCAGCAGACCACAGTTGTCATGGCTGTTGGTGTGACGACATATGCTGACGTCACGGTGAGTATTAGCCAATCGAAGCCCTTGAAACCTATTGAATATGGTAGTGGTTGCCAGATCATGACATCATCCACAGGCAGATATTTGATTATTTCCCTAGAGGAGCATTTTAGAATAAAAATATTGAGCTTATTGTACATTTTTCAGAGAAATCATGGACGTTTCCATGATTTTTCGCTAAAAGTTCCCCTGACTACACCAAATTCCAGGATTCGACCAAGGTGCCACATTCCCTTTAAGTACAGGAGATTGTCCCCCCCCAATCTTGCACACCCGCTCGAAAATGGCATCCGCCGTCCCTGCCCACGCTACGCAGGGCTATATTTTAGCTAGTCTTGTCCAGAAAGAGTGTGTGCGTTCTGGTGACAGACACATCGTGAAACATGCCCTGGTGGAATGTCGGGACTTTGACATAGAGAGGACTCGTTATCTGAGGGGTCTTCCACGCTGGATGCGCTTCTGAGGGAGCATCTGTCCGTTGAAATCATCAGCATAATGTATGATCTTGGAGCGTTCTCCAGTTTTGTAATTTTGTATTGTCTATGATCACATGTTTATTGCTGCAACGCGTACAACTCAAGACCAATTATACCGCAGGGAAATGTCATGTTCCATCCAAAGCATCTCGCATGTGTGAAGCATCTGATAACAACAAACTGGCGGCCAAATGGCCTTTCAAATGGTAGGTGTCTCAACTATGGTTTAATGTGATAAAATAGCAAAGTTAATTTTAGGTCATCAGGGGCGCAGCCAGGGGGGGCACAGGGGGCACGTGCCCCCCCATCGGTGCCGGGGTGCCCTTTTGATTGCCAGGTGGTGTGCCCTCTTTGGGCCGTGCCGCTCGAAATTTAGTGCCCTACGTCGTTGAGCCTAGATGGAACTAGACTGCATTTAGCTATTTAAACTATTGTTTGACAATTAAGTGCCTTTTTGGTCAGTTAAGGCATTTTGTCACCTTTCCAAGCACCCGGGAAGAGTATAGGCACGTAATCCGTTTCCAGATAATGCCTCATCGTCGCCAATAATCCCACGGGTGGAGCTCATCTGGTGCCCCCTGGAGGTGATCATGTGCCTTCTGAGCTGATCTGATGCCCTCGTAGTCAATCTGGTGCCCTCCCCCTGGGAAAATAATTGTGCCTTCTGAATCTATATAATGCTCTCTGAGTTAGTCTGATGCCTCCGAGCTTTCCTGGTGCCCTATTAGCGATTTTAGTGCCCCTTGAGCTGATCCGGGCCCCCTGAACTTATTTAATGCCTCCCGTAGTTTATCTACTGTCCAGGGCCGCAGCCAGAGGGCACAGGGGGCACGTGCCCCCATCGGTGCCGGGTGCCCTTTTGATTGCCAGGTGGTGCCCTTTTGATTTGGGCCGTGCCGCTCGAAATTTAGTGCCCTACGCCGTTGAACCCAGATGGAACTAGACCGCATTTAGCGATTTCAACTACTGTATGACAATTAAGAGACTTTTTGGTCAGCTAAAGCATTCTGTCGCCTTTCCAAGCACCCGGGAAGAGTATAGGCACGTAATCCGTTTCCAGATAATGCCTCATCGTCGCCAAAAATCGCACGGGTGGAGCTCATCTGGTGCCCCCTGGAGGTGATCATGTGCCTTCTGAGCTGATCTGATGCCCTCGTAGTCAATCTGGTGCCCCCCCTCCCCTGAATAAATAATTGTGCCTTCTGAACCTATATAGTGCTCTCTAAATTAGTCTGATGCCTCCGAGCCTGCCTGCTGCCCTATTGTTTATTTTATTTTATTTTATTAGGGCCAATCCCAACAGGCACACTTGCCCAATTATAGAGAGTATTGGCGTGGGTGTTTAAGGATCCTCTCCACCGGGTCAGATCGGACACGGAAGGCGGTTTCCCGCCGTGGAGATTGAACCCACCTTAATCCATGCTAATCCATGCATCGGTCTGCAGTCTGGCAACGAAGCCACTAGGCCACCCCGGCCCCATTAGCTGTTTTAGAGCCCCTTGAGCTGATTCGGGCCCACTGAACTTATTTAATGCCTCCCGGAGTTTATCTACTGTCCAGGGGGGCACAGGGGACACGTGCACCCATCGGTGCCGGGTGTCCTTTTGATTGCCAGGTGGTGTACCCTCTTTGGGCCGTGCCGCTCGAAATTTGGTGCCCTACGCCGTTGAACCTAGATGTAACTAGACCGCATTTAGCGATTTCAACTATTGTTTGACAATTAAGTGCCTTTGTGGTCAGCTAGGGCATTCTGTCGCCTTTCCAAGCACCCGGGAAGAGTATAGGCACGTAATCCGTTTCCAGATAATGCCTCATCGTCGCAAATAATCGTACGGGCGGAGCTCATCTGGTGCCCCCTGGAGCTGATCATGTGCCCTCTGAGCTGATCTGGTGCCCTCGTAGTCAATCTGGTGCCCTTCTGAGGAAATAAGTGTGCCTTCTGAGCCTATAAAATACTCTCTGAGTTAGTTTGATGCCTCCGAGCTTGCCTGGTGTCCTTTTAGCTGTTTTAGTGCCCCTTGAGCTGATCCGGGCCCCCTGAGCTTATTCAATGCCTCCCGGAGTTGATCTACTGTCCAGGGGTGCAGCCAGGAAGGCACACGGGGCACGTGCCCCATCACTGCCGGGGTGCCCTTTTGATTGCCAGGTGGTGTACCCAATTGGGGCCGTGCCGGTCGAAATTTAGTGCCCTACGCCGTTGAACCTAGATGTAACTGGACTGCATGTAGCGATTGAAACTATTGTTGGACAACTTAATACATTTTTCGGTCAGCTAGGGCATTCTGTCGCCTTTCCAAGTACCCGGGGGAGTATGGGCACATAGTATGTGTCCACCTAATGCCTCATCGTCGCCAATAATCGTACGGGTGAAGCCAATCTGGTGCTTCTTGAGCTCATCTCGTGGCCTCTCAGCTAGTCTTGGCCCCTTGAGCTGATTACTTACCCTCTAAGCTGATCTGGTGCCCCTGATTCAATCGAGTGCCCCACTGGGAAAATAATTGTGCCTCCTGAACCAATATAATGCCTTCAGAGTTAGCCTAATGATTCCGAGCTTGTTTGGTGCCCTAATAGCTGATTTAGTGCCCCTTGAGCTGATGCGGGCCCCCGAGCTGATTTCATGCCTCCCCAAGTTGATTCTGTCTCCTAAGTCAATATGGCGCCTCTTCACCTGATTAGGTGCCCCCTCAACTGATTATTGATGTCTCTTTAGATGGTCTGGTCCCCCCCCTGAGCTGGTTTGGTGGGCCCTGAGCCCACCTTGTGTCCCCTGAGCTGTTATGTTGCTCCCTGAGCTGATTTAGGCTCCTGCCATAGTCGGGGGGCTGGGAGCTGATCTGGACCCCGAGCGGACCGATCTGGTGCCACCTGAGCTGCACTAATGCCCCTTAGTCGATCTGGTGCCTCCTGAGCCCATCTGATGCCCTCTGAGCTAGTCTGGTGCCCCTGAGTAATCTGGTGCCCTTTAAGCTGGTCTGGGCCTCCTTACGTGATTTCATGACCAGCTTTAAAGCCCTGAGCTGAGCTGGGCCCACAGAGGCTGAAGAGGGCCCCTGAGATGGCATGGGGCTCCTGAGCTGATTAAGTGGCTCCTGACTTGATCTGGTATTCTCGAGCTGGTCGGGGACCACTGATCTGATTGTTTGTCCCCGAAGCTGATCTGGTGCCCTATGGGCATCTGGTGTCCCCTGAGCAGCTCTGGGGCTTTTGAACTGATTGGGCCCCGAGCTGGTGAGGGATCCCTGAGCTGATTTAGTGCCCCTGACTTGAACATGCCCCCTGTGCTGATCGATCTGGTGCAGCCTAAGCAGATATACTGCCTCCTGAACTTAACTAATGCCCCCTGAGTCGATATGGTGCCTGCTGAGTCATCAGTGTGTCTCCTGAGTCCATCTTATTCCCTCTGAGCTAGTCTGGTGCCCCATGGCTAATATGGTGCCCTTTAAGCTGACCCGGGCCTCCTGGGTTAATTACGTGATTTCCTGAGCAACTCCCAGGCCCTGAGTTGAGCTGGGCCCACAGGGGTTGGTGAGGGCCCCTGAGATGGTATGGGGCTCCTGAGCTGATGAAGTGCCTCCTGACTTGATATGGTATTCCCGAGCTGATCTGGGCCGCGAGCTGGTCGCGGACCACTGATCTGATTGTTTCTCCCCTAGGCTGATCTGGTGCCCTATGGGCCGATCTGGTGTCCCCTGAGCAGCTCTGGGGCTTTTGAACTGCTTGGGCCCCGAGCTGGTGAGGGACTCCTGAGCTGAATTAGTGCCCCTGACTTGATCTTGCCCCCTAACCTGACTTGAGGTCCCTGAACTGATCTGGGGCCCCAAGAGCTGATCTGGGGCTGAAGAGCGGATCTAGGTTCTGAGGGTACCCTGAGCTGGTCTGGGCGCTGAGCTTGTGAGAGCCCCTTAAGTTGGCTTGAGGCCCCCTGAAGTGATCTGGCGCTTTATACTGTTCTGGGGCTTCTTGAACTGGTTTAAGGCCCTATGAGCCTATCTGTGGCCCATTGAGCTAGTCTGATGCCCTCATCTCTGGGACCAATGAGCTAGTCTAGTCCCTGGGTGAAGCATGAGCTGCCTGGGGCCCTGATCTACATCAGGGGCCCCTGAGGTGGTCTTGAATAGACAGATAATAAGAACACAAGGCCAACTCCGATCATCTCGGGGCGGGGTCACTGAGCTAGTCTGGTCCCTGGAGGCACAACTGGGGGATGGGGGGAAGCTGCTCTGGAGGCCTCTGACCCACACTTTGGGGCCCCAGAGCTGGTCTTGAATAGATGGGGAGTAAGAACACAATGGAAGCTCCCCTTGTAAAACGGAGCTAACGAGGAATGAGGAATCTCTAAAATGGCTTGTGATGCCTAGGCACCCCTGGTTATATAAATTGCTTATTATTATCTGAAATTGTATGTTTTGTTAACCAAGTGAAAAATTCAGCACCCTTGATATCTAGGACAAAGGTTTTTAACTACAAGCAGGCTGACTTTGATGGATTGAGACGCTCACTTAGCTTGTTACCGTGGAGTGTTCTTGATGGGACGCGTGTAGATGATGCTGTTGACACGTTTTATTGTTTACTTGAGGCCGCTATTGCTGATCATATTCCAATTGTTGAGATCAAGCGTCAATATCCTCCGTGGTTTGATCGAGAACTTCGGCACATACTCAGGGAAAAAGAAGCTGCGTTTAAACAATTAAAACGAATGAAGGGCGACAACACTGTGGTGGCAGAATTCTGTGAAAAACGCCGTGTATTCAAGGAGAAGTCGGATGCCAAGTATGGTGAATATTTATCGGGCTTAGCTGACGATTTCCAAACAAATCCGAAGCGGTTTTGGACGTTTCTCAGAAGTCTCAAACAGGGGAAGAGGGGACTTCCGATCCTGTATCACAATGGCATGTTAATTTCAGATGATAGGGGAAAGGCGAATGTTTTGAATGATGTGTTCGCCTCCAAGTTTACCGAGTCCTCGTGTATAGCAGCCCCTGCTGCTCCCGTGTATGATTTGCCACCTCTCGCTACTATGGAGTGCAACGAGGGTTATGTCAGAGATTTGTTGGAAAATATTCCGGTTAACCACGCAGATGGCCCCCAAGGTTTCGGGATAGCAAAAACGACGAGGCGCAGCACCGCGGTTGAGGCTCACCTCCACTCATCATTTTCCCATCATCCCTGAAATTTTTACCCCGGGTCACCCAAGGTCAGGTCACCAGACGAGGTCAACCAAGGTCACCTCACTTCACCTTTAGAGCCTAAGAGCACATTTCAAAGTCGATCGATTTGAAACTTCCACACTTCAGACCCCTTCAGGGCACAAGGTGTATATCCGGGATTTTTCGATTTCGTGCCCTGAGGTCAGGTCACGAGGCGACCTCTCCCATTGGAAAAGCATGGGAAAAGCTATTTCATGATATAAAAGCCACAAAAATGATTGAAAATACTCAGACTGCTCAGAACAACGTTTCTGGACACCCTTTCACGGATCCCAGGGGTCATATTTGCCCTTTGACTTTTCCAAGGTCATCCAAGGTCACCAGAGTTCAAAAACAGTATTTACAATAACTTTGACCTAATTGAGCTAGAGTGCTGGAACAAACACCATCGTGTTTGTCTTGTCACTGGCTTTCATTTGATATACGGCAAAGGTCACTTTTGACCTTTCGTGACCTCAGGTCATATTAGGTCACGAAGTACCTCTGGCGGTCAAACCACTGGCGGGAGGTCTTTACGTTCACATACGGAAAAGTACTGGCAATTTCTATCAAATGTACTTTACCAGGCCTCAATAGCTCTAATACATAAGAGTTATGCCCAGTTTGCTTAATCATTGCATATTTGAGTGAAAATAGCCGATCTGACCTAATTGACCTCTGAGGTCAAACCATTGACCTGACACTAAAACATGCGAAGTAATTTCTTACTGAATTCACGCGAGCTTCTATTGCACTTGCAGATTTGCGCTAACGCCCATATTTTCGGAGTTAGAGGGGGCCATCGATGGCCCCCGGTGGGGCAAGGTGGCGCCGGACCCCGGTGGGGCGCGGGTTAATAAGGCATGTGGTCCGGACGGCATAAGCGCTAGGATCATACGTGAGTGTAGTAACGAGCTCGCCATTCCACTGACCAAGCTGTACTCACTTTCGCTTGAGCAAGGAACCGTTCCAGCACTTTGGAAACGCGCAAACATTGTTCCCATTCACAAAAAGGGAGACACTAAGGATCCTAAAATTTACCGATCTGTGTCCCTTATGCCTCTTTTTGGCAAGGTGCTAGAGAGGATAATCTACACGCAGTTACTGCAGCATGTTCGTCCAGTATTGACACCCGCACAACACGGATTCGTCTCTCGGCGATCATGCAGCTCAAACCTGGCAACGCTTCTCCGTACTGCCTGGGAATCCATATCACAAGGCTCCCAAACCGACTGCATTTACACTGACTATACAGCGGCATTTCAAAGTGTAAATCATTCACTTTTAATTCATAAACTCAAGAAGTCTTTCAACATTTCTGACGCTGCTCTGAGCTGGTTTTCTTCATACTTGCACAATAGACGGCAACGTGTTGTAGTAAATGGCAAGTGTTCCAGGTGGCTTCAGGTAACATCTGGGACGCCTGAAGGGGGGGTTGCTATCACCACTGCTCTTCGCCATATTCATCAATGACCTGCCGGCTGAAATATCTTCCCAATGCTTAATGTTTGCGGATGATGTAAAAATTTACCGGAAAATATCTCATGTTTCTGACTCGGAAGCTTTGCAAGCAAACCTGCTGAGGCTTTGCCAGTGGTCCCGTACCTGGAAGCTTAACCTGAACCCGACAAAATGCAAAGCGTTTCGGATGACCCTAAAAATTAAGCCAATAGAAACAACATACTTTATTGAAAATATCGCCCTGGAACACGTCAAAATCATTCGTGACCTAGGAGTTGTCTTGGACACCAAGCTCACATTTGCTGACCACATTGATATGTCTGCCAAAAAAGCAAATAGGGCACTAGGTTTGCTGATCCGGTCTTTTTCAAGTAGCTGGTCCGAGAGGCCATTTCAGAAGACCAGCAGCGGTTGCATCGTTCTGCGCAAATGTTCGCTCGATACTTGAGTACGGCTGTGTGATCTGGGCAGGAGCTGCAGGGACTCACACTGATAGGCTTGAGAGAACTCAGCATAAATTTTTAATTTGGCTCAACGGGCATTCCCATAATCAATCAGCATCGCTCGCGTACAATGACCTGCTCAACCATTTCAATATGTCATCATTGAAGGCTCGAAGAATGCAGTATGATTTAATGTTCTTACGTAATGTTTTTAGGGGTAGGATAGACTCGTCAGCTTTACTCAACTGTTTTAATCTGTATGTACCCGCCCGACTCTCAAGGCAGCGCAGCCTATGCAATGTTCCGTTCGCCAGGGTGAGAACTGTGAAGGGGGGCTTGTTTGTGAGGTTGCCAACGGCTATGAACGTCTTTTTAAGACAATGCCAGGGGATCGATTTGTTTCACGACTCATTTAATGCGTTTCGTTCGTCAGTTCGGGTATATGTGGCATCGCTGTGATTCACTTTTTAGGGCTTTATCAATTTACTTTTTTACTCTTTCATGTTTACATGCATGTTAACTATGATCTTTTAGTGTACTACAGTGTAATATTTATCAGTTTTTATTTCTGTAATCCTGATTTTTGTCTTATCATGACGACTGTGTATGCATTTGTATATATTTTTAACAACCTGACTTCATCTGTAATTGGGGACTTCCCCGTTGATGATCTAGTAAATAAAATGAAAATGAAAATACTAGTGGATTCTGGGAAGGGATGATAAAAGGCATGTACCCCTGAGCTCAGAGCACAGTCCCCTAAACCAGGATTTCTACTAATTAATTTAAATGAAGAAATAGTTTTCACAATTTTCAGCCCTGTCACACCATCCCCATCCGAACCACCGGCCTGTTCACCTTTTATTTACTTTTAACTGGGACCGATCCTTGAGAATATGGAACTAAATAAACGAAAAGGTGTCTCCCAAATTTTTCCGGCAGGAAAAATGTGTTCTTCCAAAGACACTATGCCACTCCTCGTCCCACGGCGATTGCGGGAGGCAAGGAACTTAATCCGCGTTCAGCCAGGGCTCACTCGTCACGACAAAACCAGTGGGCATAACAAAATAATTTTCGACTCCAATATGCCTTAACCTGCACATTGTAACAGATATCACATGCTCCGCTGATTTCTCTGATGTTAAGTACTTGCATGGGTTGGCTGTCCTTAAAGCTATCCAAAAAAGTCATGTTTTGGCTACTTCCATGACATTTTGGTGATATTTTTTCCTTCTTTCGGTTTTAATCGAGTTTTCCTTCTCCGTCAATGATTTATTTGCATTTTTATTGAACCAAAGATGCCCAAAAATTATATAAACAAAGATATAGTAAGTTTTTTAGGTTACGTTAAAAAGTGACCTTTTTCCCCGGGGTGCCCCCCATACGAAAGCTCTGGCTGCGCCCTTGTAGGTCATGAACTAAGGTCACCCGAGTTCAGCATGACTTTGTAATGCTCCAACATATCCGAAGCACCATGAACCTGTCAAGCATTGAAATGAAATCGGTAGCGACGTATTTGCGTACTTTTTCTTTTAAATGATATGTAAGGTCAAGCTAAGTCATTTAACCCGCGCTCCGGTGGGCCTCCGAGCCACCTTCGCCCTACTGGGGGAATGTTTGAACACCGCCCTTGAACTCGGTCCCTATGCGGGAAATGTCGTCTTTTCTCCTCAGCAGCCTTTTAGCTTTCACGTAAAAAAATCGTGGGACCTGCCTTTGGGTGCATATTACCACGTATTTGTTGATAATTTCCGCTTCTTTAAACACATTAGGATTTTGCTTCACCTTTTGGATGGGAGTGCCCACATCACCATTGGAGGTATTCAAAATAACACTGGGGGTGCCAGGGCACCACAAACAGATACAAATCCACAGCCCTGATAATAAGAAACGAAACCCTTGACAGTACATCTCATCTATACAAAAAAACTTTCCAATTTCATACATGTGGTTTTATTGGCGTAGAGAAATAAGCGTCACACATTTGTTTCCATTTTGTTACAATATCAATCAAAACTGATGGTAAAGCAATGTTATCCTCGCCTTTCCACATCTCATCACCTTATATGTGATTATCTAACAATGCTTTCAATTGCCTACCTAACAACTTCGCAACAATATGTGCGATAATACTTTGGTGGAGCTCATTGCATATTCACCAATTTATTCCGGAGTCGCTCGAAGATATGTAAATATGTACATATGTCAACAATGTAGTAGCACGAGTAGAAAATTTGCACCGACGCACACACGATGATAGACAGGAAGGTAACCACCGCCTTTACAACAATTGTGAAGTTCAGAGTCTCTTTCCGCCAATTCCTCTGCGACAGAGATATTCCATAAAACAAGTCACTGGTCAAAGCTTCAGCCGCTTCAGATATTGATCAATCAGATCCTGCCAGAACTGCTCAGAACTCAGTGGTACACGGAACAATTAATTTGGTACGCAGCCCCACTACGGTTTATACATTTTCATGCTCTTCATAGAAACATGCTTTTCCTTCTTATCACTTTTATTTATTGTTTACTTTTTATACTAAAATGTTCACATTTCACACGTACTATCCTACCTTTATCTTTTATTTACTTTTTATTTAGTGCTTCATGACAGTAAGGAACATAACACCTTATTAAACATTATCGCCGAATTCACTTGATGGCAGTGGAGATCCTTTTTCCAGGTCAGTACGTGGTGTGGCCCCTTGCTCAGACTAACCCATGCCGACGTTTCTCGCTCTCACTGGGCTCCTCAGCAGGCGTCGCCGAACCCAGCGGGCGTCTCAGCACGACTCCGAACTCAGCGGGCGCCCCAGCAGGCGTCACCGAACCCAGCGGGCGTCTCAGCACGACTCCGAACTCAGCGGGCGCCTCAGCAGGCGTCGCCGAACCCAGCGGGCGCCTCAGCACACGATACCGAACCCAGCGGGCGCCTCATCAGGCGTCACCAAACTCAGCGGGCGCCTCAGCACGACTCCAAACTCAGCGGGCGCCCCAGCAGGCGTCACCAAACTCAGCGGGCGTCTCAGCACGACTCCGAACCCAGCGGGCGCCTCGGCAAGCGTCACCGAACTCAGCGGGCGCCTTAGCACGACTCCGAACTCAGCGGGCGCCCCAGCAGGCGTCACCGAACTCAGCGGGCGTCTCAGCACACGGCACCGAACGCAGCGGGCGCCTCAGCAGATGACGTTAAAAGTTAGGTGACGCACACGATGACAACGTCGACCAAGGTGTCCCGTTCCACGGAAGGCTTGAATTGACTGTTTTCCAGTACTCCCCTGTTTGCCCATTTGATTATTTTAGTGTCAGAGTTATTTGAGTCAATATTCAAAGAGCTTTAATTCATTGAGCATTCGTAGAGCTTCCCAGCAGTGCGAATAGAGCACTGACGAAATAATATCCAGCCTCTCTCCTGGAAGTGAAGTAACCTAATAACTGTATGCACTAATACAAACACGCATATCATGTATGTGATGTAGGTAAGATGCGATGCATTCCTGCCCAAATAGGGCTCAGCTCTGACCATTTTATCGTTTAATGTCGTTAAAAGTTGATCCGAGGCAGCTCACTGCAGGCGGACGAGTTTCACATTACATTTTCTTCTACCTTCGATACAAAGTTGTTGAGCAAACAAGTAGCCTTCTCTCTCTCTCTCTCTCTCTCTCTCTCTCCCCCCCCTCTCTCTCTCTCTCTCATCCTCCCCAATGAAAGACATGGCCCAACCACCAGAGTTCTGTGCTCAACTCTCCGCTGACTCACAGGGCTTTTCTGCCAAGAAATGTTGCGGTACTTAACTAGAAATGCTGCACCCAACTGTCCTTGATTCGGCACACTTTTCCTTCACATCATAGGTACGGCACGAGTCTAGTTTCTCCGTGACGGTGAAATGTCGTCTGCTCCGCGCTACATGATACAGACGATAGACTCTCGTGCTGCCAATAAAACTGAGTAGCACGGCCTTGAACACGCTGATGGTACTATCACTAAAGGTGGCAGCACCTCCAGATGGAGGGGACCGAGCTGGATCACCTTTTCCCCAGTGACCAATGTGCTGCGGTCCCGTGGGATAATCACTGTTTTTTTGGTCGCAGCGCCACCAGAAATAGTCCACTTCATCTGATGCACTCACTGCCACCCTCAGTGGTTTTAGCGTCTTTCTAACACTGGACCACAATAGTCTAGGCCGTCCCCAGCAACACTGACGCACGGCGTTGTACTTTATTCACGCTCTTGATGGCTTGATATCGCCGACAGAGGCTGTCTTGAAGACCTCCACCCCTCCTGGCGGTAAAATAACATCTTTGACGCGTGACCGGTGCAGCACACATGGCTAAACTTGAACGTTACATAGTGAAAGGTAATGTATGAAGAGGTAAAAAGGGAACCAGTAGATACAGGTAGGTAAGTTCTCTATCTGAACATTACCCAAAAAACAACTTTGTGACCACACCAGACAACAATGACTGAAAATGTCATATTTTGAGGTACTCGTCCAGATTTTTTTCATGCAATTCTATTGCTAGATGAAACAAGACATTAAACAAACATCATGCAATCAGAGAGAGTTGAACAAAACTAAAAGCAGCTTACCAGCGGTTATAACAGTTTTGTTGCGTTATAGTTTTGGAATAGCCAGTGTTGTCTCCTGTCGTTTTTTTCGCACTTTTCCATGATGGGTTTCTTCCTGTCGGCCGAAACTGCCATGCATAGCTGGGAGACTTCGTGCAACAAGACCCGGGTCTGGAAGAAGAACAGATTATACACGTTAGGTAACTTTAAACCACGAATGTGTTTCTATTGACAAGTCAGATCTCCACATCAACATTTTATAGTTGGACATCATTGCTCGGACCGAATAGGAAAGTTCCAAGTATGTCGAAATCTTGTTAGCAAATGAAATATCAATACCATCTAAGCTAAATATAAGGCGTACTAAGTTTATAACTTCCATATGCGGATTCAGGATTTCCTTTCGGGGGGGCACATGGTCGGGTGGAAGCTCCATCCAGACTGGGGGCGCCACGTTTGGACGGAGAAACCTATGAGGTGGGAGCCAAATCATATCGTGGGGCGCCGATACTAGCATCGCGGGCGGGGTGGGTATTTAAATTTCAGGGGCGCCATCGACCTTTAAAGGGGGGGCGCTATGATCGACCATTCCAGGGGAAGCCGAAGGTTGATCGGGGGAGGCAAGTGCCTAAATTCTCTCCCCCTGAGTCCAACTCTGGCAACTTACATATTTAAAAGGCACACCAACTCCTCTGTTCACCCGATCAGCTAGCTTTAATTGGAGTCACAAAAACAAACGGCAAATTTATAAAATCCGTCACAATCAAGCGTTACAGATCACAAACGAGAACCTAGAGCCTGTTATGCCGTCTTTTTCAATACAACCGTCACATGAATAACAATGAATTTATCACTGCATACACTTTGAACCATACAACGGATTGGGGGCCCGGTAGTGGAGTAGTCAGCGCAGCTGGCTTCCACGCAGTCGACCCGGGTTGAAGGCCCGGCGGCTTCCCTGAACAAGGAGCAAGCTGGCTCCCGGGAAACCCTTTCAACAGGGAAAGAGTTGGCGACGCCATATGACCCTGGCATTTGGTGCGGCGATAAGCCCCCAAACCAATGATAAGACACATTGTCATTGGGGCAGGTGTGCATTGGCAGAGGGGGTGTTCTGGCAGCCTGGTGTGCGTAGTTGGCGCCTCACGCTGGGATTGTAGGTCCACCACTGGTTTCCCTTGGAGCCATGGCAGGGGTAGGGCACCACGTCACTTCCGGAGTAGTCCAGACAGGCCTCGTCACGACGAATCTCTCCAGTCTTACTCAGAAGGAAATACTGAAAACACGGTCATAAAGCACAGTCGGTACCTCCAGTCGCAATACGCAACAAGGAGAAGTGTGAACTTTAGAGGCTTTTACGATGGCTTTTAGAGCTGCATATAAAACTGCACAACTTTTATTTTCAAAACGTTCAGGTTTTAAATATGGTGATTCCTATTCAGTTCAGGATCCGGCGGATTCCAGGTATAAGAAATAATATAAAATCTCATTCAATTTATAATTAGATATAAACGAGAAAATTATCCTTCGGGAAGCCATAAAAGCTGGTATACAGCCTGAAACTTCCTCATAAATACAACTACTGATCTGGTTTCTTCACTAGTTTCTTTATGCAGTAGACACCACATGGATGATATGACAGTTAGTGAAAAAGCCCCATTTAAACCGGAGAAGGGTGAAACTTTCCAGAATAATACATAATTGTGTGTCGAATGGACGACAAACACCGCCAACTATACTGGTATCATGAGCAGTTGATTATACAATGTGGTTAGCCACCGTGATGAGTAAGTGAAGGCCAAGTTATTATGGAATTGTTACCTGATTACCTGAGCTATTCAATCAATACTTAGCCAAACGTTTCGCTTTTACAGCTTGACAAGTGGCTCAAATGCTCAAAATATAATTAAACACGCAACTCAAATGCATTTTATGTTAAAACGCGCATTGACGGGGGCGGGTGCCCGTCCCCCCTCGGGTTTTTCGGAGATAGTATAAAAACAGAGGCGCGAAGTGCTTGGTATACCTTTTTCCTGATCATTTTTACAACTTTTGTTAAAAAATTTAAAGTTACGTCATCTCAGGTCAGGTCACCAGTACAGGTCAAGTGACCTGACCTCAAAGTTTAGGATAGCATAAGTCGGAACAGGATGAACTTATCCGATTGAAACTCATATCACATAATGACCCCACCGAGTTCTATAAAATTGTTCCAGTATTTTTGATATCGATGACCTAAGGTCAGATACGAGCCATGACCTCTCCATTGGAAATACATGAGAAAAATGCTTTTAGCTGAAAACTTAGTAACGGATGGAGATAGAGCGTTTATTTCAACTGCATTAGATTTTATCTAACTTGACTTTGACCTGCCCTCAGGTCAGGTCAAATCCTTGATGTGACCTAGCAAGGTCATATTATATATCATTTGATTCGGCTTGCTGCGAGGATTCATACAGTTCAAATTGTTTTACTTATCTTTACTTGTTCGAATGAAATGATCGAAAACCTTCATTTACATGTTATCCCTATGACATGTTTTGACCTCTAGTGACCTTAATGTGACCTGACAAAAAATGATAGAAATATTGTCGATGGAGAAGTGGATGGGCTACCCAACACCGTTTACCGTTTTTCGCTACCTAGGGTGGTTCTCGACATCTTAGGGGGGACGGGTACCCACCCCCCGTCAAAGCAAAGGTGGCTCAGACCCCCATCAATGTACGTGTTAATGCTATGATAACAGATACGATACGAAGTTAAAGTTTAGAGTCATCAATGAATAAAAAGCGTTGTCATACACCATGCATTTTCAGTCTCTTTCGGCCGGAACAGCGCTTTGTTGTCTCCGTTTCGGTATGAGTCTGTTGCTATGAATTTAAAATATGTGAACCAAGAAAGCGTGATGCAATTAGAGGTGATATTTGGAATTGTATTTGTATTGTGTTTACCTAATAACTTTTCCGTATTTCAGCCCGTGATGAAGCTTTAAAAGGAAAACGTTGACCTAATTATTGATTAAATTCTTAAAGTAATTGGGTACATGGCCTGTAGGGCAAACGGTACAGACCACTTTACTGGGCTTTAGTTTCCAGATCATGCCAAAAGATGCCTCTGGCGGGTCACCTTACAGTAATTAGTCCTAACGTAATTGGGCCTTTACTTGTGCGTTTTTCAATGGCCAGTAAAATGATAATATATTTGCATGCTGACGTACTCAGGGAATACGTCATAGCTTGGAAGCAAACGGTATTCTTCCCCAACATTAGCTAAGGAACCAATTAAAATAAACGTTTAGGACAAGTTGTGCAGCTCATTATTAGACCGGAAAGTCATATACACAACAATAGCACTGCAATAAATGAAAACATAGTACAGACTATAGAAGTTTGTGGTTAAGTTACCTATTCACTCCCTCAATAAGGTTATAATTTAGAGTGTACTGCCTCTGACACAGCGCATTGAGTGCCATTTTATTCATTTACTACTCTCACCTCATTTCCGCCCATTAAATGACACGGGTAAACGCTGATCGGCTTGTACAGGTCGTCCTTTTCCAGCGGCGAGTCCAGACACATACTGGTTGCTACATTCCGAACCTAGGGGAAAACACAGTGGAGCATGCAGTTCAACCATCGCTGAAGCTGGGACAAGTCACTGCACCCGCGTAAGTACATGGGGTGCATTCATCTTGCGGAAGAGAGTGGAGAAGCAAATCATGGAATGGGCAACGTAATTGAGAGAGGTGAAAAGCGTGCAGATAGAGAGCAAAAGTCCGAAAGCTCTGCTGCATGTTCACTGGGACAAAGTCAGTGGC
Source organism: Lepas anatifera (assembly GCA_034440635.1). Taxonomy (NCBI): domain Eukaryota; kingdom Metazoa; phylum Arthropoda; class Thecostraca; family Lepadidae; genus Lepas; species Lepas anatifera. Next base: position 474,131 of record JAOTON010001818.1, on the reverse strand, counting down.
AATGCGTCTGCAGCACCTGCCATCCACACGCATCACACTGACTGACCAGCATAGAACGTCATTTCATGCACTCCTGGACACTTATTTAGAATTCATTTATTCATTCATTCATTTTGGAAATTTATTTAGCATTCACGTAGAAAGAAAGGCGGCAGTTACCTATATACGTGCTGATCACAGAACAGCTAATGCAGGTAAGGGGTTCAGGTCAGGGTACAGGCAAGGGGATTCGGCGTGGCATCCACGATCCAGCCCACCGTTGTCACCCAGAGCTTTGTCAAATGGAGCTTGGCGCGGCCAAACAAGTCGGCGCCTAGACTCGCAAAGCAGCAGCAAATGTCCGCAAATGGAATGATTATTGGATTCACTGCTCAGGTAAGTCCCTCGCATTGCGTTATTTCAAATGAGACGGCACTTTCCAGCAAAGCCATACTTGTGTCAACAAATAATTTAAATAGACTTTAAATCCACAACGGTTCCGATCCCGGATGCCACTTTAAAGGGCTTCAGGTTCCAGATCATGCCAACAGATGACTCTGGCGCGTCACCTGGTTGCCGCCCAGACCGTGGCAACTGTGCAGACTGACGGGGCGTTTTAGATGGCGTCGTTGTGTCGCCGTGTCTAAGCACAGGCCGGGGCCACCTGCCAGACTACGGACCTGGTCCAGTCGCAGACCGGGTCACATTTAGCCGGGGATGAAATGAAAATATTGAGACAAGGAGGGGCAAGAGGCAGAGCTTCAACACCGTCCAGCTTGAATGAGTAATTTGCAATGGATAATTGTAGCTATTCATTCAAATCATATAAAAGTGTTTGGAAGATTGGCGTGGGCTGAGTAAACACCAAAAATACTTAATGGAGGTTACAAGGAAGCAATAATGATGACACTTCATTGTTGGCTTGGGCATAATATTGGGTAGTAAGTGGGGGAAGGTGCTAATATGAACGCAGAGAACAGCAAGAAAGAAATAAGAGCAGCAAGAGACAGCATTTTCGGTTGAATTAATCAACTTGAAAGCTGAAAATGTAATACGTATCAAAGGGATAAGCCTTACGATGTTTTGAAAAATATCTGAAGTCAGGGACGTCTCCAATCAACCTAATTTTAGTGGCTACGCGGGGGTCTCTCCCTCTCTCTCTCGTGATCTATCTCATAGAGTGCGAATTTAGCAGCCAGAGGAGGGGTAGCACATTTATCAGGTATGAGTGCAGTGTGAGCAGTAATGATAGAATAATGAGGTCCTGGAATTTAGGAACTGTTAGTTCCATGAAAAGATTGGAGATACGGTCTCGTGAACCAGCCTTTGTGTGATTATTGTATTTTCTCTGGAGGGTGATTGATTTGGCCAGCTATATCGTCACGCCACGGTTGTCTAACACAGGCATGAGCGTTGCCACCTCTCTAAAAGTGGAGGTGAAAGGGGAGCTGAATATTTTACTTGCCACAAACAGGTATAGAACTCAGTGAAAATTGCTACCACAAAACACCCTTGTTGGCAGCTACTCCAGCGGCCAGAGGAACATACCAGGCGTGAGTGAACAAACATCGACCAATACACCTAGGTGGATTTGGACGTTTTGTCTCAGATATTGGCTCCGGATACCCGTGAAATAAAACTCGATCCAGCTGAAATCAGCAAATGTTTCGTATGAAACAGGATGGAGTTGGCACCCTCTCCGCTCGTAAGTGACGGCTGGTTATTGCACTACAAACGTTGGTCAGTAACGACGAACTGAGCATCCAGTGGAATAGCACCGTGGTCATATCCATATACGCACTTGCAATGACAGAATTAGTGATCAGGTTCTCTCTCGAGAGACGTTGGATTACATCTTAAATTGTGGGAGAGGAAAATAAGACAGACAATAGCTGCAGTCGACAATTCCACTACGTGATATTTCAAGGAAACGATTATCTTTCTACATTTCATTCCACGTGGAATTAAATTATAAAACTATGGAGAATCAATTTGTGGGGCTCAGCAAGACAGCACACACGGATGGACTTTCATTGGAGCCCATGCACACCACGAGAGGATGTCGCTCATGTGGCTCAGACGGGAACAGAAGCGGTCCTGATCAGCTCGGGTAATTTATGCCAGGCTCAAATCTGGATGACTCACGACGTAAATCAAACCAGCTGATAGCCGAATGGTTCATGACAGACGCGGTAGGCCATCGTGACTTGGTGACTGGAAAACGTGAAGTTCCACCCAGGGAGACCGACACAACGAACAAACGTCAAACAAGTAGCATTCCCGAGACATAGTCTTCCCCACTGTAACAGTCTGTTAAGATTTCCTTATTTATTTCACTTAATCAGTTTACTAAAATTTCAGTTTATTACCGCTACACACTTTATTACAGAATTCCGATAACGTTACCGATCCCACCACGTAAAAACCGGCAAAACACAGTGAGAGTGTTGGAACTGAGCCCTTCGTATCGCAGGTGTACACAGGTCAGTTGCCCCTGGCCCTGACTGGTGCCGGCGCCTTCTCACCTCTCCACTGGCGACAGCGTCACCGGGGATGAAGAGTTCTGGATAGATCTCTGTCAGGTACCACTCAAACGTCTTACACTTCAGCTTCCTCCGTAGCGCCTTCCGGCTGGAGACGTCGCCGTAGTCACCCTGCGGACAGAGGACACGGACACGTGGACGGTGCCGCAAGCCAACTCACAAATAACAGATTGTGATCTCTGTCCCGTTGAAACATCAGGCTTCGTCCTTTGGAGTGAGAGGGCCATCTCGTTTGCTTGAGTTGTAATTGATTCTTCGGTCATTTTTCTGTATCATCAATGCAAAAGAGTTTTCCAAAAGTGCAAACAGATTTTTTAACCGTCAGCTAATGAAACTCAACTAATTGTACGCATCAACATCAATCAAACCTTCTCCAGCTTCAATTACACCAGAGCAGCGCTAACTCCATGACAAAATGATAGGAGAAGAAAGCATCTGTCACCATTTACCCGATCATTGCCGATGCGTTCGTAGTAGTACTTTTTGTACCCGTCCAGCCACACCTCCGCCAGGCGAACGCTGTTCTTCCTCAGCACGTTCTCGCCCGACTTCCACTTGTAGGGGGAGCGGCGGCGGAAGATGTGGCCCACATGACTGCAGGGCACCGTCTCCAGTCGACCGCCACACATCCAGGTCTGTCGCAGAGTCGAACAGTCTCGGTACAGGATTCTCAAACTGAACATGACATCTGTGTCATGAACATGTAATGATAACACCTGTGTCATGATTATGACAGTATGACCACCTGTGTCATGAACAGGACATGATACGCATGTGTCATGATTATGACAGTATGACACTTGTGTCGTGAGCATGACATGACGACGCCCGTGTCATGATCATGACAGTATGAAACCTGTATCATAAACATGACATAACGACGCCCGTGTCATGATTGTAACAGCACGAAGCCTGCGTCATGATCATGACTTCACGACGCCTGTGTCATGCTTAGGTATGACAATATGACACATGTGTCATGAACATGGCATAATGACGCCTGTTTCATGCTTAGGTATGACAATATGACACATGTGTCATGAACATGGCATAATGACGCCTGTTTCATGACTACGACAGTATGAAACTTGTATCATGAACATGGCATGATGGCGCCTGTGTCATGGATATTTTATGATGACGCCTGACATGAACAGGTGTCCCGTGCAAGGAAGGTTATGTGGTTACTCGAGCTGTGGTTACTGTGGTAGAAGCGGAATTGGTCCAAGAATTCCCGAAGCCTGCATCCCACTCGAGGATGTGTGGTTAGGTAGCAGAAAGTCTAAGCTATGGGTCTCGCGTTCAAATCGTGGCGGATTCTCTGAAAAACTGTAGTCGGATCCCTAAAATATCTCTTAACAGGATGAGAGTTGCCGACACCATATAACCTCAGTGGAAGAAGCACTATTGAACTCCAACTATCATCAAAATGTGACGTCTGACGCGCTCTCACCTTGAAACTGAGCTCCAAGTTCTCGCCGCCCCAGATGTCGAAGCCTTCGTCGTAGGTGCCTAGCTTCTCGAACCAGCTCTTGTCGATGGAGAACAGCCCGCCGGCCATCGTCGGCGTCGCCACCGGCTCCGACGGATGGTTCGGCTTGTCGTGGTCCGGAATTGGGTGCCAGTTGAACTGGACGAATAAAACAACAGTTAGCTTGCTCACTATTCATGGACTACACTGGCATTGCAGTTCTGCAGCGCTGGACCAGGTAACCAGCAGTTTGCTGCTAAGATGTGAGTATATACGATGTCACACCGTAGCCGTAGGAACGGCGGGGGGGGTCAGTGGGCCACTCCCCCACTTTTCTGTGGTAAGCCCCGCAACGGATATAAAAATATTGGAAACTGTAATATAAACAAAAAATCCAAAGGGGTCCGATAGCTTGTCTGGGACAGGTAGGACGAGTTCCTACCTCCTGCATCACACTTAGCACCATGGCTGGATATTTCGATCCAGGGGGTCCTGGGTGAGTTAACGCTCGTACGGCCATACAAGTCCTATACAAAGCCTATGGGAGACCCAAAATCCAGGGGGTCCTGACCCCCAACCCCTCAGGATTTCCACCCATGCTTTGCACTAAAATTTTGTTTGCTTGCATAATTGATCTGAAACCATTCTCTCAGATGGATTCTGTTATCATACTACATTATTACCGAATAATTAATCATAAGAATTTATTTGCTGTTCAAAAAAGTAGGAACCTACTTAAGGTAGCTAGTTTTAAAGGAGGATTTGGCTTAGTTGGGACTCTTTAAGGAGTTAACCCTCGCCCCACCGGGGGCCATCGATGGCCCCCCCTAAGGTTTTTCCAGGATAGCAGAAAAACGACGAAGCGCAACACCGTGGTTGAAGGCTCTACCTCTCACTGCATCATTTTCCCATCATCCCTGAAATTTTTTACCCCGGGTCACCCAAGGTCAGGTCACCAGACGAGGTCAACCAAGGTCACCTCACTTCAACTTTAGAGCTCTGTAAGAGCTACATTTCAAAATCGATCAATTTGAAACTTCCTACACTTTATTACCCCTCCAGGGTCTACAAGGTGTATATCCGGGATTTTTCGATTTCGTGCCCTGAGGTCAGGTCACGAGGCGACCTCTCCCATTGGAAAAGCATGGGGAAAACCTGTTTCATGATATAAAAGCCACAAAAATGATTGCAAATACTCAGACTGCTCAGAACAGCGCTTTTGGACACCCTTTCACGGATTCCAGGGGTCATATTTACCCTTTGACTTTTCCAAGATCATCCAAGGTCACCAGAGGTCAAAAACAGTATTTTGACAATAACTTTTGACCTAATTAAGCTAGAGCGGTGAAACAAACACCATCGTGTTTGTCTTGTCCCTGGCTTTCATTTGATATACAGCAAGGTCACTTTTTGACCTTTCGTGACCTCAGGTCATATTAGGTCACGAGGTGACCTCTGGAGGTCAAACCACTGGCGGGAGGTCTTTACCTTCCACATAGCGGAAAAAGTACTGACAATTTCCTATCAAATGTACTTTACCAGGCCTCAATAGCTCTAATGACATAAGAGTTATGACCAGTTTGCTTAATCATTGCATATTTGAGTGAAAATAGCCGATCTTGACCTAATTTGACCTCTGGAGGTCAAACCATTGACCTGAGCACTAAAACATGCGAAGTAATTTCTTACTGAATTCACGCGAGCTTTCTATTGCACTTTGCAGATTTGCGCTAACGCCCATATTTTCGGAGTTAGAGGGGGGCCATCGATGGCCACCCGGTGGGCCGAAGGTGGCGCCGGACCCCCGGTGGGGCGCGGGTTAATGTAATGCAATGTGTGCGCAGCTGTCCCTTATTTGCATTTTGCAAGGCTACCATGTGAATTTCCACTTCCCACTGTGGATTACCATGCATCTTGAATTATTTTTAGCTGCCTTTCTACAAATGTTGTCACATAGCAAAACATTATGAGTGAAGAGGAGCCCAGGAAAGTTTGCCTTTCTAACTGATAACATTGACGGATATGCGCCAATACAAAGCACCCGGAGGCTGGTTCCATTTAAATCTCCATGGGGCGCAAGCAAGAGAATAACTATTACTACTAGAGAGGAACTGCCTCTATATATACAGAAGTGTGACCAATTGAAGCTGAAACCTGGCTTTTTTTCGAGTAAAAAAATGAGCCGCAATCGCTCGTGAACTTTATCTTTTGGATAATTCTCCCATGAAAATGTTGGGTTTATTCATTTTCATTTTTCAAAAAATTTGAATACATTTTATTAAATGTATTCTGGCGTGAACCGCGGTGATGGCAGGCGACCGGATGGCATGACGGTGTTTTCGTACGCAGAGGGGAAGTCGTTGGTGTGGGACGCCACCTGCATCAACACATATGCAGCTTCTCACCTGCTGGCCGCCGCCAGCGCTGCCGGCGCAGCAGCCAAGGAAGATGAAACCGCCAAAGTGAGGAAATATTCCTCACTTTCGGACCGCTATATAGTCCAGCCTGTTGCCTTCGAAACCAGCGGGGCCATTGGCCCAGCAACAAAGTCTTTCCTGCGCCAGCTGGGTGCCAAGTTGCGCACAGCAGCCGGTGACCCGCGGGAGATGGCCTGGCTGTGGCAGCGACTGGCGGCGGCGGTGGTAAGAGGGAACGCAGCTTCTGTGCGACTCACAAGTAATTTCTCAGCCGTCAACGATGTTTCATTCGGGCTAAAAGAAGGAAAAGAGGAAATGTCAAAGAAGAGTTCGGAGTGTAAATTACGACTGTCACCATTGCCGGCCGGCGTCACTGGCCTAGAGAATCTTGGAAATGCTTGTTACATGAACGTTGTATTCCAGGTTTTAGCGCATACGAATGATTTTGTCCATCATATCACGAGTGGCCTGTACCGAGAGGACCTGAATTCACGGTCCGCAACTCGCGGTGATATTGCTGAGGAAACAGCGCGTCTCCTGGTGATTATTTGGTCGCAGAAATATCTGTTTGCGTCGCCACACATGATCCGTGATCTGGTTCGTACCCATCGAAGTGAATTCGGTGAAGACCACACGCATGACGCACATGAGTTTTTACTGTTTCTGCTGGAATGGCTACATGAAGATCTGAATGCTACTGCTCATTCCGAAAAACCTTTACCAGTTCCCAAAGAATTGGATGGTTACAGCGCAGGTGATATTGCCGGGCATCAGTTCTGTCAGGCAAACGATTCCATCATATCCCGGCTTTTCTACGGGCAGGAAAAGTCTGTGCTTCTCTGCACCCTTTGCAGCTACGAACCTGTCACGTTCGAGAACTTTACTCTGCTGTCGTTAGCGCTGCCTCCAAATCCGGACCCGCTGGCACAAATCAGTCTCCACCAATGTATCCAGCAGTATATGCATGGAGAGCCCATTTCAGGCTGGATATGTTCAAATTGTCAGCGGTAACAGGACACCTACAAGAAGTTCGGCATACAGCGACTGCCACCTGTGGTGATTATACACCTGAAGCGGTTTTCCTACAGAGAAAACGCCTTGCACAAGACAAAAACTCGTGTTTCTTTCCCTCTTAGTAATCTCGATCTCAGTATAATGGTTAGCAGACCTTCGCAGTTCTCTGGCAGCTTTGTATATAATCTGTATGATGTAGTTGAGCACCATGGCAGCGCCCAGACCGGCCACTACACCGCCTTCTGCTGGAACCAGCCAGCCGCGCGCTGGCACCGCATGGACGATGTTTCTGTAATGGAAGTGCCGGCCGCAAAAGTGAAGATGGCATCAGCCTACCTACTTTGCTATGCCGGCAAAAATGTGCCACGGTGCGCACGTGGTGAAATCTAGGTGTGTTGCGATTTCGTATAATTGTATTGTCTGCAAATAACCAACGGGTGAATTTTCCCTTTACATATTGAGTCAATTGGATGAAATTTACCTATGAATGTAATGTGCCTACCATTGACGACTTGACCTTCAGATTTATTGCTTTCTGTACTGATGTGCAATATCCAGCTCTATACAGTCTTGCACAGTTTTACTAATGCAGAGCTATTTTTTAACTTTTAGACAAAAGCTTCTTGTCGTAGAGTTGTGGTTTCTATGACAACTGTCTGTGTCAACTAATGCTTTCCGCTGATGGCACCTAGCTCAGTTTATGAACGAAAGTCAGGCCGCTCCCTCCCATTGTCTTGTCCTAAAATACTTCTATCCTGGCCTGTCATTTCCTCCTGGCCTCTTCTGTCATCCCGTCTATCCCGCCCTTACTCTTCCAATCTGTGAGGCCCTCTTCTCTTCCAACCTGTCGTGTGCCTCGCTTGCTCTGCCTCTCCCTTGACTACACTACGCTTTCATCGTTTGTCCTGTCCTTCTTGCCGACCCTGCCTTCATTATGCCTTCCCTACAATCACCTTCGTACCTGCCCTCCATCCTCTTGTATGCCCTGAAATGACACTCGTCTGTCCTTTCCTTTCGCTCCTAACGAGCTCAGTTACATACGGAAGATAATTAAATGCAGAGCTATGGTTGCATCTTGAGGATTGATTATTTTTTCCAATTCAGAGCCTATTCTCAACCATCAATTGAATTGCCTACTAATTTCAAAGACTGGGGCTAGCCTGGCATATATTTACGATTATTTTACATGTATTTACTTAGGTGATTTCCAGCCAGCACGCTACTCATTTGCAAGGAGCCTCGATAGGGAAATGGAGAGACAGCTGTACTGTTTTTCAAAATTGTGACTCCGGCACCGGCAGGTTAGATTGGCCCCTGCAAAATCTACCTTCGTCTCGGCGCTGGTCCTAAAGAAAGATGAAAGTGTTAACCCTCGCCCCGTTGGGGGTTGTTTGAACGCGCGCCTCGGATTTTCCGGCGGCACAAAAAACGGCGGTGCGAAGCGCCGCCATACTTAGCACACCTTACCCTTGATTAAGTCCACAACTTCCCTCAAAATTTTAAGGTTGGGTCATCTCAGGTCAGGTCAAGTGACCTCACCTAAAAAACTGTTTAAGGTGGCATACGTAAGAAATGGGTGAATCTATTGGTTTGAAACTTACACCACATAATGAGCCCACCGAGTGCTACAAAAATATTCCGGAATTTTGCATATCGATGACCTAAGGTCAAGTACAGATCATGTTATCTCCATTGGAAATACATGGGAAAAACATGAATTGGGCTGTATTTATGTAGATAGAGCTGAGAATACCTTCATATTCTCCAAATCGTAGTATCCTGGGCCCCTTTCCAGGTTCACGTTGCAATTTTTGACCTGTGACCTCTGAGAGGTCAGCTGGGACTACTTAAGCAGTTTTCAGACTTAGGTCAATAACTTTGCATGAAATGATGGTACAGCTTTTATTTTGATACTATTGCAAAGATTGCTATTGCAAGTCGATTGATACGCATATTGACTATGCTAGGTCAACAAGAGATCTTGACCTGACCTCAGGTCAGATCATTTTTGTGTTTTCACCTGGTATGGTCAAATTATACATCATTCGAGTTTCCGTGACGAGAGAAAGCAAATGTTTTCTAAAAAATAATTCTAACTCAACTCTGCCGATGCTGGAGCCCAACAACTCTTCTCAAAATGCCACCGTCTTTGACCTGTCATGACCTCAATATTGACCTGAGCCCAAAAGTGATTGATACATCTTCTCCATGAATTTGTATGAGCTATCCACCAGCCATCGATTTCTTTTCGCTATCTCAAGCAGGGGCCGAGTTCGAAGGGGGTGTTCAAACATCCCCCACCAGGGCGAAGGTGGCTCGGAGGCCCACCGGGGCGCGGGTTAAAGCGAGCACAGACTGTATATAGGATTGATAAGGCGTTTGAATGGGGCCAGTTGCGTGTCTAAGAGATATCGAGATAAACCTAGCTGCCTGTCTCGGCCTAGGCTAATGTCAGATCCCAGTACTGAGACGGCGAGAATAAAAGTAAACCATCTACTTAATATTCTCGCCTATTCAGGAAGCCTATCTCACCGGCTTACACGAGCAGTGGTCAGAATACTCTACAACCTTCTTAGCAAAATAAGACGATTCTCTTGAGACTTTCGGAGTGGTAACAGGACGCCGACTGGTTCGGTCGCCGGTGCCGACCAGTTGGTTAGCGCGGCCGGCAGGCTTCTGCCCATAGCTGTTGCCAACGGAGGAGCGCCATGAAATCGGCTGGTCCGAAACTATTTTAAATTGAACGCATGTTTTGAATGTGCGGCTAGTTGACTTCTTTCTTTTGAGTGTGTAGGAATGAATCTATGGGTTTATTAAACTTGTCGTGAGAGCGGTGCCAAGACTTAAGCCCACTGCGGTTTTTGCACCAATCTTAACGCTATTCATGTAAGGTCTTTGTATGTCAGAGCCGCATGACAAAATCCATGGAGCGAAGCGGATTGAGATTTCTCAAGAGGCTCTATTCTGGCCGCTTGGCGGTTCTGCCAGTTGATACCAGGGCTCTGCAATTGTGTAGGGTGATAGCCCTTTTCCGCTAGACGCCCAAACTAAGGCCCCCGAATCTAAATTCAAAATAGTTTTTGCGAAACTTTGGAACAAATGATTTCAATTTTGCATTTTTCTCATTTTTATTTCTTAAGCGACGAACTTGAAATTTGCCTCCTTTTGAATTAGTAACAGGGGCCACCTAAGAAAAAAATTCGAACTGGTCGGACAATATTTCTTACGTCAAAACGCAGTATTTCTAAAACGAGCAGAAAAGCTATTGAAATTTGACGGCCGACTTATAAGCTCGAAATGTCACAAGGCACGCTTCACTTAGTTTAAAGATAGCCACCTGGAGGCAGCTAGGTCAATTTTCTTGTGCTGAGGCATAGTTTCCAGTGGAAAACGTAAAATTCTGACCTAGTTTTTCCCATTTTGCCGGACGACTGCATTTTTGCTCATTTCATTTAAATCTTAATCTCTCACGATCTAATGCGCCGATTTGAATTTGCATTTCAAATAATGAAAGAACATTGCTTCCGCCTGATAGTATTTTGAGATGGATATCGTGATAATGAAGTTCATTGTTTTATATGTAAACATATAATTTTAGTAGAAAACCTTTTATTTGTAGCTTCTCGGTTCCGAGCACATGCCATTCACAAGCTCAGAATTGACATGACTGAATAGGAAAATTAATTGCAGCCATTTCATTCATTTACACTACCCACTTATCTCCAACGGCTTTCGAGTAATTCGTCCGAAAGGGTATTTCAAAGCGCTAAATTTCTCGGAACATGTTTGCTTCTCACCATGGTTTCAAGTCCTCAAAATGAATGTAAGTGGATACAATTTGGCATGAAGCTATATTAGGGTCCTGGATCACCGATACAAGTGATTTTAGGCCAATATAATGTTTGGTTCGTCTTTTAGAAGCAGCTTTATACCATGCCTGTTCTGTACGAGAACAACACCCGGCGCCACGATCACAGCATCGTTTTGATTGAGTGATACCGGCCAGTGACCTGACGGGTCACAGGTGTAGGGCTAGTGGGAGTCGGTGCAGTGTGGCGGTGTGGTCTAGTGGTTAGAGGTCCTGTCTCGTGATGAGTGGTGCACGGTTCGAATCCGGGGTTGAGTGAGGAATATGTATTAGTTATTTCAGATGAAGATGTGTATGTTGTTCTCTTGTATGATCCCTTCGAAAAATAAGAATTTTCATGTTTTGTACTGTTCACACTACCCGCCGCTAGTTATGGCGCCCATGGCTGACCCGCCTGCTGCCCTCAGTTTTCCTTTGCCGCGTACCCCAACACATAATATCAACATATCGGCAGTTAATATAAACTCAATTACAGCCCCCTGCAGGCTTCAAGAACTAGCTCAGTTTGTGGACAACAATGATATTAGCATCTTGTTACTATCAGAGTTGAAAATAGATGCATCAGTGCATCCCAGCCTTTATTCCCTCCAAGGGTTTCATCCCCCGATTACGAAAACCAGAACTAGGAGAGGTGGGGGTGTTGGTCTCTATATAAAGAATTCCCTACCCTTCTCCCATCTTGTCCAGCTAGAGAATGCAGCATTTGAAGCAACATGGGCCCAAATCAAGGTTCAGAAGTTTTGCTTATTAGTATGCTCTTGTTATTTACCTCCAAACACACCATCTGAAAAGTTAACAAGCTTCCTAGATTACCTTGAAGAAAGTGTAACTGAGGCCCAAAGACTACTTCCTGATGTTATCGTTATAGCTGGGGACATGAATGCTGGAAATTGCTGGCTAACAGAAAGAAATGTCGAACATTCACCCATCACCCCCTTTGAACGCAGGTTGAAAGACACGTCAGAAACGCTCTCATTGTCTCAGCTTATCCATACAGCCACTAGGTTACATGGTGGAACCCACAACATCCGTGACCTTATTTTCACAAACAGACCCGATTTTGTCCGAAAGGCTGGCATTCTGGCACCTTTCTCCAGCATTGACCACCTTCCTATATTCATGTCTATTTCCCTAGCAGTCCCTTTGCCAGCTGGGGTAGTACGCGCAACTAATTGGGATTACAAAAGGACAAACATCGAAGCCCTGGTAGAAAACCTATCTCAAATAGACTGGGATGTCATAATCGACAAAGATCTGGATGAAGCTGTCATTGCACTGACCAAAACAATAATTGATGTGGCTTGCAGTCATATACCCCGCAAAAACATAATAGTTAGGCAAAACAAGCCTTGGTTCACATCAGAATTGCACCGACAAATTCGCAAGAGAGATAGACTCTTTCGAGCTGCTAAGTGCAGCCAAACAATGCAATCCTGGGACCGTTGGCGTCGCCAGCGTAATCTGGTCACAAGTATAAACAGAAAACTTAAGAACGAGAATATTACTCGAAAGGTTAACCAGCTACTTAAATGTAAAAAAGATCCCTTCAAATATCATACCATCCTCAAAAGTATCACCGGATTCAAACGTTATGACGTGATTCCTCCCCTCATTATTGAAGACAATATCATGAACGACGATCACCAAAAAGCAAACGCTCTTAACTCTTACTTCTGTACGCAAACGGATATTAATATCACCACGAGCCATGAAGATCAGCTACAAAAATACGTATCTGATTCTTTGACAGTCCCTCACAGCCTTGAATTTGACGAAATTGGTCGAGAAGAGGTCTTGCGCATCATAAATAAACTTGACTGTTCCAAGGCGAGTGGGCCAGACAACCTTCCAGTAAAAATTTTGAAAATGACGGGGGCATTCATAGCAGAGCCATTAGCAAAAATTTTTAACAAGTCCATCAACCTCGGAAAATTTCCTACGCCATGGAAACTTGCGACCGTCAAACCAATTTTCAAAGGTAAGGGCTCTCCCTCTGAGGTTAAGAATTATAGACCGATTAGCCTTCTTCCTTGCGTGTCGAAAATATTCGAAAAACTTGTGTTCTCACGCATATATCAACATATAATGCTGCATTCTCTTCTAACACCAAAGCAGAGTGGCTATCGCCCAGGACATAACACACAGATTCAACTCACCTACCTGGTTGACAAACTTTTCAAGTCACTAAATGAGGGTTCAGATTTCACTGTAGTATACCTAGACATCTCGAGATATTTTGAGAAAATCTGGCATGATGGTTTATTAGCTAAATGTAGCATTGAATTTGGGATAGACGGGACACTTCTGCAGTGGCTCAAGTCGTACTTAAGTGGAAGAACCCAAATCGTGCAGATAGGTGAAAGTAATTCATCACCCAAGGCATTGAAGGCAGGTGTTCCTCAGGGGTCAGTCCTAGGGCCCCTCTTGGCAGTTATGTACTTGAATGGTCTAATTGGCCATACAGAAAGTGATATTATGTTCTTTGCTGATGACAGCTCCCTTCATGCCAGCCACACTCCACATAATGTTACTGAAGTGCAGGGTAAGCTTCAAAAAGACCTAGACTCAATTTTGGCTTATGGCCATAAGTGGGTTATCACCTTCAATGCCTCTAAGACCACACAACAAACGTTTTCTCACAAAAGCAGAGTAAGCGCACCTTTGCTCAATTTCAACAGCATTCGAATCCCCCAAAAACAATCACATAAGCACCTAGGACTGACACTTTCAACTGACCTGAGGTTCAAGTCGCATGTCAGCGAAGTTCTCCTGAAATTCAACAAAGCGCTAAGCCCCCTGTATCCTATAGCAGACTTACTCCCCAGACAAACACTATTAAGTATTTACAAAACTTATGTACAGCCATATCTAGACTACTGTGACACAGTATATGACGGTCACCTGACAGAGTACGACAAGGGTCGTCTTGAAAAGGCCCAGACCAGAGCTGCCAGATTAATAACAGGAGTGCCGCGAAGGACGTCGAGAACAAAACTGCTAGAAGAGCTTGGGTGGTATACACTTGAAAAACGACGGGAGACAAATGGCATTCTTCTCTTCCACCGTATCATGTTTGATGACAGAGTACCCCAGTATATTAAAGACTTAATACCGAATCCCAGACATCTTGATACTTCCAGAGTCCTTAGAAATACGCTTAACAACTATCTTTCATATCCAGAATCCAGCACATCCTCCTACTCTAACTCTTTTGTTCCCCGAGTCACAAGAGTGTGGAATAGTCTTCCGCAAGAGCTGCGGCAAACAAACAACATTTTGCACTTCAAAAAACAGATATTAAGAACTCGCGTCCCTGTAACTCCGAAATCTTATTTTTCCTTTGGTACGAGACTGGGCAACAGACTCCACACACAGATCAGGCTTGAATCGTCGGCACTGAATGGTCACAGACATGCCCTTGGTAGGTCTGACTCCCCAGCCTGTGACTGTGGTCATCCAAGAGAGGATATTAAACACTTTTTCCTAGCTTGCCCTCACTACGATGGGCTCAGGGCTGAGCTATTTCTCGAACTCTCCGGTATTCTCCACATAAATTTCAATGACCTGCCTATTACCACACAAATCAGCACCATAGTTCTCGGACCTGTAGACAAAAAACTTTGCAAGACCACCGCAACAGTTGTACAAAAGTTCCTAATAAAAACCAACAGACTTTAGATTCGTTCAATTCATGGTAGGGTAAAAATTATCAAAATCCTAGCTGCCTCTAGATTCACTCGGGGAAGCAACAATACCAGGAAGGATTTACTGAGGGTGGAGTTGGCGAGGGAGCGTGGCGCCGTGGCTAGACGGGAGGTACAGATGATATAATGTGGTTAGGAAACAATATTTTAGAAAATATCAAAGTTATTTATTCATGTGTTCATGATTTGTGTTTTTGTAAAACAATTTCCAAACATGTTTGTGCGTGTGTGGGTGTATGTGTGTGTGTGTGCTGTGCACGAGTGTTAGAAATGCAGCGTCATTATAGATAACTAGTTTTATACTAGAGCTCGAGAGGGGCCTGGAATTAAGTGCCGTTAGCACTTTTGCCTCAATCGAGCCGAACATTTGTTTTATTTCACTGCGATGTAATGATGAAATATATGTTATGTTATGTTATGTTATGTTATTTCAAAGAAAAGAATTGCAACATTGACCTGCAGGCTTATGAAGAGATACATTGAGAACGAAATATGGTTTATTTCAGCACATTGTCATGCGGCTCTCCTGCGCCGGTGGGGCGTTAGCCCAGGTCGCAGACCGGGGTTCATAAATGTATCTGAATCGTTACAGAGCTTTACAGCCCACCCATTTTCAATTTAGGGGCAATTGCCCATTTTGCCCTAACGTAGATCCTCCAATGCAATCAGAAAGCCTGTAATTGCACTCAGGGGCTTCTAGAAAAATGTTTAACAAACTCAACCTCTTCCGGGGCCACTAAACTGTTGGTTGATCTGTCCACCTATTGACCTGTTGATATGCTCGAGGAACAGCAGATCCTTCGACACAACTAAGCCTAAGTGTTTTTATTTATCACGTTTGAAAATTTCTGCGCCAAATCGTAAACAGGGGTCGACTGTTTCATGTTTCAACAAACTTTCGGCTATATTGTTTCGACAGAATTGTGGGTTATAGCCAATACCTGGCCTGATCCATCATTTCGACCATGTCGTTTTGCAGTAATGCTGAGTCGTCAGTAAATCAGGTATGTGAACTGTGAGGTGCTTTGAGAGAGGAGATTTGGGGATTTAGTAAACATATCGTCAATGTATGTAATGTATGTAAGTGATTGTGAATGATAAGCCGAGCACAGATCACTGTGGACATTCGGATTTTAGTTCGTTTATATCTGATGGTGCTAATAATGGTGTTAGAGATAAGGTTGGGGATGGTGTTGATGATGTTGAGAGCGTTGGTAATGAGCTATTGTCAAGTATTACCCCTTGGTTCCGTCCTGGAAAGTATTAGTTTATCAATTTTAAAAGTTGCCTTAAATTCCCAATACTATATTTACGCTTGACGAGAAGACCATGGTGCCATGGAGAAGACCAGTTTTTTTAATGTCGTTATAGGGTCATTCCAGGAAAAATTGTCCAGGTAGGCACCAAAAAGTTCACCATGAACCCTCCGATTTCCACCAATTTCTTTACTCTAGATCCCCTATTCAAAAGAAAAATGTTGGCCCATTTTCAGATCCCAATGTCAAAGAGGTCAGCAGATAGAGGTCATCAAAGTTTCGAGGTCAACGCAAATATTGAAGCATAAGTTATCGAAATTAATCAAAATGGATATCACTGAATAGAAAATACAATGGTACAATTGGCCATATAAGAAAAATACAAACTTTGACCTCAGGTCAGGTTTCGACCTCGTGACTTTGTAACCTTTTTTTAACTAAAAATTTTGAGAAAAATCGCATTTGCATTTTTTGTATTTTCTCACTGGGTAATCCTCAGGGTATAAGCTAGTCGGTGTTGGGTGATTTTCTTTGTAACTCAGATTAAATAACAGGTCACAGAGGTCATCATCTAGGGCAAAACGCTCATTGTAAGTACCTTTCGTGCGGATACGCTACAACATGGCTAATATGGATGTCAAATGGGAGCTGATAATTTACCTACTACAGATTTCGTACCATTATTTGTGGCTTGGATCTGAAACGGCCCTTGTAACCTGATTAAATGACCTAGCTTGACCTAAAATGTCATTTAAAGGAAAAGTACACATATACGTCGTTACTGATTTAATGTCAAGGCTTGCCAGGTTCATGATGTTTCCGATATGTTGGAAAAATTACTTGAAGTCATACCGACCTTGCGTGATACTTATTTACTACCCCATTTGACCTGCATTTTGTTCTGTGTGATTTTGTTGGAGCTACGCTATTTCCACTTAATTTGTTTGCATTCTCTCCCTGCTACCTGCGTGGGTCTACATAAATCTGTTGGTGAAGTGCATCGTCGTTAGTGTTTTATAAGCAGCTATAATTCCCAGAATCTGCCTCCTATCCCCCCGTCATCGCCAGCCCGGGAATACGCCCCCCCCTTCCCTCCAGTAAAAATCCGATGGAGATGCCCCTGCCTGTGACTCATACCAGACGTACAATATTTCTGTACACGTCTCGAAAACATCCCTGACATTGCTCGCGGAAAATAATTGAAAGAGTGCAACGTGATTCTTCAGAATACCTTTCGCTTTCCCCACAAAATTCAACCCAGGGTTTTCATTGCAAATCCGTCAGTGCACCATACATCCATTCGTTTCTTACACTCGTAAGAGCCAGACAACTTTTTGCTTTAATTTTGATTCTCTCGTACATAATACAGGCAGTAGCAACCTTTCAGTCCGTACTAATTCCACATATCAGATGCTATCATCCGGGCATCCAAAGGCTACATTAGTTCCCGGATGGTTGCGCCGAGCAGATTAAAAACTGCTACGACTTTTTGAATATCAGGCACCATCAACCAGATTAAGGAATTGAGCGTACGTGGTACTTTTTCACCACTTCACACGGAAAGAAAGGCGTGTGATGGTATCGGTGACTCTATGGAGCGTGCCGTGTACCGCGTGGGTATTAAAATAACAGTGAATAGATAAATTGTATGTGCTTTATAATTTGTTGATTACTGCAAAAGGAGCCGCTGGGATAAGATTAAGTTGTTTTTGTGACAAGCGTTGCTATAGCCAGTTGGCCAAGAAGCTGGAAAAGCGCTATTGTGGTACCAGGCTGGTGAAAGAATTAAAACAGTTAATCGCATCGTCCGACTGGACAGGACAACAGCTGCTGCGTATCCTATGTCGTCCTCTGACGAGCACTGTGTTCGAATTCTCCAGGGCTAGTAAGTGGAAGTGAAAAAGGATGAATGGAATTATGTGGATATAGGATGTTGAAACAAACTGGTTTTGGTTCTAATTTTGTCTTGTGATATTGTTTATAATCACATATTTATTGCCGTAACGCATATAACTAGACTTATCATACCACAGGTAAATCCCACGTTCCGTCCACAGGATCTTTGCATGTGTGAAGCATTTGATAACAGAAAACAACAAAACAAACAGTTACACGGCGCGCAGCGCCACGGTGCGCAGTGCTGCCGTGACTCTCCTGCCACTCCGGTGTGCCTGCCTACCCGACACCTACCTACCGACTAGTGCGAGTGTAGAGTGTGATTGATAATGAGCGAAAAGTGATTGCGGCACGTTGATCAGTGCTCCACTAGTTGATACTAGGCTCAACCAATGGCGATTATTGACTGAAATCTACTCACCATAATGGTTGAGGCGTGGATGTGTTTTGCGCGGCCGGCCACTCTGCTCGTGTGGGCCCTGGTGATCCTTCACACTGTGCATGTCGTATTGCATGTTGCCGCACCTGCTGAGCGTCCATGGCTGCAGCAGCCCTCCTTCCACCGGACACATCCACTCAGCCCTTCACCCATCACCGAGCCGTCAGGTCACCGGCCGGCCGGCTCCGGCTCGGCCCGATCAGCCGACAGAGGTACACACCGAGGCCGCAGGGGCGGCACCAAGAGGCGCGGAAGGCGAGGAGGTGTCAGCTGAAGACGACACGATGACACCGGCAACAACGACCTTATTTTCGGACATGTCAACATTCAGTCCCTTAAGCCGAAGCTACCAGAACTGCGGCAGGATATTAGCCAGGTATATAGTTTCGATGTGCTTGCAGTTTGCGAGACCTGGCTCGCCTCGAATGTGCCTGATCGCCTACTAAACATCAGTGGATACAGGATATTTCGCCGCGACCGCCCAAGCACCATGAACTTACCGAAAGGCCGAGGAGGTGTTGCAATTTTAGTGCGTGATGACTTGAACTGTGATCACCTGACAACGCCCACAACTGCCATCGCCGGCTCTAATTTAGAGAGTATTTGGACACTGGTAAGAGTCAACAACCAGACCTACCTTGTTTCATCTGTTTATCGAGTTCCAAGAAATAGTGTGAATCAACTAAATGCGGACATAGATGATCTGGAAAGTCAAATTCAGCACATGATCGCTAGATATCCCAATGCGACTTTGCTCATCGCTGGTGATTTAAATTACTGTCTGCTCAAGACACAATCTACCGAACACAAACTTTGCCAAATGTTCAATGTTTACGGATTGCGTGTGACCAACAGTGTTAGCCCAACTTACCGTCCAGCAAGCAGTCTGTTAGACGTTGTGGCTACTAACCGCCCGGACTTGGTTCGCCGCTGCGGGGTTACCCGCTGTCATTACGGCACCCCACACGACTTTACTAGGGTGGTGATGGACTGCAGGAGGCAAACCCGCTCTGCTTCTACAGTGCGTGTTCAGCGGCGCTGTTTGGGTAGGGTAGATGCTGATGCTTTTAGCATGCACCTACAAATGACCGACTGGACACCGATGTTCGAGTGCCACGAGATTGACACTAAATGGGAGATGTTTCGTTTAATATTTTTGCAACAACTTGACCTAGTCGCGTCTGTTCGTAGTTTGAAAAGTAGAGTCCGCACATGTATGACGCCACCACGAAGTGCTCAAACACATCAGCTGATACAGCGCCGTGGCATCGCATTAGTCTGTAGCGACAGGGATAGATACAAGCAGATAAATAGAGAGTGCAGAGCAGCGATCCGTGCCGACACATACGCTTACTACCAACGTGAAATCAACGCAGGCGGGAAGCACCGACTTTGGCACATATTGAAACCTGTAATCGGACGTAAGAGGGCGCAAGGGGGGGACACTGAACGTTACACCCGATGCGTTAAACGACTATTATGTGTCGATAGGCCCCATCACAGCAGCGAGTGTGCCAGCTCCTACTGCCGCTGTTCCGGTACGCTTACCGAGAGTATCCACCAGCTCATTCAAAGTGCATCCTATTGAATTTCAGACTTTGCAAGCGACTGTGCAGACGATGAAAGCTTCCACATCCATAGGAAATGACGGGCTGAGCATTGCAATGTTCCAAAAATTCTTTCCGGGTCTCGGCTATTCACTACTCAATTTAGTTAACACCAGTCTCACCACCGGCCAAATTCCTTCAGCATGGAAACATGAGCCCTGTTCCAGCTGTCAGCAGAGTTTTGTCAGCACCAATCAGCGGGCCGTGTTGCGCCTACGTCACAGGGCTGTAGCCTCTCCCCGGGAACTGACTCTAGAGGTTTTACGGGCTGACGGCCTGCTGTTTGCGCTGATGAAAAATAATAAGTGCACGAAGTGGCAGTCTAATATTTTTTAATGGTGTAAAGGTTTGAGTTTCCGTTGCTAAGCACAAACAAGAGGCGATTATGGCGCTGATGTTACTTTTCTGGAGGAGAGGTTAGAGGTTCTGCTGACAAAACTGTGCTCACAGCTGGAACAGGGCTATGCTTTGGTCACACCAATTCCCAAAGGCAAAGTTTCAGATGATCCGGCCCAAACTCGACCTATCTCCATTCTTCCAGCAATTATGAAATTAGTAGAACGTATTGTTCAGGTACAAACAATAGAATATCTGGAAACAAGTCATCTTTTGGCAAATTCTCAGCACGGTTATCGAAAACTACATTCAGCAGAGACGGCACTACATGTAGTGACCGACCAGGTTCTCAGGGGAATGGATAGAGGGGAAATTTCTATTTTGGTCTTGTTGGATCTCTCAAAATGCTTTGACGTTGTGCCCCATGACAAACTACTAGAAAAGCTCACCCTTTACGGAATTGAAAATGAATGGTTCAAAAACTTTCTCTCTGGTCACACTCAACAAGTTCAAATTCGCACCGAAAACGGAAACGGAACAGTTCTCAAGTCGAAATCCAAAAACAATCTGCTCGGAATTTTCCAGGGGGAAGTTTGTCCTGCATTCTATACATGCTCTTCGCCAACGACCTCGGCCTTTATGTGCAGGACAATGTAACTGTAGTGCAGTTTGCCGACGATACCCAGGTACTCGTCACAGGACACAAAAATGACATCCAGGAACTTATTGAGCGGATGGAGTGCGCGCTCTCATCAATTTTCCAGTGGTTTTGCCACAATGGCATGAAGGTTCATGCCAATAAGACACAGATGGTCATCCTCGGAACTCCAGCAATGCTCAGAACGCTACCAATCATCAGCATTCAGTTTTGCGGAAAAACAATAAACGATTCCAAAGTCGTCAAAAATTTGGGCGTAATGATCGACAGACATCTTAGCTATGAGGCACATATCAATTCGGTTTACAGTAGATGCACGGGTATATTAATTGCTTTGAGCCACGCACAACATGTAATACCGAGACGTGCTATGTCAAGCATTGTACAGGCTTTAATGCTATCCATAGTACGATACTGTCTGTCCGTGTATGGTGCGTGTGGTGCTACCCAGACCCGCCGCATATAGAAGGTTATCAACTTCTGCGCGCGTGTGACGAGCGGCCGTAGACGCAGTGATCACGTGGCGGATGTTATTCGTGAGTTGCGCTGGATGCGAGCTGATCAGCTAATCGAGTACCACACAGTATGTGCGCTACACTCGGCTGTAACCACCGGCACGCCGGTGTACATGGCAGAAACCATCGGAGCAGCTGCCAATGTCCTTCACGAGCACGACACGCGCCGGTCGCAAAATCTCACCCTGCCGCGAATTAGAACTGAAGCAGGCCGGAGAAGACTCAACTACCGAGGAGTTCAGATGTATAACGAGCTGAACATCAATGGGACTCTGCCGTTTCGTGCCGCAGTGAGAGCTATTTTATTGTCACGGTGATAGCGATTCTTCTTAACACATGTCAGTGTGTGTATTCGCAACCGTTTTCGGTTGCGAATTACAATCCGTCTGTTGTGTGCCTCCAGGAGACAAAGTTGCGCCCAGGTGGTAACTTTTCAATTCGACAATATAGTATATTCCGAAAAGACGTATTTAGTACCACAATAGCATACGGTGGAGTGATGTTAGCTGTCCACTCATCCATACCATGTCATCAAATCACTTTAAGAAGTACTCTGCAGGCTGTAGCAGCCCGGGCCGACTTGGGTTTTATGAAGCTGACCGTTTGTTCCATTTATTTACCACCAGGAGGCAACACAGACATCAGCAGTTTAAACAACCTTGCTGATCAGCTCCCAACTCCTTACATGCTATTGGGTGACTTCAACGCCCACAACGCCGCATGGGGAGAGACTGGAGGCCGTACGTGTGCCCGAGGTCGAACACTTGAACGAATCCTCCACCTAAACTCTTTATGCCTTTTGAACTCCGGCAGCCCCACCCACGTATCTCTTCCATCCGGAAATCATTCTGCTATAGATCTTTCAATTTGCACACCGTCTCTCCTAGCCCAGCTCCGATGGGAACCTCTAGATGACCCACACGGTAGCGACCACTTCCCTATTATCATCTCCCAAACCCGGACATCCATCCGCGGAACAAATATTCCACGATGGAACACGCGGCGCGCGGACTGGACTGGTTTTGAGAGTGCGTGCAGTCTGGTAGACCATTCTCCGGAGACCCCGGCAACCGACTGCATAAGGGACTTTAACAACATGATCCTGGAGGCTGCAAAGATCTTTATACCCATGACCTCTGGCAAACTCAAGCGAACGCCTGTTCCGTGGTGGAACCCTGAGTGCAAGCAGGCTATTTTAAGTAGGAAGCGGGCTTTTAGAGCTTTTAGGAGGAGTACGACAACCACGACCCTAGTAGCGTTTAAGCGTGCCCGAGCACTCGCCCGCCGCATTGTGTTAAATGCGAAGCGGAGGTGGTGGGTGGAGTTTATCTGTACTGTGAATAGATTCACGCCAATTACACAGGTTTGGACCAGAGTCAAACAACTCCAGGGTAGATCACAATATACATCCACACCCGTATTAGACGATAACGGCATCAAAATAACTGACACAAAAGAAGTATCGAACCGTATGGCGGCAGCCTTTAGTATGCGATGTAGCTCCCACGTCCAGGATGCTAGCTTCAGGCGTCTGCGCGAACGAGCAGAGCAAACAATTGTTAACTTCGGAAAGAACCATTCTGCCTCATATAATGTTCCATTTACAATGCTTGAACTGAAAGGAGCACTTCGTTCTGTTAGGCCAGTTTCGCCTGGGCCTGACACTATTCGAAATGAAATGCTTTCCCATCTTCCTGACAGCTCATTGGCATCTCTACTTCAGATCTTTAACCGAATCTGGGTAGAGCATGATTTCCCCGAGCAGTGGCGAGACGCGGTTGTTGTTCCTATACTGAAGCCTGGTAAGGAAGGTAGCTCACCTGGGGACTACCGCCCAATTTCACTGACCTCTTGCGTCTGCAAGCTGCTGGAGAAGATGGTTAACGTCCGCCTCATGTCGTTTTTGGAGACCAATAATCTATTTTCAAACATTCAATGTGGATTCCGGAGGGGTCGTAGCACCATTGACCACCTTTTAGCTCTAGACTTGTCTATCCGGAAAGGCTTCAGCAGAAAGCAGCACACAATTGCCGTCTTTTTTGACATTGAGCGAGCTTTCGACCTCACCTGGAGGCACGGTATCCTGCAGAAGGCCTTCGATCTAGGTGTGCGAGGTCACCTGGGATGGTTTCTGTCCAATTTTCTTAGGAACAGACGATTTCGATACCGCGTTGGCACATCAGAATCTGATGAATACACGCAAGAAAATGGAACACCGCAAGGCAGCGTCCTCTCTGTTGCACTGTTCGCAATCGCTATCAACGACATAGCAGATGGTATCCCTCCGAATATAAAAACAGCCCTCTTTGTCGATGATTTTACTATTTGGGTCACGACATCATCCACACCATCGGCCGTGAGGCAGTTGCAGATTGCCCTGGATAAATTGGAGCGATGGAGCGGACAGAATGGTTTGAAGTTCTCAATGCAAAAAACAAAATGTGTACATTTTTGTCGTAAACGAAATGATTGCACTGACCCTGTCCTAACAATGTATAAACAAGCCATAGCTGTAGTAGAACAAACCCGCTTTCTCGGTGTAATCATTGATAGGAAATTAACATACGTACCACATTTCAAGGATCTAAGGGATAGATGTTTCAAAGCTCTAAATATCTTTAAAGTTCTAACCAAGCTCAAGTGTGGCACGGACCAGAAAACCCTCCTTATGTTATATAGATCTTTGGTCCGATCTAAAATAGAATATGGTTCCATAGCATATGATGCCGCCACGGAAAGCTCTAAACGCATGCTGGACACAGTTCATTATCACGCCATCAGGATAATAATTGGTGCTTTTCGCACATCTCCCACCTCCAGTATGCTCTTGGAGGCAAGTGAGATGCCGTTGGACCTAAGGCGCAGAATGCACGGCATGCAGTATGCCCTAAAACTTTTTCAGTTCCCAAATCATCCAACCTTCCGAAGGCTGTTCTCAGATGAACAACGGCGTCAAATTGAACACTCCTCAATGTGCCCGGCACGCAGATTACAGGATAGCTAGTTGGCTTGATGACGCCCAAGTTAACTTGGAACAGGTGGAACTTTTTCAGGCCCCGTCCATCGAACCTTGGATGGTAGCCGAGCCAACGATAGACACAAGCCTGGTCTCAAAAACCAGATATTTGACTCCGGTAGCCTCAAAACAGGTTTTTCTGGAGCACTGTCAGACTTCCTATCCAAACCACAGGCTCTTTTATACGGATGGATCCAAGGGTCAGGATGGTGTCGGATGTGCCTTTGTAAGTGATGATGTTGTTGTAAGTGATGATCTTGGAATGGAATCGGTAACGACGTATTTGCGTACTTTTCATTTAAATGTCATTTAAGGTCAAGCTAGGTCAATTAGTCAGGTTACAAGGGTCGTTTCAGATCCAAGCCACAAAGAATGGTACGAAATCTGTAGCAGGTTAATTTTCAGCTCCCATTTGACATCCATATTAGCCATGTTGTAGCGTATCCACACGAAAGGTACTTACAATGAGCGTTTTGCCCTAGGTGATGAGCTCTGTGACCTGTTACTTAATCTGAGTTACAAAGAAAATCACCCATCACTAGTTAGCTTATACCCTGAGAATCACCCAGTGAAAAATGAAAATAGGACTTTTCCAAAATTTCTTAATTTAAAGAAAAGGTCACTAGGTCAAAACCTGACCTGAGGTCAAATTTTTATTGTTATTGTATGGCCCATTGAACGCTCTATCCAGTGATATCCATTTTGATTAATTTTGATCATTCACTTTTAAGATACACAATTATTTCTGGACCAATGTTTGCGCTGACATCGAGATTTTGATGACCTCTATCTGGGGACCTCTTTGACCTTGGGATCTGAAATTGGGCCGAAATTGTATTGCCTATAGAGGACCTTGGGTACCAAATTTTGTGGAAATTTTAGGGGTAATGGTGAAGTCGCCCGGACAATTTGTCCTGAAATGACCCTATAATCAGTGATGAGATCGAATTCATTATTCAATATTTTGTACTGTTAATGTCAAGTAGAAAAGCGGGCACTAAATGTGATTATGGTAGCATTCGCATTGCTTTTCTGCCCAAAAACTGATTTTCTGTGATATAGTAGTATATGTGGCCAAAGACTACTCTTACACAGTCTTTAAAGACTAAACTCAAGATTTGCAGGGGGACAAAGGTCTGATTCTTACAAAGTAAAGCTTTACGTAGTTCCATATGTCGCTTTAATCTCCTGGGCAAACTGCCGCTCGTCGGGCTTGTAAGATGATTAGGCGATCGGCTGTCTTCTCCTTTTGCTACATGGCTGGAGATCTCTTCTCGATCCAGGGAGGGGAGGGGGGGTCCTGGGTGGGTTAACGCTGACACGCCAATACAAGCCCTATACAAAGCCTATGGGAGACCCAAAATCCAGGGGGTCCTGACCCCCCAACCCCCCGGGATTTCCACCCATGTTTTGCTACATAGTCTAAAGGAATTCTGCATGCTGCAGATGTTTGGCTGAATACGGCGAGTACCTACATTTTCAAAAATAGTCGAAAAATATGCATCCCACAAACATATAGGATGGAAACGATGAAGGACGACGAAGTATTGACATGACCCTGGCGGGGCATGTGCGACAGTGGTCATGGCCACGTAAAAGAGGTAGTTAATTTTTGAGAAGGAAAATATAAAAAGGCACCATATATCTTAATCAGTTGTGAGTCAAGTGTGATATTTTGTAAACCTTCTACCCAAGCTTTGCTGGAATTTTCCGCTGGGAATGACGCAAGTGCTCGAGCGCCTGAAGATAATATTTTTTTACTTAAGAAAAGCCAGGTTTCAGCTTCAATTTTCTTCAACCGGGCATAGGGATTCTAATTGCAGGTTCCTCTCTGGAAGTAAAAGCTCATCTCTATGGGCGCAAGGCTTATGAGCTCGAGCTTGTTTATGACGGGAGGATTTTCAATCAATTCTGAAATGAAGTTCGTACCCGTCGTAGCATTCATTGAAGATTTACCTTAACACGGCAAAAATTTGGCCAGCCAAGAACAGATAATTCTGAAAATGCCACCTGGAAGACTTGGCTATTCTGAGAGCCGCTATCAAATCCATCCTTTTGCTCTTCAAGTACCTGAGTCATAAAAACGCTGCGTGGTGCTTTCTCTCGATGGCTCCTCTTAACTGCTGAAAACAATTAACCCACCACGTTTTGCTGCCACACCGTCAAACAAAGGGAGATCGATGAAAGCTATTTCTAAGAAAGTTCAGGTCCCAAGCGAAATCTATTAAGTCGGCCAAACACATTAAACAAACAGGCCTCCAAGAACCGTCGTTCTATTTCACATCAATTTCCGTTCTCCAAGAATTCATCTCAGGCCTTTTCATCTCAAGTTCTCTTTGTTGAGGCTGGCGAATATAACCCAGTCTCTTACCAGATGAAATTGAGGGGGCGTGAGATGATGAAATACACTCTGCTTCGGTATTTATCGCCTCGCAGCGGCGGCACGGTAACGGTAAAACACTCGTGGAGTACCAGCTCTCAGATCATGAAAGGAAGAGTACGCAGCCAACACGCAACTTTACTTCCGTGGACGGCGGCATCACGCACGTCCCACTAACAGGCTAAAGAGATCGATGTGATTTGATGACGCTTGAGCGCAATGGATTGAATACAATTGAGATAGGAAGCAGCAGTCGCGGTTCCAGAACTTCATTTGAGGGAGGAGAGGGCTAGGGGGCTCAAGCCTCCCCCGCCATTGCCTCGGATCAGCTTCCGGCTATACATTTACTTTGGGCACTCTGACACTTCAGGAAGAGGGATTGAGCCCCCTAGCCCCCTAGTATCCGTGGCATGAACAAAGAAACTGCGTGGCTTGGAATGAATTCTCTTCTTTATTATCAGCAATATTTACTTTAAACATACAATCAGAATTTCTATTTAGTATTTCTCTAGAGGTCAAAGTGCATTTTCTCAAAAAAGCATGGGTGCTGCATTGACATACATACGCATGGGTTGACAAACTGCAAGCCGCATTGATATACAATAAACTCACGACTCCTCTATACGCCAATCCCTATCGGTAGCCTAATCCGCTCAACACGGGCCTCGCGTCTACGTCTCAATCACAGATCAAACCAAGTACCGTACTGTCACTTTTGTTGGGCCGTTATAGCTCTACTCGGCAACACAACGGTCTGTTCAAAGGTCAACGTCCAGCGGAAAAGACAACAGGCGGGTTCATGGCCTGCAATGACTCACCTGTAGGTTCCAGTCGAAGCCGCCGACGCTGGTGTGGACTGCCTTCTGGAAGTGATACTCGAAGGTGGTGTCGTCAATGACGTCGATCACTGGTGTCACCACCGTAGTGGTGTTGCTGCCAATCCGGTCCAACAGCGGCTCCAGCCAACCTGTGACGTCACGTATGGCGTCATTCACCGCAATCGTTGCCGCTGCGGCCAATGTCAAACGGCAGGTACTGCTGCTCAATTGCACACAGATTAACACCCGCCGGCACGGGGCTCCGCGTCACCTTCGCAGGTACGGGGGTGTATATTTCAACCCTCTCCCCTCTTCGATCCTAGCAACCATGGTAGAAAGCGTTGTGATGTTTGATAGCCACTCTTGATCTCTACAAAAATAATATTTACACTTATTTTGGTCACATCACTTTTGAGGTTACAAGAAGTCCAGTAGGAAGAAGTCCAAGAAGTCCTGATAGGAATACGGTGAAAACTCAAGTTTTGTGTAGTAACGGCTGAAGAGTGCAGCAGTGTAAAATCTATAGCAGCCATTGGAATCCTCTCGTCAAGCCGATCAAATGACGTGTCTTGTAACCCTCAAAACTGAGATGCCCTGACCTGAACTAGATTCAGTTCAATGTCATGATAGGTCCTCACATATATAATTCGAACCGCAGTGGCAAGCTAAACACGAGACTGTCAAATAAACGCCTTACTACTATTTTCTGGAAAGTTATTGGACCAAAACAAATATCCCCATGATTTTCCAATGGAGCGGTATTTTTTCTGTCTCTACCAAGACATAGCAGTGCATATTTTTACATTCTAACAATGATGTTGGCTCTAACAAACAGGGGATATACTAGAATAAATATTGTAACGACCGAGGTACTTTGGGAGCATTAAAGACTCACATAGCTGCACCTGCTTTATTCTCCGGGAACAATGCACAATGCCCACCAGTGGTGTCGGATTCCGGCATTTCCATCCCGATGGCGGATACGAGTCCAATTTTTATAATGTCCAAAGTGTCTGACCAGAATATATATATTCAAAACATGTCCGACGGGCTTTTTATTCCGAGCAAATATCAATGCAGGAACCTTTGTCCAGAAAATTCTAGGCTTGTCTGACTGATTTCTGCGTCGGACAGTTGGTGGTTTCTGATTCGACAAGTGACCGATTGACACCTCTACTCCACAGCTTGTCAGTTAAGCTATGCTGCTAATAAAGGTTCTGAGTCTTTACAGGCCCCCTTGTGTGCCACGCCCCCATCCCCCCACCCCCCGGAAGCATCTGCACTCCACCAATCGAAAACTTGAAGTTGCGCCCCTGGTCCGAACAAGGGTAACTGCCCCATCTTTACTTTATTTGAAGCTGGCCGACTGGCTTCCTCTCAAAAACAACAATTGAATGTAGCAACTTTTCAGGTCAGGAGTTCATTCCACTAGCACTCTAAAAATTGTACAAACTTGACAGAAATTGAACATGCAAGTCACGTGCACTAGGAGACAAGACCGGTAGCCAGGCAATCATTTTCCGCGGAACTTTTATCAGTGATGCAGACATTTAAGACGGATTACTCCTGTCATTATTCCAGCACAATAAAGGCAAACGTGCGTATTAGAGGTGGGACTTTCTAGGCCCGGGGGCCCGGGGCAAAAGCCCAGCCCAGGCCCGCGGGCTTTTACCGGGCCTAAAGGCCTGATTTAAGCCAATGCCGGGCTGATAACGGGCTTCACCCAGGCTCATTCCGGGCTTCAACTGAACTGGGACTTCAAAGTCAATTTTCTGTAAGTTAAATAAGCCTTTTTCAGTACAGACCTAGTTTTTTCCACTGAAACATAATCTTATTCATGCACCAGCAGCTTTTGAAAATGCATTTAAATTAATTTTGAGACTTTTAGACATACATCAGGAATGTAAAAGCATGAAGCTCTAGCTGTCTATCTGTTACTCATGCCAGGGTCAAAAGCAAGTTACTTAAACCTGAATCAATATTTAAAATCAAATATCGAATAATGCCTACAGTTGCACACATCCATGCCGTAATGTCATCTTATGAATATCCTGATTACTTCAAAATCTTCAAGTCATATATGGGTGAACAAAATATAAATTCTGATAGCATATTTGTTACTTCCATATTGTCAGTATACCATTTCAAAGGAAGTCATTTAACCAATTTGCTGCTAACATATTGATATTAACACCTAGCTCTAGCTAGAAAATTATTTCCAGAAGCTTTCTGCTCCAGGTAAAAAGAAAATGTTATCTATGGAGCCATTCCCATGTCCTCTACGAAAAATGGTGAAGTAAATATGTCAGGTACAAACTATCTAGTGGGAGCCCATAATTGTCAAATTGGCCTGGTAACTCTAGCTGCAAGAACAAATGTGGATAAGTTTGACCCTTCCACAGCTTCATCTTGCTCTTTCATTGCCCAAAAGATGCAGAATCCACTCAGAAAGGGCTAGTATAAGCAAGGAAATAGGCACAAAGAAAACATGTTTTTGATCGAAGTACTTCAAAACATAAATTAGTCAGTTGTGGGGAGATACTGGGGAGAGCAGTCAGCCTTAGAAGGAACCTTTGAAATTACACCAAAACATGAATATACTTGACATTATGTGTTGCATTTTCCTTGTGGAGATACTTCCCTGGCCTCTATGAAATACAACTTCTATTATAAGCTTTGAACATAACAGCACTTCCCTCCCAAGATACCTTTACTTTACACTTCCCTCCCATCACACTAAAAATGTACAGAAACGTAGGAATACAAACACAAAAACAGAATATCCAAATTATGGCAAATTCCGCGCGACCTTGAGCAGCTTGTAAAGCCTTGCAAAGCCATAAAAGCGTCATATATGAAACAAGTGCACAAAAAGTGGCCTATTCTCAGGAACAAAAGAAATGCACCACACACTTTGTGCTTATTTTTTAAATCTGTGAAATTTTGAAATATATTTTCAAAAGTCTTGAAATATTTTCGCTGAAATAAACTTACTATTCTGGTAAATTTTGGTGAAAAATGTTTTCATAAATGATTGCTCTAATGTAGACAAGCACGGAGCTTCAGATACCTACTAAGCGCAAGCCCGTAAAATACAACAAAACAAACAGAAATAGTGTTCAACAAGCCCAAATGGTGATGTGGATGGGATTGAGTTGTTTTTTTGTGTCAGATTTACTTTTTGGTGGAGATTGGTGCAATATTTTTATTCAATGTTCGGTGCGAACCTGTAGAAAACTAGTGGTTCCTTATCAAGATAGTTCTTTATGGCTGGTGGTTTGATAATTGTATATGGCTGATAGGCCTTGTTCATGTTGGCCTGTTGGCTTACCTACTTTGCAGATCTTCCAAGCTGTTTAGTGACTAAACTAAAAGAAAATGTTCACATGTATCAATTGAGGGACAAAGTGAAGGATTTTTGGTTCATTCACAGCCATTCCGCCATGATATTCTGAAAAGTTTTATCTGAAAACTTGTCACTGCTCTCTCCTCTATTCATAAACAGTATTGGAACTCAATTGTGAGGCTCGTGCCAGCATATAATGATTTATAAAAGTGCAAAGATGGAGGAAATGTCTGACATGAGTGGACTTATTTCATCCCGATTCTTATAGCTGCCATGTGCATACCTCTATCTAGAATGCCCTTTGTTTTTATAAGGTGATGCTGGTCATTACCTGAAGTAAGCTTGCATCATAAGCAAGCCATGTTTCATACTGTGTTTTTCAGTATCATTTTCTGCTGAATTATTAAGATAGCTGAGTTCTTTAAAGGCCATACTGTGGAGTCGATTTTCGTAGGATCTCGTTCGGACTTCCTCCACAAGAAGATATTGGGGGTCGAAGCTTTCGTACTGTATTACAGTGCTTCGTCAGCGATGATCGTTCGGAATGTTCGGAATATAAGGGGGATAAAAAGGCACAAGAGAACACACAGTACAAAAATTGAGCTCAGAAAAAACATGTGACATCAATAATCTACACGTGACAGCAATAAACTATTGACTTCCTAGAGCGACCTAAGAAATTATAAATACATTAAAAGGTAAAGTTTTAAAAAACGCATCTTTAACATGGAAACGCTAGAGTACTAGGGTTAGCAAGAGAGGGAGGGGGTTTAAGACAGCTATAATAAAACACGCAATACTCGCAATACTCACTTATTAATTATATAAAAGATGGGGAAGCTATAAAAAGGGGCGGGGTAGAGAACAGGAGTGGAGAGGGGGCGGGGGTTAAATGTTACAATAAAAACACACAACATTCACTTATTTATGGTAAGAAAATCCAAAGCTATAAAATACCTATTATCGATTCCATATAATGCAAACTTTCGCTTATTTATGATACGAAAAAGGAAACACTATAAAATACGTATTATCTAATCAAATATAAAAGACAGTATTATAAAACATTGTCAAAATATAGATCAGTAAAGCCTACGATACATCATGTAAAAATGCAATGAAAACATTAAAAAAACACTATGATCCTACATTCACATTACACAAGATCAAGAGGAGCTTCCATCCTAGGAACAGGCCCGACGAATTATAGGAAGCCATCTATCGTTTAAGAGAGAGCCTGGGTTCCTATTTACACTGGCATCATTAGGAGAGACGAGCAGAGTTTGTCGACATCCACGAGTTTGGATGTAGGCCGATTCCATAAGCAAACGCATCTGGTGGTGGGCTGCGTGGTTGAGTATCTTGACTTGCGAGAAGGCTGGAGTGCACTGCCGCACATAGACCCTAAATGCCTCCGTCCGTGGCCAATATTACGAAAATGCAACTTTTTCTAAATCATTTCCTGAGCACATATACTGATAGAGAATTCTTCACTGCACTTGAAACAGGCATGGAAAACACAAACCGTGCTCCGGAAGTCTTTGTAGAGTTGCTTTGCTTGAAGTAAGCACTCGGGTGCGCCACCCGCGGACCAGAGATCTGCAGCGAAAACTACGTACATTTCATTATGCTTAAAATCGACCATGAAAGCAAGAACAGGTCAAAGTATGGCAATACCACTGTTGTGTGAGCCCTTTGCAATGGGTTTTAGTATAAAATAATGCAAAAATAGTTTTGACAACTATTCTATAGACCATTCTCTCAGTATACTGCATATCTCAAAAACTGTTAGATTTACTAATACAAAGAGAGGGATTTAAAACTTGGCCCGCATCGGCCCAGCATAAAACTACCATCAAACGATTCCCTAGGATGTGCTCTACAAGGGCAAGTCAAAATATCTTGCGTCCACTTGCAGCCCCGCGTTCCAGATGACATATAATAACTCAGGTTGTGGCTCCAACCAGGCCGCTGCGGTGCTAACGCAACGCCGTGGGTTACCGAATAGAGGCATGGACCGGCCAAGAATGAGCAATATGAGTGGAATATCAGAGAACGATGCTTTAAGAAATGCCGAGAAGTGCTAAAATTAGTTTATACAATTTCAAAGCACTATAGCCGTCTAAATATGTGTATTGACTGCTGTGTTGACTGTTATCCAAATACCCGGAGGGACTGCCGACAACGAAACTTTTATTGCATGAGAAATGTTCCTGATAGGTATGTCAATCTCGGGATTGGGATCCCGCTATTTTCAAAAAGCCCCAATCACGGGATTAAGCCTCTCGTGATCCCGGGATTCAGACATTTATTATAACACCTTCAAGCAAAGCCAGGACAGCAAAAAAACGATACTAAGAATCCTGTTTTACTGCATATCACACGTTAAACCACATATGGTGAATACCAGTCATACCTTTTCATCCAAATGAACGGTCGCCGTAAGCATCGGAGTCCCGAGGTGTCCTAGGGATCCAATCGGGAATCGAATTTCCTCGCCGTTCCCACTGTCACGAGCTGACGCAAGATGACGCTCGGGCTGCTCAGGTGACCTCCGTCCCATATTTGGCGATACCGCGATATCATATGTAGCGGAGGGTGGGGGGGGGAGAGAAACGTACTGACCTTCACGGACTGATATTTTGATATGCCTTGTTGAGGAAACACAAGGTAGGGATATATTCTACCCCTTTCTTCTACTCTGCGTGTTAACACGCGCACTGGAGGGGCCTCGGATACTCTCCCAACTACTTTTTTCCGTGATGACCGGAGAACCGCTCGTAGCCAAAACACGGGAATCGGTCGCATTTGAGAAAATTTAACAGCGCGTGGAATAGTGAAATAATTTTGAAAATTTGTCGAAAATTGTTTGATTTATAGGCTTCTAAAGTCAGACCTACATTTTGAAATCGCCGCCAACGCGCAGTCGAACCGGTTTGCTTGCATTGGAGACCAAGTGGTGACGTCACAGTGTCATATAGACGGGATGATATGTCAAGGTCACCTCACGTGAAGGTCGAGGTCAAAGTTCAAAGTCATACCAGCAATTTCAAGGTCATTGACCCCGGTGCTTTACGTGTCCCAGTCTGACGTATATTATGTTATGACGTCATAGTAAAGGTAACCCAGTTGTAAGTTCAAGGTCAAGGTTAAAGATAATGGGTAAAGGTCAATCCTCCATTCCAGCACAAGGTTTGCTATAGTGCTACTTTAAGTGTGCATAATAGGGAATATACCATATTTTGACGTCAAAGGTCGATGACCTTGAATGACCTAGACCTCAAAAATGAAGGAAAGATTCTTTGCGACACAAACTCTATGACCGTGGTCCGGCTTTAGCTTACTCCCGGCTTTTTCCACGCATTATCAGGGCATTTCCCAACAGGTCCCAAGCATGGTCAAAATTTGACCTTTATGACCTCGTTTGACCTTGACAATATAGACCTAGGTCAATGAAAATTAGTTATGATGTGGATCACCATAGCCCCCACCCACCCCCTCATCAGAATTTCTTAAGCCTCTAAGTTTCCGATATCTCAGGGGGCTTACTAGCCCCCCCCACCCATCCTGTGCGCGTTAATGTCGGACCCCTCTCCAGTGTGGTTGTTAATAATCACTCGAATACCGGTTATAATAGAACATTCCCATGCAGAAAAGGTGTTACAATCATACCAAAAAGCTGGCTTAGAAAGAAAAACCAAGCTCAAATAGACATTTATGATGCCTCCCGTTTTGTTGTTCGTGGTGACGCTTATGAATTTATGGCACACCAAGATTGCTATATTGTTGTTCATGGATTACATGTTTATTGTTTGCAGTGTTTCAAACTACAGTTCGGTCACAGTTCATGGCGCCACGACAACATCTGAAAAATATTTTACGGACACCTTGGGCTGGATTAAGTTGCTCGAAATGCCCCTCTTTTCACTGTCCTGATTACGCCCATGTAAAATAAAACCTATATGTTGAATGCAGGTTTTATGCGCTGTTCAATTATCTGTCAAATGAGCTCCTTTGTCCAAGTATCGGGGGGAATTTGCGGTATTGCGAAGGAGTTTTCCACGAAATGTAATATTGGCCACGGACGGAGGCATTTAGGGCCTATGTGTGCCGGTGCTCACTGAAGGCTGATGCCCTCAGTTTGGAGGGCACTTGTCCTCTCCAGCTGTTGCGGTACTCTTGAATCCGTGACTGTACTTCTCGATCAGTTTCACCGATGTAAATGACGCTCTCCCCTCCTACTTTGCATGAACACTCGATGAGGTATATCACGTTGCTTTTCTGTGAAGTGGGCAGCTGGTGCTTAGCCTTGCTGCACACCAAAGATCCTACGGTTCGCAGCGGTTTGGACACCAGTTATATGCCGATCTTGTTGGCTTCTCTTTTGAGTTGGTAGAAGTCGTGTCCTGCAAACGGCACAGAGAGGCGGGTGGAAGGCTTGCTGGTGTCGTCAGGGTTGGGAGGCGCGGGAAGCTTGCTTGCCAACCGCAAAGCTTGTGCCACAAACCAAGTGCCTGCATTCCAATCCTACACGGAAAAGCGATACCAGAGATCCGCCATCAGATCAGACTGTATTCGAGCCTTAAGATACTGCTCCAGGAACAGTGACTGCAACAAGGAACTAGAATTTATAAGCAAGAAGTTCTGCCAACATGGCTACCCCCGGGAATTCATAGACTCGGTGATAACAAAAACAAGAAAAGATCTCAAACTCAAGGCTCGTGCTCTTCCCGCGCCTCCCAACCCTGACGACACCAGCAAGCCTTCCACCCGCCCCTCTGTGCCGTTTGCAGGACACGACTTCTACCAACTCAAAAGAGAAGCCAACAAGATCGGCATAGAACTGGTGTCCAAACCGCTGCGAACCGTAGGATCTTTGGTGTGCAGCAAGGCTAAGCACCAGCTGCCCACTTCACAGAAAAGCAACGTGATATACCTCATCGAGTGTTCATGCAAAGTAGGAGGGGAGAGCGTCATTTACATCGGTGAAACTGATCGAGAAGTACAGTCACGGATTCAAGAGCACCGCAACAGCTGGAGAGGACAAGTGCCCTCCAAACTGAAGGCATCAGCCTTCAGTGAGCACCGGCAGTGCACTCCAGCCTTCTCGCAAGTCAAGATACTCAACCACGCAGCCCACCACCAGATGCGTTTGCTTATGGAATCGGCCTACATCCAAACTCGTGGACGTCGACAAACTCTGCTCGTCTCTCCTAATGATGCCAGTGTAAATAGGAACTCAGGCTCTCTCTTAAAAGATAGATGGCTTCCTATAATTCGTCGGGCCTGTTCCTAGGATGGAAGCTCCTCTTGATCTTGTGTAATGTGAATGTTGGATCATAGTGTTTTTTTAACGTTTTCATTGCATTTTTACATGATGTATCGTAGGCTGTACTGATTTATATTTTGACAATGTTTGTATAATACTGTCTTTTATATTTGATTAGATAATATGTATTTTATAGTGTTTCCTTTTTCGTATCATAAATAAGCGAAAGTTTGCATTATATGGAATCGATAATAGGTATTTTATAGCTTTGGATTTTCTTACCATAAATAAGTGAATGTTGTGTGTTTTTATTGTAACATTTAACCCCCCGCCCCCTCTCCACTCCTGTTCTCTACCCCGCCCCTTTTTATAGCTTCCCCATCTTTTATATAATTAATAAGTGAGTATTGCGAGTATTGCGTGTTTTATTGTAGCTGTCTTAAACCCCCTCCCTCTCTTGCTAACCCTAGTACTCTAGCGTTTCCATGTTAAAGATGCGTTTTTTAAAACTTTACCTTTTAATGTATTTATAATTTCTTAGGTCGCTCTAGGAAGTCAATGGTTTATTGCTGTCACGTGTAGATTATTGATGTCGCATGTTTTTTCTGAGCTCAATTTTTGTACTGTGTGTTCTCTTGTGCCTTTTTATCCCCCTTATATTCCGAACGATCATCGCTGACGAAGCATTGTAATACAGTACGAAAGCTCCGACCCCCAATATCTTCTTGTGGAGGAAGTCCGAACGAGATCCTACGAAGATAGCTGAGGCTACTGATGCTACATGCACCTTTTTAATATGGTTTTGGGTGAAACCAAAACTTTTTACAGGATAAATTGGCTTAAAACATATATTTGAAACAGCTTAAAAGTAAATAAATGTTGTATATAGTCGTTAATGGTTTTCCATGATACCGGGCCTTCCCGGGCTTGATAGTCCATTTCTTCCACAAACCGGGCTTGTGACGGGCTTCTAAAACCAGCAGCAGGCCGGGCCCGGGCCCGGGCCTGCAAAATTGCCCGAAACTCCCACCTCTAGTGCGTATGCACATTGGGCTTTCAAGCGCAGGGTCAAAAATCCCGACCCAAATTATCTTTCATCTGAGTGTGGCTGATCCCGCCGCAAAAACTGCGAGTCCATTTCCACCCTATCACCCTTGTGCCCCTAACCCTGAAACATTCTGAACAGGTCCGGAAATTTATGATGTTCTGCAGACGTGCATTTCGCCCTCATATCTCTCTGCCTGGCCGCACCACTGATGCTGGCCTCATCGGCAAAGCTCTCCCGTCCAACAGGCAGTTGGACAGCCTTATCAACCGGCAGCTTTATCAGCTGGTAGTTTAGTGACCACACGCGACATCAGCAGACTAATTACAGCGATAGTGCCAGCCCTGGTGCCACCAACCGGGACGATTGAATTAGACGGCTCACTTCCGTCACTTCCTTTTAGTCCCAGTCTTAGTATGACCAGGTATGTCACGATATATTCAGGGCTGCTGTTTCTAGAAGCTGTATGTAGTACACACAACGAAGGTGGTCATGGCCATGAGTGAAGGTGCACGGGAGGGACCAGGATTCTCTTCAATCCACAATACGGTTTTAATTACATCATGTTAGCTCATCCAGGACCGCACCATAGTCCGGAGTGTCGCTACCTAGAGCATCAGGTTTGTTCTCTGGCATTTTGGGCCGTTTCAGGTTTGTGTTGCTCTTCAATGGAACACAAACGACACCGAAGCGCCAGTTGCGGCTATACTAGACGTTACTCCATTTATCTTAACCCTATTTCCGTCAGGCTCCCGGCTACCCCTATTTCCGGCAAGGGGGGGCAATATCGGCCCCCCTAAGATCTCGTAATCTAACCGGCCGATTTTGAAAATTCAAAGTGCTATAGATTCCCCTGACGCTAAACTTTATTTTGAAAAAGAAAATTTCAAAATTTTGATTTTTAAGGAGAAGGTCGTGCAAAATATAAAATTTTTGTGTATTTTTTATATTTTCCATAACCCTTGTCTCTGTTGTACGATTTTCACAAAACTAGTTCAGATTTACAAATAATTGACCCAAAATTTTCATATACTCGAGTTACCCAAAAATTCGAAATTCAATGGCAGTTCCAGGACCAGGACTATGAGGGGAAATATATACAACCTAAAAAGTTTTTGTTACGCGGATTAGAAGCCGTCATATACTGCTTGGCATCTTTGACACATAAATAAATGAGAAAAAAAGTGAAAAACTCATCAGGGGCGGATGCAGTAAGGTAAAACAGTGGGGTAAATACATACCAACAATATGTGAGTGGTATGCATGAGTATATTAGTCCCTCGACTAGTTGAAATTTATTTCTGATAATTTTTACCCTCCCATGGCAGCTCTGGGAAACGGGGTGACATAGGCGGATCAAGGACTCTCGTCGTGGGGGGGTGGGGGTGATTGGAAACACATTTTCAATATACAACGATATTGAGTCGCTGCGGTGATACTGGCTGGGAATATACATTTTGAAAATGTGTAGTGACTGGACACGCCTCTGGTAATCTAGAATTGGGTTATAACTATTTTGAATTTTCATATACCCAATTGTATTCGCCTTGGCACGGCTGTAAGCAGTCTTCTCACTTACTAACGTTTAGTCCTTGACAACATTCCCCCCATTTTGAACTGCTGTAACCGCCCCTGATGAATACAAATAGTGACAATTGTGAATACACTATCATCTCACATAAGAAAATGATATAATAAAACCATATAACTGGTATCAGGATCAGCAGAGACAGCTTCCTTTTACAAAGAACCCATCGCATACGATAATACTTGGTTTGTGGATAGAACCTCCCCAAAAACCCAGCCATAGCTCCGCCCCTGGTATATATATAATCTTGAAAATTTCAGAAAACCTGCCTGTACTAGTTTTAGGAAAAGTCAGGAAGTTTCAAAGTTCTATCGCAAGCCGTTTCGGAGATATTCTTGAAAAACCTGAAGGGGGGCAATATTAGCCCCCCTGCCGGAAATAGGGTTAACTGTGAGTCATTATATACTTATGTAGTAAGATACCCAAGGTTGATCTTAATGCTTGTCGACTGCATCAGACAAGAATAGCACAGAAGCATTCAAAGGACAACACCTGCAACACAATTTAGTAGAAAATGCGACAAGATCGATGTCGTTTCGCACCTGCACCAGCTGTCAATGAGTCGATAACAACCTCTCTTCTTTCGAGACGGATGTGTCAGTCAGTCGCAGAAACCAGACACAATTTTTCATTCAATCCTGCGATCCATAAGCAGATCCAGGATCTCTGATGGATGGGGGGGACACATCTCCAGGGGGCGTTATCTGGACAAAAGCGGGGCAAATGGGCCAAATCCTATTGCGGTGGCCCCGATATTCGCATCCTTGGAAAGTGGGGGAGTAAAAAGTGACCTTTCACGGAGCGTTTGGACCTATCAGGGGAGGGGAGCGCCGTGATCATTTCAGGGGGTGCCGAGAGTCGATTGGAGAGGGCAAGTGCCCCTTTATCCCCCTTGGATCCGCCTATGCTGTGACCTATTACCACAGGCGGACCCAGGATTTCCAATGAGCTGCAGCGGACGGGTGGTGCCTTTTGCACAATGGGCGCTATTTTTCAACACGCATCCCGCTGGGGTCCATGGCATGATTGTATTGGTGATTGCTGATTGACAAGATTGATTGTATTGATTGTATTGATTTTATTGGATTGTATTGGGGCGTATTTCGCCCCCACGTCCGCATCTCATTTTCCAGGGAAAGCTAGAGAAAAATTCGGACGGCGTTGGAAAGCTCTTGACGAGACAAAGAGAAATTATAGGAAGTATTTTTATTTCAGGTCAATATTAAGGTCAGCATACGTCAAAGAAGGTTCCCTAGGCTTACAACAGGGCAGTGTACGTTTCCCTCTCTATATTTTTACTCAGCAGAGCTACATAGATTAAATTTTTATGCATCATTGAATTCCTCTCATCGTGGTAAATCGAATGATGTATAATATGACCTTGCTAGGTCAAATTGTGAAATGACCTGACATCGAACTAGGTCAGGATCACAAGGTGACCTGGTATGATCATGTTGCATATCAATCGACTCCCCATGACAATATAAGCACAATGCAAGCAAAATGGGAGCTTTAACTCATTTCAGTGAGAAGTTATTGGCAAAGCAATTACCTATTGTATGCTCCTGTGACCTGACATGACCTTTGAGGGGTCAGATGGCCAAAAACTCAGACTAATGTTCAAGATCATGGTAAAAATACACGGTTTGAGGATTTCAGCTTCATTTGTCCAGTATTTACTGGAAACGAGCCTGCCTGTTTTTTTACCATAAACTTATAATGGGATGACCAAAAAATTGACCCCACCTAAGGTCAACAATATCGAAATTCCAAGATAGCAGATTTGTAAACCCTAATGGTTTTTTTATATTGTGAAAATTTCAAACTGATCAGTTGGCTGATGTTCCTTAGGCGCCACTTCAAACTGGTGATTTTAAGTTTTGAATTTGGGTCACTTGACCTTGGATAGCTCCTTGACCTGACATGACCTGCCCTGAAAAAAAAATTTGGCTAAATGCGTGAAATTGATCACGGATAAGGTACTGTAAGCTTCGTTGTTCTGCGTTTCTTCCTTTTTGCGTTATCTGGGGAAAACTAAGAGAGGGGGGCGAATTTCGCCCCCAGCGGGGCGTGTGTTAAAGGGAATGTGGCACCTTGGTCGAATCCTGGAATTTAGTGTAATTAGGCGTACTTTTAGCCAGAAATAATTAAACCTCTCATGATTTCTCTGAAAAAAATGTACAATAAGCTCAATATTTTGATTTTCGAAATACTCCTCCAGGCAAATAAATAAATATCTACCTGTGGATGATGTCATGATCTGGCAACCACTACCATACTAGAAATACTTCAAGGGCTTTGATTGGCTGATGCTCATCGTGACGTCAGCATATGTCGTCACACCAACAGCCATGACAACTGTGGCCTTAGGGTGTCCCAAAATACCACTTTTTCGTCTGTGCAAGCTTGCCGGTTGACACCGCATTCTCCTTTGAGTTAATAATGAGCATGCAAAATTTGGATTCGATCCTTTGAGGTTTGGTCCCCCCCCCGCCTCCCCAAAACTGGTGAAAATCGAAAATCATTGAATTGGCTCGAAAATGGGTTCATTCGAAAGCTTATGACAGAGGAAAACATATTTCCCTCATACAAATTGATGTAAAACCACTTCTTCATCGTTTTAGAGAGCTAAGAAGTTCCGAATTGTGGTATCACTGGCCAGAGGCGGATCTAATAAACTTTTTTTGGGGGTAACATGCGCAAAATAGGAAAACAGTGTCTTTTTTTCAAGAAAATAGACCACAATTGGCCAAAGCGATTAGAGTTTTATCACTTTTAAGGGGATGGCTGGATTGGTTTTCCTTGCATCCGCTGCTGGTTTGACATGACAAATTATAAATTGTACTTCGCCTGATTTCGGGAAACAAAGCCATTTGCGGCATCACTACGG
Source organism: Lepas anatifera (assembly GCA_034440635.1). Classification (NCBI taxonomy): domain Eukaryota; kingdom Metazoa; phylum Arthropoda; class Thecostraca; family Lepadidae; genus Lepas; species Lepas anatifera. Next base: position 432,076 of record JAOTON010001818.1, on the reverse strand, counting down.
ATATAAGTGCATGGTACCATTGTGACCGTTGGAATGAATATTCCATGTGTTCGTTCCTTTACAGAGTTGTCGTGTCATGAGTAATTTGCATTTAATGTTGAAGCGGTCTTCCTGAAGCAAATTGTACGATGCCTTCAGCATACTCGAAGAAAAGATCAATGATGAAGAAGAGACAAGTCAGCAACGGGAAAAACATGCAGGCCGACCTCTGAAGTACTCCTTTACACCGTTGTGACCGTTAGAAGAAATATACCATGTTTTTGTTCCCTTACAGAATTGTCGTGTCAGGAGTAATTAAGGTGTCCCAAAATAACACTTTTTCGTCTGTGCAAGCTTGCCAGTTGACACCGCATTCTCCTTTGAGTTAATAATGAGCATGCAAAATTTTGAATCGATGCTTTGAGGTTTGGTCTCCCCACCCCCTTAAACTGATGAAAATGGAAAACCGTTGTATTGGCTTGAAAATTTGTTTATATGAAAGCTTATGACAGAAAAACCTATTTCCCTCATTCAAATTGATGTAAAACCACTTCTTGATGCTTTTATGGAGCTAAGAGGTTTCGAATTGCGAGATCACTGGCCAGAGGCGGATCTTATAAACTTTTTTGGGGGTATCGCGGTAAATGTGGGGAAAATTATTGTTTTTTTCAAGAAAATGGACCAGAATCATCACAGTCTGTACAATTTAACCGCTTTCAAGGGCATAACTAGATTGCTTTTCCCTGGGACTGTGAATGGCATGGAAAGTGGGCGTTCATTGCACAAATATGATTGTTTCATTTTTTTCGCAACCGATTGGTGCAGTCAAAACGACACACCATATCATCAAGCCAATGGCTTTAATGTGTTTATTCGGAAGCCCATGAATGGGAAAGGAAACTTGTTCTCAGACAAAATGTTAATAGACTGCTCCTTCTAGTTCTATATTAATATTTTTACACCTGCACGCCATCCAGCTCTTTTTCGAGATTCGGCGCTTGGAGACGGTGTGCGCAGGCTACTGTCAGTTCCGAGCCCTCATGTCACCTTCACGGGCAACGTCGGTGTAGTCCATGATGTATTTTCACCGATCGTTTCGTTTGTGACTGCTAGATTTTCCATGAAAGCGTTTATACAGATGAAGTCTGTATCACTCGCCGATTCCTGGGTGGTAAGCACTGGTTGCTGACGTTCATCCACCTGAATGCCAGCCAGGAGTGCGGTCGGACGAAGTCACAGAGCCTCAGCTTATCTGCTCCTGACAACATCGGCTTTCCCTGTGCCAATGTTCCTGGCTATGTGACTGTCAGGGAGTGCAGCTGCTACCTCTGCATTTTCATCTGTTGACACACCCTCACCAAACAACCAGAGGACGGCGTCTTCCCCCGTGAGATGCCAGGGTTGACGCATGATAGAGCACTGTGTGGCTTTCGCAGCACTTGGTAGCTGCCCTGAATAGGTCTTCATGTCCTGGAACAGCCTGAGGTCAAGCCGTGGAGTTCCCGCAGTCAGTAGGGCCTGCAAGAAGTATGGGTCATGAAAGAGGGCGATTAGCTCTGCAATCTGCTTGACTTGAAGGTGCTCGGCGGGGACCATGGAGAGCTTGTCGAAGAGTATCGCCAGAAAAACAACAACAAAGAACAGCGTGAGCAGAAAATATTTTATCTAATTCTAGGATTAGGCACCTGGTGTTGATTCATGAAGAAACTGAAGTCCTCTTGCGAAGAAGGATTGTTGTTAGACCTCATGATCATTTGCAGGCTCCTTAAGAACTTGTCACTGTTACCATGAAAATAATAACCGACTGCCATGAGCTGGCGATGAAATGAATAGAGCTGGCGCTGAAATGGAAGTGTTTCTCGATTCAGATTTCAGTATTACTTTAACCACACGCCTAGCGTATGCATGACACATTTTTACAGCTGCTGTAAACAGTATTGCAGGGCACTCGAACAGTGACTTATATCGCCTGGACCTCTAAAGCGATCTATCCAGCTAGTTAGTGCTTCGTTGCACTAGGCTCTTGTATGCAGAGGGCTCGGTACCTTTGGAGGATTTTACGCTTGGTCGGTAGCTGATTGGCAGGCAGCTGAAGGGATTTACCAACAAAGTCATCTCATCGTTTCAATTGATGCCTGGACTACTTCAGAGGTCAGTCCGCATGTTTTTTTCCGTCGCTGACTTCTCCCTTCTTCATCATTGGATCTTTTTTTCGAGTATGCTGAAGGCATCGTACAATTTGCTTCAGGTAGACTGCTTCAACATTAAATGCAAATTAGTCATGACACGACAACTCTGTAAAGGAACGAAAACATGGAATATTCATTCTAACGGTCGCAATGGTACCATGCACTTATATCCGTAGTGATGCAGCAAATGGCTTTGTTTCCCGAAATCAGGCGAAGTACAATATATAATTTGTCATGTCCATACCAGTGGCGGATGCAAGGAAAACCAATCCAGCCATCCCCTTAAAAGTGATAAACTCTACTCGCTTTGGCCAATTGTGGTCTATTTTCTTGAAAACAAGACACTGTTTTCCCATTTTGCTCATGTTACCACCAAAAAAGTTTATTAGATCCGCCTCTGGCCAGTGATACCACAATTCGGAACTTCTTAGCTCTCTAAAACGATGAAGAAGCGGTTTTACATCAATTTGTATGAGGGAAATATGTTTTCCTTTGTCATAAGCTTTCGAATGAACCCATTTTCGAGCCGATTCAACGATTTTCGATTTTCACCAGTTTTGTGGGGGCGGGGGGGACCAAACCTCAAAGGATCGAATCCAAATTTTGCATGCTCATTATTAACTCAAAGGAGAATGCGGTGTCAACCGGCAAGCTTGCACAGACGAAAAAGTGGTATTTTGGGACACCCTACTGTGGCCTGCTGCTAGGGGTACATGAGGGGTAGATTGCAGGTAGGTTTTAGTTTTTTCCACGGAAATATCGAGTTCCAATACAAATGATTAGAGTACCGGGTTTTCCGACTTGCTTTACAACTTGGCTATGTCAGTTAAACTCACGTTATAAAGGTGCCACATTCCCTTTAACGGTGCAACCTACCAGGGGACGCATATACTTGTTTGGGGCTGGTGGTGGAAAATGGAGCCATTGAGTCCGTAAAATGATATTTCACCAGCACTTCAGCCCAGACCACGCCATAGTGGTGAAGAAATAGCCCTTGATGGAGCGGATTGACAGTTTAATTCTGGTCATATTTTGGACCTGGAGCCTAGGTCTATGTCACACTTGATGGCTTGAAAAACTGGAGACACTTGCATGGTTTTGCAATGAACTTCTGACCCTCGAGGGTCCGCCTCCATTTGTCTTTCCTGTTTGCATGCGATCCCCAGCGGCGAAGAGATACAAAGTTCACGGCTGACTTAGCCAAACTACTTGGCTGCAAGAAAGTCGGTTATAGGTTCCTTTATAAGAAACATCTTCCAATTCCCTTGGGCTGAAAAACGCTGAAAACTCCCCAGCACAGTCAATCTCCCGCGACGCACCATTTTTCGAAACAAAACGTCAATGGGAAGACGAGGACGTCAGTGGGACAGAGTAGAGAAGAGCTGAGGGATCAATATCATTTTTGCGGTAAGACATTCTGCTCAGGTTTCCCGCTGTTCTGATTGAAGAAACCTGAGCTTAATTTCAGTAGGTAAATGTGAGTGTTTACATGTTTTTAAATCACTCACACCTGCTACGCTCCATATTTGTTTCCGAAAATATAATGTCCTCACGTATCATTTCTATGGAAACAGCCAAACGATATGCCATTTAACCCTCGCCCCACGGAAGGGGCCATCGATGGCCCCCTAAGGTTTTTCCGGGATAGCAGAAAAACGACAAGGCGCAGCACCGCGGTTCAGGGCTCTACCTCTCACTGCATCATTTTCCCATCATCCCTGAAATTTTTACCCCGGGTCACCCAAGGTCAGGTCACCAGACGAGGTCAACCAAGGTCACCTCGCTTCACTTTAGAGCTCTGTAAGAGCTACATTTCAAAGTCGATCGATTTGAAACTTCCTACACTTCATGACCCCTCCAGGGTCTACAAGGTGTATATCCGGGATTTTTCGATTTCGTGCCCTGAGGTCAGGTCACGAGGCGACCTCTCCCATTGGAAAAGCATGGGGAAAAGCTATTTCATGATATAAAAGCCACAAAAATGATTGCAAATACTCAGACTGCTCAGAACAACGTTTTTGGACACCCTTTCACGGATCCCAGGGGTCATATTTGCCCTTTGACTTTCCCAAGGTCATCCAAGGTCACCGGAGGTCAAAACAGTATTTTGACAATAACTTTTGACCTAATTGAGCTAGAGCGATGAAACAAACACCATCGTGTTTGTCTTGTCACTGGCTTTCATTTGATATACGGCAAGGTCACTTTTTGACCTTTCGTGACCTCAGGTCATATTAGGTCACGAGGTGACCTCTGGCGGTCAAACCACTGGCGGGAGGTCTTTACGTTCCACATAGCGGAAAAAGTACAGGCAATTTGCTATCAAATGTACTTTACCAGGCCTCAATAGCTCTAATGACATAAGAGTTATGCCCAGTTTGCTTAATCATTGCATATTTGAGTGAAAATAGCCGATCTTGACCTAATTTGACCTCTGGAGGTCAAACCATTGACCTGAGCACTAAAACATGCGAAGTAATTTCTTACTGAATTCACGCGAGCTTTCTATTGCACTTTGCAGATTTGCGCTAACGCCCATATTTTCGGAGTTAGAGGGGGCCATCGATGGCCCCCCGGTGGGGCGAAGGTGGCGCCGGACCCCCGGTGGGGCGCGGGTTAACAAAGACACACTGGCTCAGGACTAATACTAAAGCAATGACCCCCACGCCACTGGCAGTGATCCGCCTTTTACTTCGGGAGAGAGAGAGAGAGGCGAGAGAGAGAGAGCGAGAGAGAGAGAGAGAGAGAGCTGCGTAAAATAGCACTTGCCCTGCGGAAAGCATAGTGCAGCTTTGGGAGTGAGAGGCTATTCAAGCCATTGTGGCAACGCCCAACCAAATGTGTGACTATTACGACCATGTTAAAAAGGCATATTAAGATCAGCTATAGTCCTACCTTTTTCTTCACAAACACTTTTGAGAGAGGAAAAATTGTTTGGGCATTCTGTAGGCCGACTGGTACATGCCAGGCGGGAAAGAGGGTGACCTGAGTGGGTGGCAGTCTCTGTACTATGTAAACCGTTAAATGCTGGCTTTCAAACATACTCGCCATTGCAGATGCTGCTTGTTTGGATATTGGGTCGGATTATTTAGGCGAGTTCCTTAAGAACTTCTATAGAGCTTCAATCCAAAACACCGAACTATGAACAAAATTCATTTAAAAAGATGGCAGACACGTACTTTGCATCCTCGTCGTTTTCGACGCTCGTGCAAGCCCTCTCCTCTCGGGCCTGGGTGATCAGTAACGCTAAAGCCGGAGTTCTCAGTGCCACGGTCACCGCAGACAAGCATAAATACCTTGGGAAAGCTGGTTGGTGATATCACTACCCGCGAAGCAGGGCGGCAACTAAGACACGTGTCACCCTTCTCACGTGCCACCAGGTGCTAGCCCGGGATGATGAGAGCTATTGATTACCAACTGGAAGCTTCAGTGGAATGCAGCACCAGCACGTTCATGAAACTAGGTAAACACATGATAATCTTCATCATATCAGCAACTCGAACCCCCAGCTCAGACCACCATCTTTGGTGGCATCTATTTCTGAGCCCCTAAATTTCGTGAATGCTAGATAATGGTAGCTCAGCCAACAAATCCGCCTAGTTTATGAGCCATTTCTAAGAAAATTAGACATTTATAAATGTTCCTTTCGCTGGTTTATGCACTCGAGACAAGTTTCTTGTGAAAAGCAACATGTGAATTCGTTCAATGGATGATATTTAGCTATGTTACAGAGCAGAGAAAGAGAAAACTGATCCAATAGATGATGTGAATCACACACTTGCTGGAGGAGGACAGTCGTTACCGATGCCAGTTGTAGGCCTACTGTGCCATGGTCCAGTCGAAAAAATACATTTTTAAAGTTATTTCCGGGAAAATTGACTCCGCCCCCCTGCTTGAGGCGTTCCCCTTACACGTACCTCAGCAGCGAACCAGGTCTATGAGAGAGCAATTGCTCCATGCTCCGATGGCACGTGAAGGCGTGGTTTGTTTTCTCGGGCGGTGCTGTGTTTTAACAGTCATATTACGCGATATCCGGAAGCCGACCCCTTCAATTCAACATTAGCAGCTTTTAAATCCAGTGTCAAGAAACATATACGAAGCCATCCACTTTAAATGTTTAAAGAGCGGTATATTTATTTGTTTCCGTGAGGTGAAGTGCAGTGTTTTTCCTGTTCATTTTAAATTCTTAACCTGTACAATTTTACAGTCTTACTATCTCACCGTGTCTCATGTTTACTGTCATTCATCCGATGTTGACTTCGACTCCACCTATAATTGGGTGCATACCTGTTGCTGATTATGCTCAATAAACAATGAACAATACTTTCATGCAATTACTAAGCGAACAGATCACTATTACGATCCCGAACTTTAAGATAAGCATGTTATTACATTCTTAGCCCAGTTCAAAATTATGATATATTTGAAAACACAAGCACAGGAGACAGGGGCGGATTTCACTTCTGCGCACTTTTCAATGCTAAGGAGCACTTAGTCATGGGAATAGAAATAATTTGCACTTGGGCATCTCCTCTTACCGTCTCCCTATTGGTTGAGCAGAAACTAAGGAAATTCCATGTCCTTTTTCGTGAGGCGAGACAGCCCCTGCTAATGTAATTGTCATGTCCTAACAAAACGTGGTGGGGTCGAAACAACTTTTGTCATGTAATGGCCTAAGCTTAACACAAATAATATTGAACGGGAGGTTTACCTACGAAATCAAGTGTCCATCTTTCCCCGCAGTAAAATTCCAGAAAAATACCAATATTGAAACCCACCTGGCTGGTAGGTAAGGCCCTAAAGCCTGTCAAATTTAGAGTGACTGACTCTGGAAGCGGGGTATGAAAGGGCCCCGACTCCGCCTTAGACTCCATACATGAAACATTCCAGCACCGGCCTTAACAGCGACGGGAAAGAAAGGTGAACTCGACAAAGTCACCTACAGAGTGCTGGGCCTAGTGCTTCGCATTCGCATACCTTTGGGAGTGGATGAGTAAGGCATTTATGTTCCTCGCAGCGCCTTTCGAGCAAAGATTTACGCCAGTTCTGCCCCTCGGAGAAAATTAAAGCATTATAATGCTATCTTTGACAGCTTTAGGGAGACATTCTAACGGTTATGGCATTATGGTTAAGATTATTGATGCATTCTAAAATTATTTTGTCTCCCTAAGCCACCAAATTAAAACCCTGACGGGTTTAGCCGTTTGAGCCCGAAACCGCTCCAAACCACCCTGCCTGAATCCACCAATAAGTGCTGGACGCCCATGAGCTTTGGACTGGTAGCGAGAGGGTGTCCTCTTTTCCTTCGGGTTGTTTCGCACCACTCTGATGGGCTGATTCTTATTAATCTTCTTTGCATCAAGGACCGGTCGAGGAATTCCACCACAGGCAGAAGGCGCACTAAAAAAGGCGTGCTTTATTTAGACAGGTCCAGGACTGATTTCAATCAAATTGACGGGCAGCTTCATATTCCATACCGATTATATATCATTATATTCCGGGAGCTGATCGCACACTGAAGTCCCGATACGGAGCCGCATCTCTAAAAAACACTCTAATTCCACTCCAAATAGAATATTTCAGATCTGGTAATATGAGTGGGCTCCAGAAGGTTCTGACAAGGAAACTCTTCAGAAAGAACCGGGCCCTGACCCCTCCGATCCCACCCGTTCCTCCGCCTTTGAACCCGATGCGTGGAGCACCCCGGCCGCTGACCTTCAGTGCACTCGCAGTGACTGTCGAGGAAGGTGACGACCTGGGCGGTGACGTGGCGCGCCCCGATCAGGCGTGCCCGGATCAGACCCTCTCTCTTGTTGGTACGCACCACCTTCACGCGCGGGTACTGCGCCACGTACTGGTCCAGAGGCGCTCCCAGCTGCGCTAAAACACGATGAACAGGCGGTCAGGGGCGCACTCAGGCACACAGGCTGAAGCGCTGCTCGGGGTGCGGGGCTGTTAAGATGAAGATAACGCACGTCACGCACAAACTCTTAGTACTGAACTGGTGATCTCACCAGTGACCTTAGTCTGGCCTCAGATGATTACACAACCGATTTTGTTTTGGAGGGGGCATTTTTCCTCTCGACTATAAAAATATCGGCGTTGCTACTGCTACTTAAACAAGGTGCAATGAGAGGAATTGGAGGTTTCGCGCCTAGGCGGCCTCTCTAACACAGGCTGGCATATCAGTAGGCCCAAGGAAGATTGCATTCGCGACGGCTCGATGTGTGTAATGACGAGCTCATTTGATTTGTATGTACAGGAACTGTATGAGGCTAGTAAACAAGTAAATATAAACATGACTATAGCGATTAAAGGACATCGAGCACAATTTAAAGCAGAATTTATTGGCTGCAGGAGCCCATAGTTAAATAAAAAGCCCTTCGCATGGATATGGGTCATAACATTTTTTGTTGCAAAGTCTGCGTAGAAAACTGGATGTTGCCTCTGTAGCGAGCTCACAAACTAGGGTATTGAAGTGTCATTATAAAAGCGGTTTCCAGTGCAACATATATCCCTGCAATTTTAGATTCCGCTAGCATCTTGCTTCAAATACTGAAACCCAAACATGACTCAATTGTTCTGTGAACCTACAATTCTTGCAGTTCTTATTTAGGGGTGTTTTGATTTTGCCTAAGCGGGATTATCGACTTGTTTCCTTTTGCGTTGATCAGCTGTGACCATGGTTGATACCCGCCGGCCGCAGCGTGCTTAACAACACTTGTAAGAGCTCCGCAAAGTTCAACGGCTTATTTCCCGTCCTGAGCTAGACATTTACTCTTCCAAGAACATCAAATATAACGGTATGAATCATCACGGTCCTTGCCAGCGACCGCGCCGTCCTGATTTTTCTGCAGTGTAGTTTCAGGGTGCCAGACTAGGAACTGCAAGCTGAATGACTCTCCAGTCATGGAAATAACGAAGGACATGCTTGGCTTATCTTTTAGTTAACAACAGTTTTGTGGTCTCATAAAGACAGTTAACCCAAAGGCAGTAAATATTAGCTACAGGGTGAGATTAGATAGATGCGAGAGATTTCACCACATTCTAAAAACGACAAAAAAACAATAAAAATGTAAAAAAAGAACATGCAGTTGATAAGGTCAAAAGAATGTTATATTTTCTCAGAAAGTGCACAGGGTTCATAGTTTTTCTTTTTACGAAACACAAATCATATCTCACTTCAAGAACCTGAATAGTATTCAGGTGAATGCACTGTGTATTCAGTGAATAGACACAAACTCTCTCCGCCCGCCCAAATGATGAAGCCACTCTCTATAATGTTATACGCATTTGGCACAGAAGACGGGTTGAAATATACTACCGCTGAATTTTTTTGGAGCGATGTAAATTACACTCCTTACATCCCATTGAGCTTATAATGTCGTTTTTATGTCAAAGACAAATGCTAGTTTATTATTGATAACGACACCGAGGCCCTGAGTGTACCCGATGTGTGCAGAAACTGTGTTTCCAGCGATGTATATAAGTGGTCTAAACAGGTGCTCTATATTGGCTTATTTGAAGAGACATACATCTCTTTTGGTAAAAGGACATAATCCCAATTATGAGACCACTTGTCCCGACTGCACACGGTATTCTGCAAAAGCCCTAATCCTTCGATAAGGATGTTTTCAAAGCGTCCTTATATCGTCGAAGCTCCGGGCAGCAATGCTTCTTACCACAAATGATCTAACATTAAGTTGCTAATTTTACTTTAGGAACCACTTTTATTTTTCAGCGAAGGTCCGCTTCCAGCATGCAAAATAAAGAGCTCAGGCGTTGAATTAAATAACATGGAAAGCCTAATGCCTTTAGTCACTAGGGGCCACATGTCTGTCGCAGAATACTTCTAGCTGTCCTGCAGCACTGTCCTGCACTACCCACCAGCTGAAGAGACCGGGGTTTCAGCTGTGACAGGCACTGACGAGTGCGGTCAAATAAACGTGACACCTGTTCTGGCAGCTCTCATTTGATTCAAAGTTTTGCGAGCACTTCATTTCGTTCAGAAAAAGAAAAGCATGTTTGAGCTGGAGACTCAAAGCAAGGTCTCGGGCAACCATTTCCATAAAACTAAGTTATGGGCCCCTGGATTATTTAGTGTCTTAGTCAATTTTCGTAAAGGGCTGAACACTCATGAACTTTATGAAGACACTGAATCGTTAACTAGCATCTGGCACAGGTGCCAGATGAGGGCTCTGTAACTAGCCGCGTTTATGCCAGCGGCAGTATTGACTAGCCCAGGTGGCTGGTCAGCGTATAAGGTGTCAGGGTTGACTTGGGGGAGGGGGCAAGCTGGGAAATTTGACTACAGCACGAATAGCTGTTGTTTTCTTCTGAATCCAATTTCCATCTTTTTAAAACGCGAAATCGAGTGCTGCCTTTAAACCCCATTCATCGCGGTGCTGGATACACGTTTGCTTTGTCTGCCAAGCGCGCGTCAAGCAACAAGACAATGGGGGTTTAAAGGTAACAAGGCATTTGGTGTTCTTACAAGATGGAAGTTGAGAAAAACAGCTATTTGTGCTGTGGCCCAATCCTTCAGTTTGCCCCTCCCCCCCCAAAAGTGAGCCCCGCCATGTGCATGTTGGCCGGTCTCTGCCGAGCGTGGGAGCTGGGACATGCCGTTGCGTGTAAACAGGACTGCAGTAGCTATTTGTAAGATATATCTGGTGTCGGGCAGCGTGCCATATCCGGGTCACCTACCAGATTTCCTTGTTCGAGTGTGACTGTTGCTGGTACTGCTGACACATGCTTAGCTGAAAGCACCTTATGTGATCTGCGATTACATTAACATTGAGATGTGTAATCAACAACATGCCATTTTTAAGAAAGAAGAAAATTATTGCGCACGAAACAATACACATTTTGCTTAAAATCTTACGGAATGTGCTTGGTATACAAACTTCCCCATAGGGGTGGAAAAAACACCAACTTGCCAACCAGGGACCGCGACAGACCTTAAACATTGAAACTATGAAGTGCGCTAGAAGATACTTACACAAAATCGGATACGATCGGCCGGTTAAATAAAAAGTGTTCGGAAGGAAGCTCCAAAGAAATAAAAATCACCCGTAAAGGGAGTGTCCCACTTTTATAATGGGCTTTGAACTGAGATAGCAGTTTTATAGAGCGTGTCGAGAAACCGCTATTGGCTTATTCAATTTTACCCAAAGCCCCCTGTATAACATTTCTGCAAGCTTTAAAGTTCAAAGTAAAGGGGCTTAATACAGTATTTCAAAACATGAAATAATTCCTTTCTATCTGGCAGCGCATGTCACGAGATAAATGTCAACAAATGGTCTGGCCACGTAGCATGACAAGTTGCAAGCCACCACAACTGTCAAATTCGTGATTACACGCGATGCTTGGGTCAACCCAGTATAGTAAGACAAGAGGTGATATATTTGTTTTGAGTGGTATACGGTGGAAGAAAAATGTACCTTCCAGATTTTCAGACCTTTGGTATCCATACATTGTTCCGTTTAGGATTTCAAAAAAATGGTATTTTCTCTTTAAAAGGAATATATCTTTTGTCAGTTCATTCATTTGTCATTGTCGCTTTGTCATTTCACCTCTATGATTCCCAGGGAAAACTTGGTAAAAGCTGCACTGTTTCGAAGCACTATTTTGACAGCAGATACTGCGACAGAACAAGTCTACGGCACCACCAAATGTACGAACTGGAGGCTGTATTTTTGGTGCTGTAACCTGGCACTCCCTGTCGGGATTTCTCCGGGACCATATTGTGCCACAACTACAATACATCGGAAGATATCATTTATTGCATTAAGCGTGCCCACACTAGCTATAATTGTGAGCGGATAAAATTTTGCCAGATCCGTATCGCACTACAAAAAAGGCTTCAAAAGTTGTAGTGAATCAAAATCATTACTAAAATAGGAAATCCCTTTTAATCCATTCTTATGCCTTCATAGAGGTAAAATGCTTTCCACTAGATTCGTATCAAAACAATCAAACCAATATGAGGTTCAATAACCTGGCTATATTCACTTCCATACTTTGCGGATCATCGCTGGTATCCCTCGGTCAGAGCGGGGCCCTGCTCCCTCCCTTCCCGGACTTGACCGCGGCTATTTCGGGCTTGTCTTTGGCCAGCTTGGGACCAACGCCATGACTTAACAGTAGGAAAAAACCGAACATCTATTTCGAATAGCTTCGAAAGTCGCTGCTGTCTGCTTAGTCTGAAGCGTTCATTGCTCAACCCGGACTATTATGGCCCTCACCTTAGTGGCGGGGGGAGGGTTGAACGCACACCGGGTTTTTCCAACGAGGCTAGAAAACGACGGCAGGGAGCGCCGCTGTATTTAGAACAGGTTATTGTCGATCAACTACGCATATTTTACTTTTGAAGTTTTGCTCGTCTCAGACCATGTCAAGTGACTTCACCTCCAAAAATTTTTCAAGAGGCACCAGTGAAAACATGTTTGATCTATTGATCGAAAATTCATATTAAATAATAGGCCCATCCAATGGCAACGAAATTTATTACATTGATGGATTGATTGATTGATTAAAGGATTAAATGATAAAAACAAAATTTATACTTAATTTTGGGAGGTCTGCTTCTCTGACTACTCTGCGGGGTTTCAGGGTGTGAATAATAATTTTTACATTTACAAGGTACAAAGTGCTTACAATATTTTTGTCAACGCATTAAATTGGCTAGCACCTTTCTTGACAAATCGGAAGCAAGGCGCTATTGTATATGGACTGGAGGCCTGTTCGGTCTGGTACAACGCAGGAAAGTTTGCTCTGGCCTCTTCTTCTTGCTCTATTTGTCAACGGTCTACCCATGAACATTCGTTCTGTCTGGCATTTGCAGACGACGCGAATTTTTGTTTAAACAAAATCTGTTTCCCACAAGATTAAAACCTACCTCAGGAAGCCCTCGATACTTTTTGTAATTGGTCAGAACGCTGAAACTTCAGCTAAACTCTACTAAATATTTCGCCATGAGCTTATGACAGCGGCCTATTGAGGCAGCTTACAAAATAAAAAATACACCCCTTGACGATAATCGATTTCGGGTTTGACTTGACTCAAAATTAGCTTTTGCTGATAATATGAATTTTGCTGATAGAAACGCAAACATGATGCTGGGTGTGCTAGTTACATGATTTCAGGCAAACAGAGTCCCGGGTCGACTTAAATGTGAACCAATTCTTGCAGCTTGTTTTGGAAACATTCGGTCCCCTCTAAAATACGGTTGCATTATTTGGGGTGGTGGCGCAAAAAACTCAGCTAGACTGGCTAGATAGAATTCAATATAAGTTTCTCATCTCCCTAGCCTCTCACGCACACGCCTCTCGGCCTTCGGGATAGATCTCTGTCCTATTCTGGTCTTCTCGCTCGCTCACTTCAAGGTCTCGAGCCTGGCGAGTAGACGCTTCCAATACCATCTTCTTTTCACCCACACAATTCTAACTGGAAATGTTGACTGCACCCATCTGTTCGGATGTTTTCCTCTACATATCCCAGGCCAGAATACGAGAGCATCAGTAAATTCTTTGTTTCACGTTCAATCTGAAGGGGTTGAAACCGTAAAACACGGGTCGTCTTGTCGAACTGCAGCAAACACAAACACATTTTTAAGTCTCAGCCTGAATCTGACCTCTTTCAGAATTCTCCTGCTGGTTTTAAATATCAGGCCGCAAAGCATATTGAACAGCTGACAATGTATGCATATGTCGTGTTATGTAGGTACTTGTACGGTGAACAATGTAACGAAACGAGATGAGCTATAATTGGCTTCCACACCTGTTGCTACCCCAAAGCTATAACTAGATAGGGCTCAAAATAACATCCTGTTCTCAGAATCGAGGTACCTTACCCAGCGTCATGTTGCAATATTTAGCCTGTGGCCTGTGTAAGGGCATCTGTGACTACCTAGGCAGGTTTTCAGACTTGGGTAAATAACTCCGCAGGAAATAGTGATAGAACTTTCATTCTGATACCATTATGTTTGGAATGTCGTTTGCATATCGACCGAGTAAGGTCAAATTGTGGCCTTGAAGTGACTTTGAGTTGGATTATTTCCACGCTTTGACCTAGTAAGGTCATGTTATGCATCATTTAATTTACCGTAACGAGAAGAATAGATAAGTCCTAGGAAACTGGTTCTTGCCACACGCAGCCAGACCCTAGGGTAAAAAAACATTCCCTAACCCACAAACAATGCACACAATCAACCTAGCAAACATACACACACATGTGCACACACACATAAGCACTGGACTATTCGTTCCCTGACCGCCGCTTGGGCACGGGATAACAAGAGATCACAGTTTGCCACTGCCTGTCGCTGCGTTAATTTCAAACGCTGAATCTTTTGGTACGGATGAGAAACGGCTGAAATGATTAAGCGACGTCAAGCCCGGTACCAGCACTCGATCCACTACTTCGTAGGATAATTTCTATTTGAGACGTACGTTTAAGTGGTCGAATGAAATTTTTGCACAACAAAATCAAAACCTACCAGGTATGTCACAAATCCTATCGTGGGGGCACCGATACCCATATCCTGAGGGGTGGGGCGTGGGAAACGACACTTCAGGGGGCGTCATCGACCTTTCAAGGGACACCGTGATCATTTCAGAGGGCGCCGAGAGGGTCGATCGGGGGAGGTAAGTGCACCCCTTGCCCCCTGGAAATACATATGGTACCCATCCCCCTCCAGCAACGTGTCTAAATTTACCTTACTTGTTCCCAGTACAGGCAATCCCTGCACTTCTGTTCAGGTGCTGGATAAGAGAAAAGGGTTTAAGCTGGTGGGATGGGGTAAGGGCCCACACTCGTGAAAAATAGTATGTTTGAATGAAAATCGGCAAAACTCACGAAGCCAGTAAGGCAAAATGCCTTTTGTCATCCCCTCCTATATACGCCCCTGCACCTGACCCCATCCAGGGCGAGCGTCCACCTCTCTCTGCCCCCCGCCCAGCGTCGCTGCCAATGCGACGTTCGTCCCCGGCGCGGAGGATTGGTGTTTGCTCGACGGCGTGAGCGCTGCAGGCGCTGATTGCACCGCTGGGTGTGCAGGCCGGAGAAACGGATGTGGCGGCAGATTGCGGCCGGAACTGCGCCGCTGCTCGTCTAAAACACACCATTTCTCAAATTCCCACAGCACACCGCGCCGCATCCTGTCCAACCACATCAAACGACCAGTCAGCCGACGCACAGTCACGAAGAGGGAACAGGTGAATTCGAAGGCTGGGCCAGGCCGTTGCAATAAATCAGATTGCAAGAGGTCATATTAAGGTCAAGATGGGAGGTGCCTGATCCACGCAGAATAATCCAGTGTAATCGACCAGCAGGGTAAAGGTTCAAGATCTCTCCGTCACGAATAATTATGATATGGATGTATAAATCAAAGGGAGAGGTGAGAAAAAATAATCACTTGCTTCTCCAGGGAAACAAGAGAACATGCAGTTTCACTATGAACATCGCGCAGGAATGCGTGCGTGCCCGAAACCGATACCCACCGAGGTGAATCGAGAAGAAACAAGCTCTCTTTTAGCCAAGGTGGCACATTCCGCGGCGTAGTGCATCACAGTGCATCTTTCAGGGCATTTCAGAATTCAGCTGATAAAAAGAGCCCAGCTCTAAGCCGGTGCTTTTACATCGTTTTCTGCGTGAAGGAGCAGCGCCCGGGATGTTTGCTACCTTTAAGGGTTCTGGGGCGTAATCCTGTTGTCAGCCACGGTGGGCTTTTCCAGTGCTGAGTGGGTCACGTTTGGAGAGGTTCCCACCAGACTGACTGATGCGTGCGATGGACAACGTGGGAGCCCGCGTTGGAGCCCGAACACACCCTGGCCCTCACCGGCTGTGTCTGGTCAGGGATGAGCCTTTTGCCGCAGAAATGAAAGGACTGATCAGTTCGTGACTGGTGAGACCTACGATGGAGAAAAGATTGCTGCTTGCCGCCAACCAAAGTAAAAACAATAGGGGTGTGTTCAGATTGTTGAACAGATGGGTTGATTATACGCAATAATAATATGCACTGGTTTTCGGAACCGAAACCAAGTTCATTGAGATGGAAGACATTTTTATTTGATAGTATAAATGAGGGACTTACTCCACTAGGTAAAAATCGTTTTCGGAGCGCTTTCGATATATTTTATATATCTTCGTCAGCGAGTTAGTACAGTTCATAAATGGTGATATAAAAAAGGTATGACGATGAGTGAAACTAAAAAGACATGGCACGAGGGGAAACACATGATTATATAAACATACGGTCCTGCATGATAAAGAAGTGGAAAGGGGAGGTAAGTATAAAAGGGGGGATATATAAATAACAGGTAACAGGTAACAGAAACGGGAAGTATATGCTAAAAAGCAACGTCAGCTACCAAAAAATGGGAACATTTTATGTAACAGTATGATAAACAATTATACAATACAATGGAAACATAAATAAATTGATAATATTTCACAAGTTACAATGATGGAAGTCAATTTAGCTTGCAGTTGTCACGAATGAGGTGGAGCCAGCGTTCTGGAAGTTTGTAGCTGGTGTTATGGTTTAATCTGGTATCATTGGGAGACATGATGATGGTGTTCGAGTTGTTCGGTGATTGGATGAATGCGGATTCGAGTAGTAGTCGGTGTAGGCGTCGCGGTTCGGTGGCTAGAATTTTGGGGTTGTCGAAGTCGGGGGAGCAGTTCTTGTGTTGTTGGAAGGCTGATACTGTAGAGGTGTTATTACGCCGCTAGGCATCTTCATGTTCCCTGACCCTGGTGCCCAGCTCCCGATCAGCTTCACCGACGTATAGCCGACGGTTATCACCGTCTGTGCAGGAGCACTCAATCATATACACCACCTGACTCTTTTGCTTCATGGGGAGATGATGTTTCGCTGTGGAGCAGATGAGGGACCGCAGGGTGTTCTGGGGTTTGGATACTAAATGGATCCCGATGCTGGCTGCCGCTCGTTTGAGTTGGTAAAAGGATTTACCACTGTAGGGTATCGAAAGGCGGATTGGAGACGGAGAACGCGTTCCTTGAGTCTGTGGAGAAGCTAGGTGCTACCTTCTCATGTCAGAGAGAGCACGGCTGATGGTGGAGTCAATGAGAGATGGTGGGTAGTTGTATGCTGCGAATTTGCGTCGAACGAAGCTTATTTCAGCTTTCCTGTCCGAAGACGTAGAGCAGTATCTAAACGCTCTGATGGCGTCTGACCTGATGGCGGCTGTGAGGTACCGTTGTTCGGTGAAAGGATGGAAAGCTGGGATCTGAAGGGTGTTGCAGGCCTTACGATGAACTTTAGTCGTGAAACCGTCAGTTTTCCGGTTGATCACTATGTCTAAATAAGCAAGTGAGCCGCTCGACTCTAACTCTACAGTCACTTTGATGTTGGCATCTTTCTGGTTCAGGCAGGTAATCCAACTTTTCAGGGCGGTGTCGTTTCCTTCAAAGAGTATGAGGTAGTCGTCAGCATACCTGCGTATGGCTAAGACTGAGATGTTGTGCTGTTGTGCAAGTGCTCCAATGTTCTCCTCCCATTTCCCCATATATAGGTCCGCAACAACGGGGGAATAACTTTTTCCCATGGCTAGGCCTTGTGTCTGTCGAAACCATCTATTTTGGTTACCGTCCTGAATGACGGCGTGGGTGTGGTCAATGGAGAATCCGAGAAGTCAGCTACCGTCGTCGGACTCAGAGGGGTAACCTCCAAGAAGGCGTCACTGTAGGTGAGTAAAAGTTCCCGGACGATGGCCACTGCCTGAGATGTCGGTATGGAAGGATACATCGCTTCCACGTCGAGTGAAAGGAGGCGGCAGGTGTTAGTCCATTTAGTATCCAAACCCCAGGACACCCTGCGGTCCCTCATCTGCTCCACAGCGAAACATCACCTCCCGATGGAGCAAAAGAGTCAGGTGGTGTATATGATTGAGTGCTCCTGCACAGACGGTGATAACCGTCGGCTATACGTCGGTGAAGCTGATCGGGAGCTGGGCACCAGGGTCAGGGAACATGAAGATGCCCGGCGGCGTAATAACACCTCTACAGTATCAGCCTTCCAACAACACAAGAACTGCTCCCCCGACTTCGACAACCCCAAAATTCTAGCCACCGAACCACGACGCCTACACCGACTACTACTCGAATCCGCCTTCATCCAGTCAGCGAACAACTCGAACACCATCATCACGTCTCCCAATGATACCAGATTAAACCATAACACCAGCTACAAACTTCCAGAACGCTGGCTCCACCTCATTCGTGACAACTGCAAGCTAAATTGACTTCCATCATTGTAACTTGTGAAATGTTATCAATTTATTTATGTTTACATTGTATTGTATAATTGTTTATCATACTGTTACATAAAATGTTCCCCTTTTTTGGTAGCTGGCGTTGCTATTTACCATATACTTCCCCTGTCTCTGTTACCTGTTACCTGTTATTTATATATCCCCCTTTTATACCTACCTCCCCTTTCCACTTCTTTATCACGCAGGATCGTATGTTTATATAATCATGTGTTTCCCCTCGTGCCATACCCGGGGGCAAAGTGCCAAAAGCTGTCCGGCGTGTTGTAAAAGGTTGTTGCACAGAAATGAAATCCCTGAATATTCAGGATCATGACCTTGGGTGGACAACCGATACAGCGCCTACTCGTTGTCCGCAGGAGGTGCATTTGTCAAAGGATGCACGCGCAAAATCGGCCCATGCCTCTTGGACTTAAACGGCTTATAACTATGCTAAGAAGACCGCTGGTGGCAAAAACATAATTTAATTTTCAAGCTCAAAATACACTGCTTCTATACATGTCGGTGTCTGTATTCTGGTTTGGTCCTATCACGTCATTTTTGGCACGTGCAGCTCCGCGAAAGGGGTGTACGTCAACACCCCTTCTGGCTCAAAACCTGTATCTCTGTATGGGTTAAACAAACAGCCGTGAAACTTTGCACACATGTCGCTTAACATGTTCAGTATAATTTCTCCAAAAATTATTTAGACACCTAGAAGAGCTATTGAGATATCACGTCATATCTGAGCGCGTGCAAATGCACTGTTTTCAAGCCAATTGGGGAACTTTATCCGGGATGTTAGCTTCTTGCTTCAGTGCTGGTAACAACTGATTGGATAAGCAAATAGTTTCAAATGATATCTTCCTGATTCAAATCAACCATTGTTCTCCATATTATATAGGAAATTGCGCAATGGGTGTTCTGCCCAATACTCCAGCACGTGCAACATCGCCTGAGGGACATCGTTACACCACTTTCAGTTAAACTCAAGTAGATTAAACTCAGTTCAGTTAACAAACACTAAATTTTGCAGATGTAATGCTGCACATGTTTGATATATTAACACAAAGTTTTGTGAGACTATAATGACTATTGCAAAAGTTATGGCCATTCATCAAAACACATGTCTATGCTTGGTTCAATGCAAAATGTAGGGCACTGCAATACCCTTACTGGCAGTGATGTTTGGGAGTAATTTTGTCCGCCTGTAGTTATTATGTGCTGCATTGCAGCTTCCGTCTGAAACCTGAAGAGGTATGCTGTGCGCCTAAGCATATGTTCCCTGGTATGAACGGTAGCGCAGGGTACCCCCGGGTTTTCCCAGTCTCTTCCATTGTAGCACCAAACCCTAGGAGTTGAGATCAAAAGATCATTACCCACATTTAATCTTCATAGCCCACGTGCAAATATATATTACATACAAATGCCAGGCCATGCTTGCTTCTGTCGTTAACTAAAGTGGACTTTGCACTTGTTTTTCCAAAAAAGGTTACCAAAAGAAATAGCGCGGGAAGCTTGCAAATGGCAAATCATTAACAAACACGAGAAATACGCCAGCGGACAATGCCGACATTGACCATCTCGTCAGTTAGGAAGTGAGACGTTAGGCTTAGAAATGTTGAAATATATTATTTTCTAGGTCATCTCCAATGGGGTTGTTAATGAAGCACCGCAAAAAGTGAATCCACGTGCACAGGGTTGATTTCTTGTTTTCAAGTCTGACACGTGTAGCTCGAGGTTAGAATGAGTTTGAAGCGATGGAATGGTGTGTTTGGTGGTAAACTTTGGGTCCTGAAAGATATTACATTGCGGGACTTGATTAAAATATCATTATCTATTATAGTTTAGCTGTGCTTTTTGGTAGAAAGAGTCTTGGAACCAGGATGCATAGCCTTATCAAATAACGTTTATGTTCTAGCAGCTCTGATGAGCGCAAAAATGCGACAAAAATGTCACTATTACCCGAGAAACGTAAGACAGTTGCTCAGCACGCCAGCAAAAAAGAACTCAAAAGGACTCGCAGTGATTTGAGTACAGAATATGCAGGGCGCATCATTTTTCAAGATAATATTGCAGACAATTTATGCTAAGTTGAATGGGAGATAAAATCAAATTTCACAAAGGTTTGCCACGGTGAAGTTTTTCGAACAATCTGCGATGGTGCATTATCAGGAAGTTGTCAGTCAGAGAAATAAGTGGCATCCCTGATATCAGAATCGGTATTTTAACGAAAAGAGCTGGCATTATGCTGACAGGAAGCGTCTCTCTGATAATAAAAAAGCAAGTAGATACCCAAGTAAGCTAATCTGAGCCTCCCGAGTTGATAACGTGATTTCCTGAGCAGCTCTGGGGCCCTCAGCTGAGCTGGGCCCGCCGAGGCTGATGAGGACCCCTGAGCTGGTATGGGGCTCCTCAGCTAATTAAGTGCTTCCTTACTTGATTTGGTACCCCTGAGCTGGCCGGGACCACTGAGCTAATTCCTTGTCCCCTGAGCTGATAAGGTGCTCCCTGAGCTGATCTAGGCCCCTGCTCTGGTCTAGGGGATAGGAGCTGATCTGGGCTCCCGAGCTGATAGATCTGGTGCCCCCTGAACAGATATGTTGCCGCCTGAGCTGAAATAATGCACCCTGAGTCGATCTTCTGAGTCCTTATTGTGTCCCCTGAACATAATATTATGCCCTCTGAGCTATTCGGGTGCCCCCTGAGCTAATCGGGTGCCCTTTAAGCTGATCTGAGCCTCCTGGGTTGATAAAATGATATCCTGAGAAGGTCTGGGCCCCTGAGCTGGTGTGGGGCTCCTGAGCTGATTAAGAGCCTCCTGACTTGATCTGGTACCCGAGCTAATCTTGGCAACGTCTTGGTCGTTCTGGTGCTTCCTGAACCATAATTGTTCCTCCTGAGCCCATATGATGCCATCCAAACTATTCTGATCCCTCTTGAGCTAATATGGTGCCCCTTTGTTAATCTGGTACCATTTAAGCTCACCTGGGCCTCCTGAGTTGATTACGTGATTTCCTGAGCAGCTCTGGGCTCCTGACTGAGCTGATCGGGATCCCTGAGCTGATAAAAGGTTCCTAAGCTGATGTAGTGTCCCTTACTTGATCTTGTCCCCTGACCTGACTTATAGCCCCTGAACTGATTGGAGGCCCAAGATCGGATCTGGCTCCTGGGGGTACCCTGAGCTGGTATGGGGCTTGGGGGTACCCTGAGCTGGTCTGGGCGCTAAGCCTGTTAGAGTTCTCTAAGTTGGCCTGAGGCCCCTTGAGGTGATCAGGCGCCTTAAAGTGTTACGGAGTCATTGAGCTGGTTCAAGGCCCTATGAGCCTACCTGGGGCTCATTAAGCTAGTCTGATAACCCCATCTCTAGGGACCACTGAGCTTGTCTAGTCTCTGGGCGAAGCATGAGCTGCGCTGGGGAGCTCTGGTCCACATCAGAGGTCCCTGAGCTGATCTTAAATAGGCAGAGAATAAGAATACAAGGCCAACTCCCATAATCTCGGGATGCCACTGAGCTAGTCTAGTCCCTGGAGGCACAACTGGGGGCAGCTGCTCTGGAGGGCTCTGATCTACACTAGGGTGCCCCTGAACTGATCTTGAATAGATGGGGAATAAGAACACAATGCAAACTCCCCTTTTCAAATGGAGCTTAGGAGGAATCAGCCATCGCTAAAACGTCTTGTGATGCTTACGCACCTTTAATTATATACATTGACTACTATACTGGTGAATTCTAGGGAGTGGCGATAAAAAGGTGGCACCCGACTAGCTAGCACGGCATCAGATGGGTTCAAGAGGCACAATAATGTCTCAGGAGTCCCAAGATCGACCCAGGGTGCATTGGGCTCAGGAGGAAAAATTATGGTTCAGGAGGCACCAGATCGAATCCGGGAGCAGTAGTTCAGCTAAGTGATCCTCGACCAAAAAGTTTCCCAGATTAGCTCGGGGTACCAGATCAGGTCAGGAGGCACTTAACACGCGCATTGACGGGGGTCTGAGCCATCTCACGAGATCTTAGGGGGTGGGTACCCGCCCCCTAAGCTCTCGAGAACCACGGTAGGTAGCGAAAAACGGTAAACGGCGTTGGGTAGCCCATCCACTTCTCCATCGAAAATATTTTAACCATTTTTGTCAGGTCACATTTAAGGTCACGAGAGGTCAAAACATGTCATAATAGGGATAACATGTAAATTAAGTTCTTCGGCCATTTCATCTGAACAAGTAAAGATAGAGCAAAACCACTTGAACCGTATGAATCCTCTTAGCAAGCCGAATCGAATGATATATAACTCGACCTTGCTAGGTCAAATCAAGGATTTGACCTGACCTGAGGTCAGTTCAGGGTCAAATTAAAAAATGCATATCATTAGAACTGCGAAGCCAAGGCGAGTCTAATGCAGCTAAAATAAACGCCCTATCACTATCCGTTACTGAGTTATACAGTGAAAACAATGTTTCCCATGTATTTCCAATGGAGAGGTCATGCCTCGTACCTGACCTTAGGTCATCGATATAAAACATACCGGAACATATTTCAGAGAACTCGGTGGGTGCATTATGTGATATGAGTTTCAATCGGATAAGTTCACCCTGCTCAGACTTATGCTATCTTAAACTTTTTTAAGGTCAGGTCACTTGACCTGTACTTGTGACCTGACCTAAGATGACCTAACCTTAAAATTTTCACAGAAGTTGTAAAATGATGAGAGAAAAGGTACCAAAAGTACGGCGGCGCGTAGCGCCACCGATTTAATGCTGTCTCCGAAAAACCCGAGGGGGGCGGGTACCCTCTCCCCCGTCAATGCGCGTGTCAATCAGCTCAGGAGCTCCATACCAGCTCAGGGGCCCAGACCTTCTCAGGATATCATTTTATCAACCCAGGAGTCTCAGATCAGCTTAAAGGGCACCTGATTAGCTCAGGGGGCACCCGACTAGCTCAGAGACCATAATATGAGTTCAGCAGGCACAATAAGGGCTCAGGAGATCGACTCAGGGTGCATTATTTCAGCTCAGGCGGCAACATATCTGTTCAGGGGGCACCAGATCTATCAGCTCGGGGGTCCAGATCAGCTCCTATCCCCTAAACCAGAGCAGGGGCCTAGATCAGCTCAGGGAGAACCTTATCAGCTCAGGGGACAAGTAATTAGCTCAGTGGTCCCGACCAGCTCAGGGGTAACAGATCAAGTAAGGAAGCACTTAATTAGCTGAGGAGCCCCATACCAGCTCAGGGGTCCTCATCAGCCTCGGCGGGCCCAGCACAGCTGAGGGCCCCAGAGCTGCTCAGGAAAACACGTTATCAATTTGGGAGGCTCAGATTAGCTTACTTGCGTGTCTACGTGCTTTTTATTATCAGAGAGACGCTTCCTGTCAGCATAATGACAGCTCTTTTCGTGAATATACCGATTCTGATATCAGGGATACCATTTATTTCTCTGACTGACAATTTGCTGGTAATGCACCATTGCAGATTGATCGAAAAACTTCGCCGTGGCGAACCTTTGTGAAATTTGATCTTATCTCCCATTCAACTTAGCATAAATTGTCTGCAATATTATCGTGGAAAATGATGCGCCCTGCATATTCTGTACTCAAATCACTGCGAGTCTTTTTTTGCTGGCGTGCTGAGCAACTGTCTTGCGTTTCCCGGGTAATAGTGACATTTTTCGCATTTTTGCGCTCATCAGAGCTGCTAGAACATTAACATTATTTGTTAAGGCTATGCATCTTAGTTCCAAGACTCTTTCTACAAAAAAGCGCAGCTAAAATATAATAGATCATGATTCTTTAATCAGGTCCCGCAATGTAATATCTTTCAGGACCCAAAGCCTACCAGCAAACACACCATTCCTTCGCTTCAAATCCATTCTAACCTCGAGCTACACGTGTAAGACTTGTATACAATACATCAACCCTGTGCACGTGGATTCACTTTTTTGCGGTGCCTCATTAACAACCCCATTGGAGATGACCTAGAAAATAATATATTTCAACATTTCTAAGCCTAACGTCTCACTTCCTAACTGACGAGATGGTCAATGTCGGCATTGTCCGCTGGCGTATTTCTCGTGTTTGTTAATGATTTGCCATTTGCAAGCTTCCCGCGCTATTTCTTTTGGTAACCTTTTTTGGAAAAACAAGTGCAAAGTCCACTTTAGTTAACGACAGAAGCAAGCATGGCCTGGCATTGGTATGTAATATATATTTGCACGTGGGCTATGAAGATTAAATGTGGGTAATGATCTTTTGCTCTCAACTCCTAGGGTTTGGTGCTACAATGGAAGAGACTGGGAAAACACGGGGGTACCCTGCGCTACCGTTCATACCAGGGAACATATGCTTAGGCGCACAGCATACCTCTTCAGGTTTTCATACGGAAGCTGCAATGCAGCACATAATAACTACAGGCGGACAAAATTACTCCCAAATATCACTGCCAGTAAGGGTATTGCAGTGCCCTACATTTTGCATTGGACCAAGCATATACATGTGTTTTGATGAATGGCCATAACTTTAGCAATAGTCATTATAGTCTCACAAGACTTTGTGTTAATATATCAAACATGTGCAGCATTACATCTGCAAAATTTAGTGTTTGTTAACTGAACCACGGTTCCTATAGATACGGTTCGGACATGATAGCCAGCTGACTGCCTGACTTGGCAGCATTTGAGGATATGGTAGCATTCTGGAGGGTTCTGGCAGCATATGGTAGCATTCAGCCTTCTGATTGGTTGAGCAGTCTGGCATTCTACTCGAAGCGGGCATCTAGAGAATTATAGCACATATTTGAACAAGTTATTCGTTATTATAAACCTAAAAAATAACACTAAAATTGGTTTTAAAAGAAAGAACGGAGTTTATTCTCTATGGATCGGCAAAAAAATTGAGCTTAAACGTCATGGTTTGGTCAAAATCACGCATCCAGCAAACCCTTACAAATTCTCCCATTGACATTACGTGTTAAAATTTTCGAAAAAATACCTCTAAGAACCACGTTCTGGAGGTGAAAACCCCCTATCTTTTGATGGTTTCCTGACGGTTTTTCATGGAAAACCAGAGGTCTAAATGATTTCCCTGCAGAAGATGTCTGGTAATTTGTGTTTTATGGAATTTTTTCTGAGAATCATTGTTGTTACAAAACAACAACGGCGTTGTGTTATAATGAGGTGCTTGTCCAGCAGCCAACGGGCCGAATGCAAGAAACTATTATGTTATTATCTCTTTCTTGTCTTTGTTTCGTCATTATGTTTCGATATTCTGGATTAGATACTCGTTTTTTACTGTTTTATTATTCTGATGGGCTATCAAAGTCGTGAACAGTGGGTAAAATCCAGCGTGCAAAGTATGGCATTTTCGACATCTCGTTGGTGCGAGTGCCCTTGGAGACAGGAGCGAGTGGTGCGAATTTTATCAACCTGGTGCGAATTTGTGAGACTGTTTCGAGGGGGTGACACTGGAAACAAAACAAATAATGGCTAAATGGGTATAAAGACATAGGAGGGGGCCTTATAAAAAGTCCTCAACTAACTAACTAATAAGAGAGGTAGCATTGCATCGTGTGGGTAGGAATGAGTATGTTTTTCTCCCTGGTATATGGCAGATTGGTGTGAATTTTTGGTGGCTGGCAGTGCGAGAATTTTAGATGGCTGGTGTGACTCGTCTGGCCTGCTGCCATACTTTGCAGACTGGGGTAAAATAATGTTGATGTCTTGTACATTCCCAGGGGTGGGGACGTTTGATGTGAATTGAAACCATTAACATATATTAATACTAAAAAGGCAGCACATAAATCATTCAGGTACCCAAAAATTTCAACCAGTGCCAGGGATTGTAGTTACTCTGTGTAGCTGCTGTGCTTGGTCTGGGTTGCTGCTATGCTTTGTAGACTGGTGTGGTGGGAGGCTGAGATGCTCTTTCAACCTTCTAACCCGGTCCCCTGGCCTTCTTTAACCCATAATTATTATTTTGCAGAATAAGAGTAATGCCTTTTTGTTTTTTTCCCAAATGTTCTCATCACAGTTGTAGAAACTGCTTCAAGTTTTTCTCTTTTCCGAGAGATGCCAAGCAAAAAGGAAGTGGCTGAAGAACATTAGGTAAGTTATACATTGGAGAGGTTATCTTAGTGAAATCCAAATTATTTTTGGAACCTTAAAACTGAGCAACTTTGGTCCATGGGCGCAACTTTGGTCTGCCACCAAAAAATGTTAAATTTTCTGGAAAGGTTTTGATGGGGTGCTCTGCCAAAAATTATGGTGGGAGAGATGGTCCAGTATGTGTACTGCATACTGATACGGAGAGCCATAGTTTTAGTGACTACAGGAAGTAGTAGGTGCTTTACAGATAAATTGCTTTATTTTATGAAAAAAACTAATTTTGCCAGGATAATGTATGGGGCATTTCAGGTAAGAGGTATAACCAAATCAACCATGTGAGCATGGAGGATGCAGCTTTTAGTAAAACATAAAAAATTAATCCTGTTCCATGCCCAATATTTTGTTACAGTGGGGGTGGTCAATGTTGCAACCATATTTGTACTCAGAAAATTACAACTTTGGTCCACTCGACTAACAAACAAACATTATGAAACAAACAGCAAACACAAATTTTGGCTGGCTTTATAGCCTTTTACAGCCTTCTTGAATCGCTTTGATATAAGTTTATCATTTAATAATATGCTGGTATATATGGGTTTTTATGGGACCTGTAAAGGAAACATTAAGTTGAAGTCATATTGGAAGATCCATTTGCAGATTGTGCCATATATTTTGTTCAATCGTCACAATAGATTTTTGAGACGACCATAAGCGCATTGAAACCCCTAAAAATTCACTGAAGATCTATGACCTCCGATCAACAACCATTACATTTTCGGAACCCATATCCACTACTCCCCGAGAAGCTGACACTTGCTACAATGCTGCAGGTGGCCCCTGCCCTCCTCTCGATGCCTCAGACGGTGGGTGGCAGGCTTCCATGTGATTCCTGGTACCTTCGACGGGCTACTGCGGTTCTTGGAGGTGCAGCCCGGGACATGCCGCCGCTCCAACGGAACTGCGCCATCCTCTTCGACGAAATGTCTGTGGACTCTAAGATGAGCTACGACCCAGTGTGTGACGTCGTCATCGGACCTTATAAGCAGGCCCAAGTAATCATGGTAAGTAGAGGATCCGGACTTCTTGGTGGAGAGCCCTCTGGTATTGGGTCACCCCATGCCAACTCGACACACTGAGTGCACGGCACCCACTCAGATTTCCTCTTTTTTTAAATATTACGGCTATCGCCTAATTTTCGTAAATATTTGAAAGAAGGATGCATACCTTTATTTTGATGGCCACCGGCTTGCACAATGCAAATTTTTAAAACCGCTTTGAGGTCATGGTATGGCTTAGACGGGAATGCAACAGCATTTAGCAAATATTGACATCGTCATATATCCGAAAATATGTGAGGTAAGTTCCTAATATTCTCATATTCGTGTTCCCAGCCCACGATAACCCTGTATGCAAAGTATCATAAAGATCCGAGATGGTGCCGTGTAAAAATTGGCACTTGGTGTGTCGAATTGACATGGAATGACCTTACTTTAAGTCGCTCGTATCATGCCGCCTAGATGTTGTTTATGCTGAAGATGAAATCGGAGTTTTTTATGTTTTTACAAATTTAACGAACTCTTTCGGCACGATTCCAAAAACAAGGAGTCTCCGGTGCTTCACAATGAATTTTCTTTTTCAGACGTCTTGTAGGATCAAGAAATCTGAACATATCTCCTATCTTGCTATTGTGAGCCTGTGTCTGAGAGAGTCATGTGGCGATATACTGCTGCCCATGCTCGATCAGGCCGGGATTCACTAGCGAGAACCATCAACGACTGGTTTATGCAACGCCGTTCTAATTTCGTGAATTAAGTGCTGTGAAGAAAGTAGTGTAACCGGGGAGAAGGCAAAACGGTGTGGCAACACTGTAACGATAAGCGAATGTATTTATATTCGTGAGATAAGACTGGGGCATTGGCGCTTGAACTTAAATTGCACCACCGAACTTCATTAAAGGGAATGTGGCACCTTGGCCAATTGAAGCCCTTGAAGCCTATTAATATGGTAGTAGTTGTTCGAGAAAACCTTCGCGGGGGGCACCAATGCCCCCCGATGGGGCGGGGGTTAAGCATATCAGCACATTTACGAAACAGCTTTTTAGTAGTTTTTACTTAATGCGTGTTAGTACATGTGTGCATGTGTGTGTGGTATACCCATGTTATTTGAATAATCGTTGGACTACGCTGTTGTATGTAACATGACTGCATTACTAATTGGGTGTCGGTGCCTGTTGAAGCTGTAAAATATACAGATACATATTGCCATTATCCTTGATTCCTGCATTTGAAGGTGCGTTCGATCTGCGGAGGCTGGAAACAGCCAGTTTTCGTCGGGTTCGACGTGCCCGTGACATCCCACACTCTGCTCTTCCTCTTCCTCTTCACGATGACACACAAAAAGAGACTAGTTTAGCCCAATGCTGCGTGGAGATTGTATAAAAAAATTAATTTGAAACGTCTTGACAAAATTTCAAGTCAATGTCGTGTTGGATCACCGAGTTATGACGTCATTTCTAAGCCCATGCAAGACAATTTTGGCCCTAGAAATAAGCCTGAAAAACGGGGCGTTGCTCGGCTTCCAGAATAGTTAGATCAAGTTTCTAAACAACATTCAAAAGCTCCTGAAAAGGAAATCTGGAATATGTGATCCATTTTAAGGTCAAGTCCATAACGAAGGCACCAGGGCTCCCCAAAGGTCAGCAAAGGTTACCGTTTTAGAAGCTGTTGGCGAATTTTAGAAGCTGGTGAGTTTTAGAAGCTGTTGAATTCTCATAAACGGGACGAGATGCAGCAATGAATTTGGCATCATAGTGACGAACATCACCCAAGTGTTCGAATGGTATGCGACCTGACTTTGATCATGATGGACCTAAGTCAAGGTCACGTGTGACCTTACAAGCCCATGCCGCATTTTGTTGAATTCCTTGCATCAAGACAAACACATTGACACCTCGGGCTTTATTCCAGGCCCATTGATTCCCGAATTATAAGGAATTTTCTAAATGTGTCACAATTTCGCCATTTTGTGACATCACAAGGTCACTAGTTAACCTAGGGTAAAAATAATTTTCCACCGTCGGAGAGTTCAGGTCTCGGGCAACATGCTAAGCTTTACCGCGTTTTTCCACCTTTCTTAGTTTTCAAGCGTTGGGAGGTCGAATCGATCCTCTGGTAGGGCGAGGGATTAAAATACCTCCAGTAGGGAAAGGGTTAAAGTAGATTCCTGTTCACATAGTATAAGTAT
Organism: Lepas anatifera; assembly: GCA_034440635.1. Taxonomy (NCBI): domain Eukaryota; kingdom Metazoa; phylum Arthropoda; class Thecostraca; family Lepadidae; genus Lepas; species Lepas anatifera. Next base: position 402,298 of record JAOTON010001818.1, on the reverse strand, counting down.
ATTGGACCACCCCAAAGGTCCAACTTGACATGTTTGATCTGTGATCTCTGTAAGGTCATTCGGGACTATTTAAGCTTTTTTTAGACATGGGTTCGCAGGAAACCCGGACAACTTCGCAGGACAACTTGGCAAGAAATGATAATAGAGATTTCACCTTAGTACCATTATTCTTAAATTGTCATTACGAGTCGATTGGTATGCATATCGATTATGTCAGACCAGATAACGCTCTTGACCTGACCTTTGGTTTGGTCATTCTTAGATTTTGACACAGCATGTTTATACCATAGATAATTTGATTCGCCGTAACGAGAGGATTCGCCTAAATTATGGCTCTAGCTTAACGCAGTTTTCGACCTGTTTGGCTATTAACTATCCCCCTGGCGGGGGTGTTTGATTACCCCCCTCGGGTTTTTCCGGCAGCACGAAAAAATGGCGGCGCGAAGCGCCGCCGTACTCGGCACGCCTTCTCGATCAATTTTGCAACTTTTCTCAAAATTTTACGGTTGTATCATTAGGGTCAGTTCACCATTACAGGTCAAGTGACCTCACCTAAAAAAAACGTTTAAGGTGGCATACGTAAGAAACAAGTACATATATGGGATTGGAACTTATACCACATAATGGCCCCACCGAGTGCTACAACATATATTCCGGGATTTTTCATATCGATGACCTAAGATCAAGTATGGACCATGACCTCTCCATTGGAAATAAAGGGGAAAACAGAAATTGGGCTGTATTTGTGTAGATACAGCTGAGAATAAGTGCATATTATCCTAACCATAGTATCCTGGGCCCCCTTTCTAGGTTCATGCTGCAATGTTTTACATGTGACCTCTGAGAAGTCATATCCCTTGCCCCGGTGGCGGGTACGAGCCACCTTCGCCCTGGTGGGGGGGCTAAAAAAGACCCCCACGATCTAAAAAACTAAGAGAGCTAGAAAAAAGCGCAAAACGGCAATCGAAAGCTCGTCAAAAATGATATCGAAAATACTTCAGTCATTTTTCTTGTCAGGACAATATCAAGGTCACCAGAGGTCAAAATAGGTCAAAATCGCTAATATCAGGTGTATTAAGAAAACCTCATATATCTCAGAAACTATGATAGCTAGAAACATTTTTCTAACACCATTCGAAAGCTCTTGAGGTGCTCTTTCATTACGGTTTCATTCATTTTCGTGTCAGGTCAAAGCCTAGGGAGCTACATGTCACTGAATGTCGGGCATATTCTTGGGAATGTCCATAGCCACCCATGCAAAAGGGCGTTTCCTTTTTCGCTAATAACTTCCAAACAAAACAAGATATAGTCATAGTTGATGCACCATTGCAATCCTCTCGTCAATACGAATCGAATGTTTTATAATATTGTTGTGTCAGGTCAAATTTAAGAATTTGACCTGACCCAGGTCAACGGTCTGACTTAAATTGGCCTGGTATAGTCATGATGTATATCATTTGACTTCCAGTGACTATACAAACACTTTGGTCACAAAAACAAAAGTTTTATCTCAGTTTATTCCAAATTTATAGAGTAAAACACCAAAAAATGTTTATTTGACCTAAGGTGACCTTTTAAAGGTTACAAGTCAAAATGTTTGACATCAACTTCAGAAATGGGCTAAAAAGCAAGTCGTAACCAATTTTTGAAGTTGATTCCATCCATACTCACTGAGAAAAGCTCATTTCGTGATTTTCCCCATGTATTTACAATGGGGAGGTCATGCTCTGCACATGACCTTAGGTCACCAATATCAAAAATCCCGGAACAAATGTTGTAGCTCCTCGTGGGCCCAATATGTGGTATGAGTTTCAACTTGATCGATTAACCCTTCCCTTAGTTATGCGGCCCTAAACATTTTTTGGGGTGAGGTCACTTCGCCTGGCCTGGTGACCTGACCTGATATGACCTTGAGCTAAAATTTTCAGGAAAGACGTAAAAATGATGGAGGAACAGCTATGCTAAGTTTGGCGGCGCTGCGCGCCGCCGTTTTTTGGTCACTTTGGAAAAACCCGAGGGGGGTCTAAAAAGACCCCCACCCGGGCGGATATGGGGCGATTTAAGCAATTTTCAGGCTTAGGTCAATAACTTCGAAATGATTAAAAATCTTTTATTTTGATATTATTGCGTTCAGATTGCTACTGCGAGTTCATTGATATACATATTGACTATGCTATATTAAAAAGTAACCTTGACCTGACCTGAGGTCAGATCATTTTTGTTTTTTTCCACGTTTGCTGCTTTTCGAGCTTTAACCTTTGATGAGCAAGAAGCTTACAGCATAGGCGCAGGAACTATTTTGAAGTTGTGGGAAAGGGTCGTCGACGTTGGTGGGACCAAAGATGACTCGGCTTATCGCTTGATTTGTTGCTGAAAACAAGGTACGGGAACGGCTGGAAAATGGTGGGCACTGCCCCCATAGTCCGAAAGTCAGGGTTTTTACCGCTACCATGATTTTTTGGGTGTGTGTCCAGGCACTGGCGGATCAGGGGGGAATTAGGGTCATGCTCCTTCAGACGCTCAAACCAGAGGGCCAAAGTATTTTTCGGCCCGAGGGGGAAGTGTGGAGTGCAAATAAATAAAAGAGTATTTATAGATGTTTCGACAAAATTTTAAGGCTTTTAACGTTCTTTTACTCTTTTAACGTTTTTAATCTAACACTGCCCGTAAAATTTTATGGGTCGGCTAGGAAAAAAGAACCCTAAAATTTTCGCAGTTACACCCCTGGATCAAATTGTGGCAAACCGTGCATCTAAAAATATATGAATCATATTTAAGCACCACTCACGTATAGACCGATCTTAAAATGAAACTTGAAAGTCAGCAGAAATAGAACTTGCCACAATAAAATACAGTACTTTCATACATGTATTCAGGTACCCCCCCCAAAAAAAAAAAACATCCCAAACACAATACATTTCAGAGGGGAAAAAATTGCCACAGAAACGAAAACAAAAAATTGGAAGGTGATTTCAGATATGCCGGGGTGAGCGGGCCCCGAGAAGACGGGCGCAAAGCAACGGGCATGTACGGCAAGGGGGAGGGGCAGCGCAACGGACGAGCGAGCCACGGACGGAGCGTAGGAGGCCGACGACCCACGCGTGCAGATGGCACACCTAATTGTCGAGATCAAATGTCTCGTGGATTCGGGTGACCGGATCGGGCACCATGCACGTTTGCAACATTGTATTACAATAGAGTGCACGAGCATGGCGGCGGCTAGGGAAACGTGTGGGTGCAACTGTTAGGGTGAAACAAGGAGGGAGGGGAAGTGAAAAGGGCATAAGAATACAAGATCCATCGGCTGATGGATCAATGAAATGCCGACAGCAAGTAAGTACAGCAATTTGTTTTCCTGGCATCAGGAGTGCAAATATAGCAGTTATCGTGTCAGTAGTAGCAGTTATAATAACACTGCCATAGCAGAGGCAGCCACTCACAACCGTTGGAGTGTACATAGGGTGTCAGAAAAGAAGACAAATTCACAATTATCCGGAAGTAGTCACTGCTAAATCAGTCCCAGATAGGATCAGGAAACACAAACATTCTTAACTACAGCCGCACAGGCATTGTGTAATGTCATGCTTGCTCCATTGGATACTTGCCATTATTTGACATGATTAATAATATTTCATCAAAGCCTAGCCCCTACATGCTGACACAAACAACCTTTTTTACCACACAATGTAATGCCATGTATATACATATTACATATATATATATATATATATATATATATAATGTATATATTTGTTTAATAAATGAGTCATAGCATGATAAAAACATTAATAGGAGTAACAAATTATGGGCTCTTTGTTTGTTCTGAAAAAATGAAGGAATAAGTTTGGCAGTCCAGTGCTGGCAATGGTACCTATGTAGTATAAGCAGTATGCAGTCTGTTTCACAATTTCGACCAAAAATAATAACAGACATATTACAAGTATATTCTGTCATTAAAACAGAAGTGAAAGCTCCTCAGTATCACATTCCATACATGGTGCTGCAGAGCATGCATGTAGAAAGAAAACCTTACTATTATGGTATAAGCAACAAGTTGGCATAGCTTAGGATTTAGACTTATCAATTTGTCATTGTTAGACTAACAGGATACCTGTAGGTATAAAAAGGGTCTGTAGTGTCCAGTGGCGGATCTAGCCGGCCGGTTTGGGAGGGGCAAACCAAAGTCAAAAGTAAAAAAGCAGAAAAAAACAACAAAAAAATTCAGGCTGTTAAAGCTGCTCTAAAATATCACTTGCTGGTAGAATTTTGGGTATTTGAGGCGAAAAGCAAACAAACTTAACGAGATGAAAAATATGCGCTCAAGACAATTTTTCCAGTCCGAGGCCCAGTATTTACACTGAAATTAACTGGTTCTGTTTGAAGTTAAGAGTTGAAGCACCAAAATATTGCTTATAAACTAAAAATGAGTGGCAAAAAGGAGGCCAATAACTTTTGGGGGCAAAAACATAGTTTTTCCCCGAGCTTTTCCATTTCGGGGGCAAATGCCTTTTTCGCCCCCCTTGGATCCGCCACTGGTACGGTCCCAAGATCTTTCTTTTAACATTTGAATTGTGAAGGAATTCAATAAAGCTTCATTTGAAATGAAATGTGTAATAAGTGCCTAAATATGTTTTATAGATTTTCTATCTCAATTTCACACCCATGATACAATTGCAACATATCTTTACACAGATTCACAAGACTTGGAAGAGTTTATCCAATTAATAAACATCCAACCCTGACAGCATATAATAAACAGCCTCACAATCCCACCTTCTGGTCAATCCTATACAGACTGGAAATAGCTTCAATGTTGCTGCTTGGCCTTAGTAGGTACCTGTACCCTAATTATTATCATGGTATGTCCACACAAGCATGATCAATGGATCTTAAAAGTCCTCCTTACACTTAAAAGCATCAGGAACATAGTAATCCATGTAATAGATGGTACAGTTCATGACCTAAAATGTGTTCTCCCCAAAGCTCACCAGACCCATACCTACCTAGAAATAAACGTTCTTACTGGCATGCATGTGTACACTTGTCCACAAATCTGCTATTCCTTTGATGTTCCCTACACTCATTCAAAGATAGATACCTGTATGAATATATTAATTACACGCTGGGTTTTCTAATTTTATTCCCGGCTCGTTTATATCATACACGTAACCATCGCCATAATTCCAGAACAAGTGGCGGGTATATTTCTTCCGGCCGAATAACACAATCATTCTTATTTGGGTTTGAAATAACTGCGCCAGGTTCGAAACGGGATTCTGAAGGAATTATCATGAAATTCATCGTGGAATTTACTTAATATTAAAGCATGTCAGGGACTTCAAAAATGTCTCTAGAAGATAGCCTGATCAATTCTACATACTAAAAACCAAAAATATATCCTTAAGCACTACTTATATTTTCCCACTGGCCCGTGCCCCAAACCCCTGCAAGAAGTCCCATTGGAATTACATGTTAAATTTTTCTGGAAAAAGTCTCTAAGAACCAGAAATGGAACCTTCAACAATCCCCAAACTTCTAGAGAGATAGCTCATGTCCACCCCCTGAACTGAACTGAGTTTAATCTACTTGAGTTTAACTGAAAGGGGTGTAACGATGTCCCTCAGGCGATGTTGCACGTGCTGGAGTATTGGGCAGAACACCCATTGCGCAATTTCCTATATAATATGGAGAACAATGGTTGATTTGAATCAGGAAGATATCATTTGAAACTATTTGCTTATCCAATCAGTTGTTACCAGCACTGAAGCAAGAAGCTAACATCCCGGACAAAGTTCCCCAATTGGCTTGAAAACAGTGCATTTGCACGCGCTCAGATATGACGTGATATCTCAATAGCTCTTCTAGGTGTCTAAACAATTTTTAGAGAAATTATACTGAACATGTTAAGCGACATGTGTGCAAAGTTTCACGGCTGTTCGTTTAACCCATACAGAGATACAGGTTTTGAGCCAGAAGGGGTGTTGACGTACACCCCTTTCGCGGAGCTGCATGTGCCAAAAATGACGTGATAGGACCAAACCAGAATACAGACACCGACATGTATAGTTGCAGTGTATTTTGAGCTTGAAAATTAGATTATATTTTTGCCACCAACGGTCTTTTTAGCTTAGTTATAAGCCGTTTAAGTCCAAGAGGCAAGGGCCGATGTTGCGCGTGCATCCTTTGACAAATGCACCTCCTACGGACAACGAGTAGGCGCTGTATAGGTTGTCCACCCAACGTCATGATCCTGAATATTCAGGGATTTTATTTCTGTGCAACAACCTTTTACAACACGCCGGACAGCTTTTGGCACTTTGCCCCCGGGTACCATGTCTTTTTAGTTTCACTCATCGTCATACCTTTTTTATATTACCATTTATGAATTGTACTAACTCGCTGACGAAGATATATAAAATATATCGAAAGTGCTCCGAAAACGATGTTTACCTAGTTGAGTAAGTCCCTCATTTATACTATTTCATCCTCCACTCATCATGTCATTTCGCATTTTTATTTGAGTTATCCCTCCGACATCCAACGAAAAGTTGACGACCGTCCTTGCTACAGCTAATAGATTCATCAAGGAACACATTAAAATGTAATTTCTAGACAAACTGTCGAAAAAAATGGGAAAATTGTCACAAAATAATGGGTAAAACTGGGAGTTTTACCCATTCATTCATCAAACGCCCATCATTCGACACTAGGAGCGGTCAGGGATCAAATCGTAACATCATCTGGAGAGGAACAGTGCCGTTTGCATTTCCCCATCCTGCTTAGAACAGTTTTCAAACCAAACGGCCCACCCGCGCCTCCACAGTTCACGCGTTCTTACAAGATCTAGTTATCACGGCCTCCACCAGCACGATGTCCAGTATTTCAGGGAGCAGGGCGGCGGGTCTTCCTTTCCTGACCAGCGCCGCCCCCACTGTGTACGCTAACCCAGCCATCCGGCTCCCACGCGATCACGATGGCCGTCACGGGCGTCACGATCGGTGCTCACGAGCCACGCCGACCGCTCACACCACCGGATGGCGGTCCAGTAGACGCCCATAACGATCGGCTGTACACCGGCGTGACGTCACGGTTCGATGTAATTCTGCGACGTCACAGCTCAGGCGTGGTCGAACACTATGGCCGGTAAGTTCATGCAAACCATGAGGAATGAGGATAGTAGAGGACTGGTTAATAAATAGGTTTGCTGCCGGCGATGCCACCCCAGCATTCCACCAGCGTCAGGGTAGATGCCAGCATGTCCAAAGGACCAGGAGTCAAGGCTGATCAATATTTCTTGGAGCCATCTCCACGAAAAAGATACGCACACATTCGCACAGAAACTACATTCTAATGCTATGCAGATTTACAGACTGTCAAGGAGGAGAGTGATCCGAGAAATTGTGACCGTCGCAAACACTTTCCACCGAGCTTGGATGGTAGACATTCATTATGGGATGATCCGTGCTTAAGCTTCCATACGGCGCGCAGCATTAACCGTGGCAATTTAAAGACGTCTTAAAGAAAACCGACGACATCTCACATCTAAAAGGGCTGGCATGACACTAACTGCTCGCTGTTCGAAATATATAAATATAGATGGTTTGGCCCGACAAGCCACAACATCTTTCTCTTAAGCTACCAGACGGTTACCAGAAGCCACGCTACGATTGCCGCTATCTCTAGCGTTCGAACCCTGGACAAGCTGGTATAAACTGTGATAAATAGCCTACTGTATGGTAATGTGTCAGCTCAGCATTGGATGAGCCTGACCGAGCAATGTTTTATGAGTTGTTGCCTTAGAACTACGCACCTTGAGAGTATTGTTCAGAAGGAAATAGCCTATTGTCTTCGGTGAAGCAAAGGGGCGATAAACTAGCCATTTGAAAGCTGTGTGACCCTACTTTTCGTGTATGGGACAGACGCAGGCTAGGCTTCTTCAAAGTCTGCTGTCTACAAAACAAACGACGGCTACAAACCTTATGCTAAGCAAAACGAAGAAAAGCACGTTTTTACGCGAAGTTATTGTCGAGTATCTAAGGAGTTATTGTCAGGGTAAACTCTTCTTAAGCACGACCATTCCCTAAAGCACGTTCATGCTTCTGTTTCACAGAATGAAGAGTTCCAGGTGTTGCTGAGCAGCAATCACACCGACTCGGGTTTATTGGGGAGAGGCGCTGTAGCAGCAAGCCATATATCTCACGGCCCGGCGCCGCGCGAGAATTGAAGGCGCGATCAGGCATGAATCTTACAGAAGCCCGAGCTCATGCAACATGCAGAAATTAACGGACGGCCGCCGCAACCACTGCAGTTGACGGCAGGCCGCGCCCATTGGAAGCGACGGCGCCATGCATGCCCGATGCCTCCCACTGCGCCTCAGCAGAGGAGCGGGCACTCGAACGGCGTGAGAGTCTAATTGGCGCAGGTGGAGCGAGGAGACCAACCACCTCTAAACGGCGGATCTTCCAAAACAGGATTCGCGTATGCTATTTTTATCCGGCTACTTTATCCAAATACATCTCCAACAAAACACATGTTGTTTTCCACGGTCAAGACAGCTACGATATAAGGAACGTCCCCTAGTAATACTATAAAGGTAGGTGGAGTTTAATTTGCCCCTTTCGGGACCTAGCCAACCTGGAAAACTTAAAATATCGAAACCCAGCTGTGAGTGCAGCCGGGCAATTTGAGTTAAGCTTGACGACCTTGGCCCATAATTCTAAAGAAAAATACATACAGCAATATCGCACAAAAAGCGACTGGCTGGGCTGATTTTGCCAGGAAGCAGTCGTGAGTCAAGTTTTCTCGCCCTATACCAATTCTATATTAGTCAAATGAGATCAGCACGTTCAATACAATATGGTTAAAGTTATCACCGAATGTTGCTCCTGAACTTGAAAATAAAGACAACCTGCCATTAACCTGATTGTATGTTCTTCAAGGCTCATAGCTTGTTCTGGATGGAAACGATTTTCAGCTTTCTATGTTACTTCTTAATTTAGCTTGACGAAAAATATCACATCCATGCTTACTTATTTGAATTAGGACAAACAGTAATCTGAAAATGAAAGGAAAGTTGAATCAAGACCGCTCTCTCCCTCACACACATCTATCGTTCACTCTGGCATATGTTTGTATCGGGAGAAAAGTCAGAGAGACATTCAAGTATATGTAGCTCAGCGACAAGCGTAGATAACGCTGTTTCCAAGGAAACACCGAAGCCGAATAATCACATTTCGCAATCATAAGCCCAAGGTGCCACCTTTGCAATCCAGTAAGCCAATCCAGTCACCTGAGCGTGCAAAAAAGGGGTAAATTGCATATCGTGCTTGGGTTCCATCCAAAGTAGTCTGTTGGCCTTGCCCGTGACCCGAGGGTTGTAGTGGCAATAACAAAAACAGCGGCCGTCTCAAGGCTAGCCAGATGCAAACTCGTCAAGGCCAAGGTTCAGCATTCCCCAGACGCATGAGACGAGACGCAGCCAAATATTTAGAGCCCCTCCATGGTGGTTGAGAAAATTATTTACTTTCCATAGCGTTGACTTATTTTTACGCCCCAAGATAAAGGAAGCTTCCACCGAAGAAGCTGACTTATAGCGTCCAACGCATAGGCGGATCCAGGGGGCAAAGGGGGCACGTGCCCCCCTGATCGTCCCTCGGCGCCCCCTGAAATGGTCACGGTGCCCCCCCGAAAGGTCGATGGCGCCCCCTGAAATGTCGCTTCCTACCCCCCCGCCCTCCCAGGATGCGAAAATCGGCGCTCACCGATAGGATTTGGCGCCTACCTAATAGATTTTACTGGTCAAAAGTGGCGCCCCCTGGTCCGGATGGCGCCCCCCCGGGAAGGTGCCCCCCCCGATCGGCAATCCTGGATCCGCGTATGGTCCAACGAGACAGATATAGAAAAAGACTCCCCAGCGTACAACTGAAGTAGACTAGGTATCAGGATTCGGTGTCATTTTATACCTACCGAACAACTTATTCGCTCCTCAATGAGTACCAGCCTCAGTTGAAAGGAAATGAATATACCAAAAGCAGGAGATTCAATTCTTTGGTTTCCCGACATTTACCCTAACTGTGGTGTCAAGATCGGTATTGCTCTGACCTCTGGCCTTTTCTCAAAGAACTGTGCAATACTGGATAAGTATAATGATGGTGCAAACTGAGATTTTTCTCCTGCATTGTGCTAATATACTGCAATGTAACATATATATTTTCAGAAGATCCCTTCTCAACATCATGAATAGTTCAGGATTTCCACGAACAAAAATTACGGGTAGACCTTTGTTACAATGTAGCCTGTTTTCTGGAACAATTTTTATCGTCTTTGTTTGGATTAATGAATCTTTGTTTGATTTCATTGTACGCAAATTATGCCAGAAAATGTATACACATTCTCGCTTAGGCGCATGCATATGCATAAGAGCCCTGCGGCAGTCGGTGCCGTACATATGCATGAGACGCGGGACACTTTGTTCTGAGTGCTGCAAAACTACATTTTCATCCGAGCTGTTTCTGAGACAATGCGGTGGTACTGCAAGGAAGAGGAAGCGCTGCCACTGTGGGGCAAGTGTCGATGGAATGAAAGTTCGAAAGTAATTGTATCAGCATCGAATATGTTTAAGCAGTCTGGGGATGGCAATTCAACATAATTTTAGCCGGTCAAACCTCTGGACTTCAGCAGCCAGCTCCCAAGAGCACAAAACGCATAAATGGTGTTTATCTCGACTCACAGATAAGCTAGCCCCTGATGCAATTGTTTTCGATACAATTAATACCACAAAAATCATTACAGAACACTGTCTAATGCACAATTATGCATGTTAGTAGTGGTATGGGCGCCGGGTGATAGTCCATTCTTCAATAATACATGTTACCGGTAAAATCATGGTTTTAACTGAAAACAAATGGGTTTGAAGAGCTGTTGGACCCACATAAATCGCATGTTTCACCGCCAATGACTGTATAAGACAATCCTGCCCAGTCGCCCCACCACCGGCCACGAAGTGCGGGGGATGGTGGTTGTGAGTGAAATATAATCTCCTCTATGACAGTGAGCTATTCATTCTAAAAAATACATATATCTTAGATTTTTGGCACGTCGTGACGTTACACATCCCATCGTGTAAAACATTGTCCCCCCATTTGCTGAAATTAGATAATATTCAGGTGAAAAGTGAAAGCTTAGAGGACGCATCCCCTACCCTCACCACTTTCGAAGTCCATGATCCCACCGGATACAATGTGACAGACAGAGAAAACGAAAATGGATTAACCTAAGAAGGGCGTTAAGCCTCTTTGTTAGCGTTCACCCGCGTCATGTGACCGCTCAGAGCGAACTGAACCCGAAAGACAAGCGACCAGGGGTTTCGTAGCTAATGCGATTCAGTTGGCTCCCCCCATCCCGCACGCGCCCCCTCTCTGCTCATCCGTCTGTCACGCACCCGCCCCACTAGTATCACGAAGGTGTTGTTGAACGATGAGTAACATATCCCACGTCATCCAGCGGGTCAAATACAGAATTCCCGGCCCTATTCTTGCAATATTGCATCGAATTCTACAAACGTCATGCATATCCACTTAACACGCGCCCCGCTGGAGAGGGGGTGGGGCAAAATTTGCTCTCTCCTGGTTTTCCCCAGATTACGCAAAAATGGAGAAACACAGAATAACACAACTTACAGTACCCTATCTCTAATCAATTTCACGCATCTGACCAAATTTTCTAGGTCATGTTAGGCCAGGTCAAGGAGATATTCAAGGTCAAGTGACCCGACCTCAAAACCCAAAATCACGAGTTTGAAGCGGCGCCAAAGGAACATCTGCCAACCGATCAGTTTCAAACTTGGACAATATGACAATGTCATTAGTGTCTAAAAATCTGATATCTCGGAATTTTCGTATTGTTGACCTAAGATGGGGTCAATTTTTGGGCACCCCATTATAAGTGTATGGGGAAAAATAGAAAGGGCTCGTTTTCAGTAACTGCTGGATGGATCAACATGAAAATCCTTAAACCGCGTATTCTTACCACGATCTTGACCATAACGTTAAGCATTTGGCGATTTGACTTCTCAAAAGCCATGTGAGATCGCATGAGCAAGCAGTGATTGTTTTGCCAATAACTTCTTCCTGGACTGAAATAGAGCTTCCATTTTGCTTGGATTGTGCTTATATTGTCACGGGCAGTCGATTGATATGCAACACGACCATACCAAGGCACCATGTGACCCTGGCCTAGCTCGATGTCAGGACATTCTCACCATTTGATCTAGCAAGGTCATATTATACATAATTTGATTTGCCTTAATGAGAGAAATCAAATGATGAATTAAGAACTGCTCTACCTCCACTGAAAACAATATATATTGGAAAATGTACACTGACCTGTTGTAAGCCTATGGAACCTTCCTTGACCTCTGCTGACCTCAATATTGTCCTGACATAAAAAATAGTTCGTATAATTATTCTTTCTCTCGTCAAGAGGTTTCAAATGCCGTCCGTAATTTTTATTTATCTTGTCTGAGAAATAAGATACGGACGGGGGCGAAATAAGCCCCCTCCCCAGCGGAGTGCCTCATGCCAGGGACCCAGCGGGGTGCGTGTTAACAGCTAAGGCAAGATCATCATTTGCATCTGTCAAGTGTTGTGGGAGTATCTTTATTGGGAGCTCCAGCCAGGGCTGTGATGCAGTTTAACCATTCACTGGTGACTTCAGGACACTTGTCCGACAGACTCGTTGGTGGACAGTCTTTAAGCAGCTTCTTTGGTACCCAGCTCATTGCCGCAGTTTGTTTTGCTGTTCTTTCACAATTCACTTTACAAGAATGTCTCAATCACAGTGCAGCATTCCACTGCTTCCGATAGCGGGCCATAGCCGCTTGTAGATAAAGAGCGACCAGAAAGGACGAAAATCCAGAGGTAAAAAATAGCCCAAACCCAATACACCAGACTGATCGTGATGCAAGACGTAACAATGGCCATCTTAAGTCTGAAAAGTGAAGAGAACAGCATCAACTTCGAGCAGATTAAGGCAATGCTGTCAGAAACAGACAGGATTCGTCTGTCGGGTTATAGCAGAGCACGGCTGAGCACGTCTCTCAAAATTCTGGCCTGAATACGTACTTGAGATGAAGCCGCTGAGGAAAGCCTGGCTCCAAGTATTCTTCCATTTTTACCATCACTTTTGATTGTTAATGCCTGAGGAAAAGAGCATCGAATGCACGATTCCGTCTGATGAATACAGTAACTAGGTACTATCCGACACGGCATTCAAACAGCAACACCCAAGTCTATAACGGCAAACAAAGCCGCACTCCTCTGTGTGACACGCAAGAAACTTTCCCTCGCACGCGACTTGAAAACCCTCCGATTGCATGTTGGGCTGCTTATTAGGGTTGCATCACATCGGACCACACCACAGCAGTCTTTTGTAGACTGGAGAGGTGCGTCCGATTGGATTACTTAAATCCGTACAAAACCGGAAACCATGCGTAGATTCAGTAAGGCAGTAGGACGCTTGCTACCAACAGAAGAAAAACCACCATCGTAGTTTCCTTTTGGATGGCGTGCCTATACCTCCAACCCTCCGCAGCGAAAGGGAGTATGTTCTGCCATGAACCTGCAAACCTAACCAATTGATATAATTCCTATATTGCTGCATGGGAAGCTCAAGCGAAAGCGAGGAATGGGGCAAACAGTACCACCCTTGATCTCTTGCCGTAATATATAGAGTGCATTTCTTTTTATGACCGGACGTTGCAGAATATGAGCCATCAGTCAGGAGAATGTTCGAGACTTAACAAGAATCCATCAACATAATCAGATTCTTAACAACTTAAATATTATTGATTAAACTGGCACCAATACGAATTCAGTGTCTCCATTTCAGAGCAGCGGGAGGGATTGGTAAGTCAATTTGACAAGTATTTACGCACCATTTTTGTGGCATTACATTACTGTTGCTGAAGGCGCACGCTGAAAAGACTGCGACGGAAGCTGAATATCTGAATCAGCATTAATGCGTAAAAAGACAAACTGCAGACCCAAAAAACAGTCCATCAGACAGCCAAAAATGGTTATCTGTTCATTTTTGCCTTGGGCTAGTGGGTTTTCCTTCTGAGTCCTCCGACCCATTTATATGTTCGGAATCTTACATCAATCGTAAATCATCTGCCCTACATGCATCTTCAAAGTTATCTCCATTGAAGTATGTGGGTCACTTTGTTGATGCAATCCATCTATACAGAAACCGTCAAAGGACTGCATCAAAGGCGGCATACAAGCTGTTTGAATTGCACCAGCACCTCCATTATTTCTTGCAGAGCTATAGGCAAAATCGATAGATACATACTTCAGAAAAATGGCCCAGAAGAACGGGTGGAAGTCCAAAACTACCAGTACTAATTGCTGGGAGAGTGTGGGGGCGTCTAATGCCTGCAAGCTTGAGCAACTGGAGCAAGTAATTATTCGATTTTATGCAAAGATAACTCAAGAGCAAATACGATATGAGGGATGAGATAACAGTTACATAACACAACTCCGTTAGCAAGCGCTATTACAAAACGTCACGTTGGAGCAAGGGCGTGCGTGTGGCGTGAAAAGCTGCCACCATCAAAAAGTTTGTACTGTACATTCCTAAAGGTTTTCCTATCTAGAAGAACATTAAAAGGAATGGACCACCATGTCAAAATTCCAAACAGGGTGATTCAATCGCATAGATAAGGCAAGTCTAGAAATCTGGAAACCACATTTGATATATACCTTCAGTCGTTCAAAACAAAAATAGTCTTTTTATCAAATTTATGATGTCTTCAGAACAGAATCTGGCTCACTTGGGTTCACTCAAGCATCGCGTGTAATTACGAGGCTGGCCGTTAGGGTGCTGCTCTCAGAATGTCAATGTTGTGACAGCGTTGCCTTTGTTATCATTTATAGCGCGATGGCGTAAAGGTTAGCGAGCTCGCTTTCCACGCGGTCGGCCTAAGTTCGAGGCCCGGTGGATTCCCTGAACAAGGAGCAATCTGGTTCAAAGAAACCCTTCCAATAGGGACAGAATTGGCGACGCCATACGACCCTGGCAGTTGGTGCATCGATAAGACCAAAATAATTGTTAAGAAAGAGTGACGAAGTACCAGCTTCAGGGGTTCAAACACCCTCATCACCATTGAAGTTTTACGGCGCATCAGCACATTAGGCCAGTGGTTCCCACCTCTCAACATGGTGACCCTTTCCAGAAGCGGTACATGTATGTATATATATATATATATATATATATATATATATATATATATATATATATATATATATAAGGTCAATTATTCACCAATGTCTTGGCTGCACTTGTTTACACATTTTCTCTGGAACATTGCGGTTCGCAGTCAAGGCGATGATGGAAAGTCGGCATGTATCAATTCCATGTTTGCAACAATTTCTCAATTCTGAGCTCTGTTTCCAGCAAGGTGCAACACATATATTTTGCATTTGATTCACATGGTCCTGATTAGTTGCCACCATCGCCGAAAAATCCAGCTTTGTACATATACGCTGCCGGAAACAGCATGAGCTTTTCTAGGAGCATGACTAGAATCAATTGGCAATCACTCAAAATTTTGAAAAAGTCGATGGTGTTTAATTACCCTGAGCGTTACGGTCTCAAGTTAAATAATTCTTGCATCACGATTTATATTCACGATTCAAAATGTATTCGAGTCTCGAAAGGTATGTTGAAGATAAGAAACCAAACATCTGTCCGTCTTAAATCAATCGAGCTGTATCAAAGCCGTCTTAGGTTATGAAAAGAAAATTATTTTGCCAACTGACACAGTTTAAATTATATTTCGGGGAGTCCCATCCCCTTGATCACACTTTGCCAAGGGAATTCAAATTATAATCAAGTTTAAATTATATCAAGTTTAAGTTTAAATTATATCAAGGGGATGGGACTCTCCAAAATATAATTTAAACTGTGTCAGTTGGCAAAATAATTTTCTTTTCATTATCGATTTACGTCGTATTTTTCCCCTGCAGCATTACTTGCTCCTGACCCAGTCTCAAATTCTTGTAGCTTGCGGTTAGTCATTTTCACTCATTAATCCGTCTTAGGTTATTATTCATCCTTGAGAATCTCAGCCTTCCTAACTCTTCATAATGACTCCTTGACTCTAGATGAATTCATGACCCAACGTTTGGAAACCACCGCCGTGGGCCATTGGGCGCCTTATTAACATTCGTCCACGTAGATATAATTACCAAGATAATGTTGCTAGCCTTTTTTAATTGTCAATCATTATTTATGATGTCTTACACTATTCCCAAAATTTGGTATCTGTTGTTTGTACATAGATACATACATACTCAGGCAGATCCAGAAGGAGGATGGGGACAAAAGGCATTTGGTACCTCCAACCTCCGATTTTGTTTAAAAAACACTGTTTCCTACGATCAAAGGCCCCGTTGCCCTCCAACCCTCCCACAACCGGTATAGATCCAACACTGGATTGTCACATACGCTGTTTTAGACGCCCTGGCATCTTAAGAATACATCAGAACTGCTATCACACATTTCCGATGAAAAGACAAGGCCTTATCCTAAAAGCACAATAACCGAATCATAGTTCACTCAACTGGGTATCGTATCAACTCTATGAATAATACTGCAGCTGCAGGAAAGCGCATCGCATCCTTTCCTCCAAATAAAACAATTAAAGGCGGATGTTTTTGGAGAGGTGCAGCACCTCGGCGGACGGATCCACCGGCGTCGCCGGCTTCAGGCGAGCTCCGCTAATCCCGGCGTCAGGGTCACTCGTCCCACAAGCCTGAACGGGCGCCGCCACTTCGCGTCCTCTCACCCCTCCTCCCCTACCCCACCCCCGGCGGCGTCGGGTGCGGCGCCGGCTCCACGCGTTGTCCCAGCGGGCAGGCGGCCCCAAGAACACACCAAGGAGTGGCCTAGGACGCGATTCCATACCGGCTGAGCGTGAAAAATATTGAGGCAGCTGAGTAAATACCTGGTGGACTTGCGGTGACAAATGGTGTTCCTTCCAAGACCCAGCGGAGAACGGTTACGTACGCGCCCACCCTGACTCCCACGCCAAGCGGATTATCCAAGATCACCGTCACACAAGCGCATTATCACCTGGGATGAGCAAACGTCTGCGGTTGCTGTTATCGGAAGCTTTACAAAAGTGGGCATATGCATACACCCCACATTTACACGGATGCAAGTCATACAAACGTGACGGCTAGGTGACACCCGTGCCGAGCCACGTGGGCGACTTACCACGTGATCGGCAACGTGCCAGTGAAAACAGTCTGGTCAAGTTGTTGGTTTTTTAGTGTTAAATCCTATATCTGGTTTTTAAGAGTCCATTCAATGGCCGAGCTTCTTCATTTGTTCCAATATGCAACAAGGAGTAGATGCTAAAGTGGTCAATGGGTCTTGAATTTCAAGTTTGTGCGAATGTTGAAACCCAACCCACCTATCCATCCCTTTGAAATTGAGACTACGTTATGCCTTGAACATTTCCAGAGCTAAAGTCCTGAGGAAATGTATGTAGGTTGCCTACGGCAAATAAACCTCCTGGCCGGCGAGCTAAAGTCCAAATAGCAAGACCAGAAACGAAGATATCACAATATTTCCAAGCTCTCGCCCAGCGCTTCTTTCAGTCTCTCTTACACTTTCAGCACTGGGTCAAGCTGACCCGGGAGTTAAGATTATAAACTAGTTTCCCATAGAATTAAAAATATTCACTGATCATTTCGCTTCAGGAAAATGTCAAACTTGATAAATTATTCATGAATCCAGAACTATTTCCCAAAAGATCTGATAAACGTGATCGCCTTGCTGAGGATAATGGACACACGTTACAATTTACATAAACTTTGATGTGAGGCACGCCAGCACGTAAGCAGCTCTACATTTTTGTGGTTGATCAAATTCTCACAGGCTTGTACGGTAGAATTTCAGCCTAGATCCTCTATATTTTGTAAGGCACTGCATCATCGTTGCCCATAAGTGTCATAATAAGAGTCGAACAACGTACTTTCCAATAGTCAGCTTCATTTTAATTGGGTCAATATTTTTGTATTAGCCACGTACGCCACATCCTCGTCACCCTGCAGCTGTTCTATTCTACGGCCGGTTTTAATTCGCAATCGTGCATATTGGCTAAATATCGGTCCCGGACTGAGTGGACTGTCCTCCAATAGTACGAAAAGTATAGCGGTGGAAACTTTCCATGAAAAAGAGCACCACGAGAAAGGTAAAAGCAAAATAATGTGTATATCCTCAGAAGAATGAAGTGAGAGATCATGGTATAATCAGCTACGTGCTCGCGTCTAATCCTTAACATCCGGCTTAATTAAGGGCATAAACAAAACTTCAAAGCTCTTAAAAGGAATGAAGGAATAATCTTCTTACGGAGAGAGACAATTTTGAGTGAGAACATCATCAGAAGGTTTTAGGGGATTTCATGAAATTCGAGATATTTTACTATTTACTGACTGACGTTCATAGCGCGTGAAGCAGAAGTTTCTGTTTCCCAGGACTTCCCTAAATTATCTGAGCTTTAGCTCATGGGAATTCGAAACTACTTCAAGCGTCTGTAACATACATAAGCACCTACACCTACACGAATTAACAGTGATTCGAGACGATAAGTACGATTCAATATATCACAAAAGTGATAAAAATGAATGGTGGAGGCCATGCGAACAATTTCACTGGGGAGAATACTCCATTCTCTGACTGTGAAAAACTAATTAAATACATTCTACCTCTGAACAAAATGATTTCAAGCGTCTTTAAGATATACATAATTTTTGTGATTTTTTTGCGTTTTCAGTAAATGCCGTTTAACACCCGGTGGGCCTCCGAGCCACCTTCGCCATGGTGGCGGGTGTTAAACCCCGTCAAACTCGGCTCTTTTACGCGATGACAAAAAAAACACGAACGCTGGTGGATAGCTAATATAAATGCATGAAGAAACTACATAAGTCACTTTTTGGCTCAAGTCAATATTGAGGTAATGATAGCTCAAAGAAGGTGGCATGATAAGGAGATTTTCATGCTCTAGCCCTCGCCCCACCGGGGCCATCGATGGCCCCCCAAGGCTTTTTTCGGGATAGCAGAAAAACGACGAGACGCAGCACCGCGGTTGGGGGTTCTATCTCTCACCCCATAATTTTCCCACCATCCCTGAAATTTGTTACCCCAGGTCACCCAAGGTCAGGTCACCAGACGAGATCAACCAAGGTCACCTCACTTCAACGTTTGAGCTCTATAAGAGCTACATTTCTTGGTCGATCAATTTGAAACTTCCTACACTTCATGACCCCTCCAGGGTCTACAAGGTGTATTTCCGGGTTTTTTTCGATTTCGTGACCAAAGGTCAGGTCAAGAGGTGACCTCTCCCATTGAAAAAGCATGGGGAAAAGCTGTCTTATGATCTAAAAGTCACAAAAACGATCACAAATACTCAGGCTGCTCATAAAAGCGTTCTTGGCCACCCTTTCACGGATCCTAGGGGCCATATTTTCCCTTTGACCTCTCCGAGAGCATCCAAGTCACCAGGGGTCAAAAACAGTATTTTGACAACTTTTGACCTAATTAAGCTAGAACGCTGAATCAAACATAATCGTGTATGTCTCGTCACTGGCTTTTATTTGGTATATGACAAGTTTACTTTCTGACATTTTGTGACCTCAGGTCATATTAGGTCACGAGGTGAGCTCTGGAGGTCAAACCACTGGTGGGAGGTCATTACGTTCCACATAGCAGAACAAGTTCTGGCCTTTTCATATCAAATATACTTCACCAGACCTCAATAGCTCTAATGGCACAATAGTTATGCCCAGTTTGCTTAAGCATTGCATATTTAAGTGAAAATAGCATATCATGACCTAACTTATAAAATATTATAGAGACTCTTTTGATGCAAATGAAGGAAATGGAAAAGAAACATGGAAATTACTAAATGGACTAATTAATAAGAAACACAAAAATAATGACTATCCGGTAACATTCAAAACTAGCCAAGGAACACTGACAGATAACGAGGAGATTGCAAATGGTTTCAATGATTTCTTCAGCTCCGTTGGAACCACTTTAGAGGAAAAGATTCCTCCCTCGGACAAAAGCGCAGTTGACTACCTGCAGCCCCCTACATATGATGTATTTCAGAATAATATCTTAACAAATAATGAGCAAATCGAAAATATAATAAAGTCTTTCAATGCTGTTGGAGGAGGAATAGATAGGATAAGTTCTAGGATCTTAAAATCGACATAACAATGTTGTTTAAGTAATTTGGCACACTTCTTTAATCTCTGCTTATCAACTGGAATATTTCCAGATTTGCTAAAGATTGCGGTGATTATTCCGATTCATAAATCTGGAGACAAGGATAGGTTCAACAATTATCGACCTATATCTTTACTTCCAATCTTCTCTAAAATTCTGGAGAAGATATTACATCAATACATAGTTGAATATTTAGACGCAAACAACATTCTTTACAAATTACAATTTGGATTTCGTAAGCTACATAGCTCCTACATGCCAATTGCTCATTTATATGACACTGTTACGGAATGTTTAGAAAGAGGTGAGATTTCTTGTGGAATTTTTCTAGATCTAAAAAAAGCATTTGATACTGTTAGTTTCAGAATACTCTTAGAAAAATTACACTTTCTTGGAGTTCGTGGAAAACTTTATGACATTGTGTGTTCATACCTGAAAAATAGGTGTCAATTGACTAAATTTAAAGATATATTCTCAGATCGGAAAATAGTCACCACGGGAGTACCACAGGGCTCGATATTGGGCCCACTTTTGTTTATTCTATATGTGAATGATTTATATCGTGTTTCGGAACAGGCCGTCTTTTATAATTTTGCCGATGATACAGCCATTGTAGTAAAAGCAGAAAATCAAAACCTTTTGCAACAAAAAAATAAACACTCTTCTACCAAAAGTAACGCAGTGGTTTCAATCAAACCGTCTATCGCTTAACGCCGAGAAATCACACTACCAAATTTATTCTAAAAGCGACTTTACTGACATAAAAATAAAACTGAATGGAGTCGAAATAGGAAAAGAAAAAGTGGTTAAGTATGTAGGTGTCCTGGTAAATGATAATTTGAAATGGGATGCTCATGTGGCCAACATGGCAGCTCTGATCAGTAGAAATCTGGGAGTAATGAGTAGAGCAAAATATTATTTAGAATCACGAGAACTTATCTGTTTATATAACACTCTTGTGCTACCATACTTCAATTACTGCGCAGTTGTATGGGGAAGCAATTATCAAACGCATTTAGATAAGCTAATGAAACTTCAAAAAAGGGCAGTTCGAATAATTATGAAGAAACCTTTTTACCATCCAACAAATGGACTTTTTGTTGAACTGAACTTGTTAAAACTCAATGATATTATTACTGAACAGAAAATTATAATTCTATCAAAATTTTTCAGTCAATCACTACCATTTGCCATCTCATCACTCTTTCAATATCATCGTCCTGCAAACACTCGCCTAGTACAACATTTTCATGTTCCTTTAGCAACAACGAACTACAGATCATTTTCAATATCATGTTCAGCTCCAACAGCGTGGAACCAGATAATATGTCCGATTTTTCCAAATCTTGATGATGTTCCATTGCAGAAATATACATTAAAGAAAATTATCAGAAAACATTTTAGGAACCAATATCGATCCCAGGAGGGGAATCAATAGTAAATGGATTCGGGTAAAAAATCAAGCTATCAAGTACTTTCTTTTTTGTGATTCTTTTTCATCTCGCTGCCTAGTTTTCTCATAGTCATTGACTGACCAATTTTTTCTTTTTATGGGTTTCTTATTTAACCCTGAAAAACTTTAATCCACTAATACCAACTTTAGAGTACCCAAGTTTCTCTCGAATGTTACTAGTTCTACTATTCTTTTCGGGAGAGACTTGGGGAAATACTCAGTAAACAACTTTAGAATAAATGGAGCGGGGAGTGGTGCGACCTTCAATTAAGATATTAACATACATGTCCCAAATTTACAACTGGAAAATTTGTAGTTTGGTCGCATGGGTACGGAAGGGCACTCCTGCCTACCTTTTAAATGGGTAGTGGGTTAAAAAATATAAAAAATTATAAAAAAACTTGACCTCTGGAGTTCAAGCCATTAACCTGAGCGCTTAAACATGTAAAGTAATTTCTTACTGAATTCACGCGAGCTTTCTAATGCACTTTGCAGATTTGCGCTACCCCATATTTTCGGAGTTAAACGGGAAGGGGCCATCGATGGCCCCCCGGTGGGGCGAAGGTGGCGCCGGACCCCCGGTGGGGCGCGGGTTAGCGTCTGACAGAGCTGAGTTAGAATCATTTTAGGTACCATTCGCTTCCTCTCATTACGGCGAATCGAATGATGTATAATATGACTATACTAAGTCAAAACACAAAAATGACGTAACCTGAGGTCAGGCAGGTCAAGGTGACTATCTGGTCTAACACAGTCAATATGCACATAAATCGACTTGCAATAACAATCTAAAAGTAATGGTATCAACATAAATATAATGGTATCAAGATGACCTCCCAGGGGTCACAGGTCAAAAATTGCACCATGAACCTAGAAAGGAGCCCAGAATATTAGGATTTGCCGAATATGAAGGTATTTTCAGCTTTATCTATACAAATACAGCCCAATTCCTGTTTCCCTTGCATTTCCAATGGAGGGGTCATGATGCGTACCTGACCTTAAGTCATCGATATAAAAAATCCCGGAATACATGCTGTAGTACTCGGTGGGTCCATTCGGTGGAAAACGTTTCAATTCGATATATTCATCTTTTTATTACTAATGCCACCTTAAACATTTTTGGAGGTGAGGTCACTTAACCTGCAATGGTGACCTGACCTGAGATGAGCCAACCTTAAAATTTTAGCGAAAGTTGTGGAATCAATCAAGGATAGGGTGTGCCAAGTACGGTGGCGCTTCGGGCCGCCGTTTTTTTGTGCCACCGGAAAAACCTGAGGGGTGTTCAAACACCCCCCAGCAGTGAGTTAATGCAGTAACCACCCAATCTCCTTTGGTAAATAGGTCGACCGCCTTCAATTACAAGAGGGCAGATTTTGAAGGCTTGAGACGGAGCCTGCAGCTTGTCCCATGGGAGGCTTTGCTCGATTTGAACATTGAAGCCGCCGTGGAAATGTTCTATGATATACTGCAAGCCACCATTAATGACCACGTGCCAACCATAATGTTACGTCGCCGTTATCCCCCTGGTTCGACGCTGAGGTTAGGCGCTCACTGCGGGAAAAGGAATCAGCCTTCAATCGAATGAAACGCGACAGGAATAATGTGACAGTCCAAAATTTTGAGGCAAAACGTGGAAATTTTGAAAATTTGTCCTCCCACAAGTATTTTGAGTATCTACAGGGTATGACTGGGAACTTTAACCCTCGCCCCACCGGGGGCTATCGATGGCCTCCCTAAGGTTTTTCCGGGATAGCAGAAAAACGAAGAGGCGCAGCAACGCGGTTGAGGGCTCTACCTCTCACTGCATCACTTTTCCACTATCCCTGACATTTTTTACTCCGGGTCACCCAAGGTCAGGTCACCAGACGAGGCCAACCAAGGTCACCTCACTTCAACTTTAGAGCCCTGTAAGAGCTATATTTCGAGGTCGATCGATTTGAAACTTCCTACACCTTATGGCCCCTCCAGGGTTTACAAGATGTATATCCGGGATTTTTATACTCGTGCCCAGAGGTCAGGTCATGAGGTGACATCTCCCATTGAAAAAGCATGGGGAAAAGCTGTCGTATGATCTAAAAGTCACAAAAGCGATTGAAAATACTCAGCTTGATCAGCAAAACTTTCTTGGACACCCTTTCACGGATTTCAGAGGCCATATTTGCCCTTTGACCTCTCCAAGGTCATCCAAGGTCACCAGAGGTCAAAAACAGTATTTTGACAATAGCTTTTGACCTAATTAAGCTAGAGCGCTGAAACAAACACCATCGTGTTTGTCTTGTCACTGGCTTTTATTTGATATACGGCAAGGTCACTTTCTGACCTTTCGTGCCCTCAGGTCATCTTAGGTCACGAGGTGACCTCTGGAGGTCAAACCAATGGTGGGAGGTCTTAACGTTTCACATAGCGGAAAAAGGACTGACAATTTCCTATAAATGTACTTTACCAGACTTCAATAGCTCTAATGGCATAAGAGTTATGCCCAGTTTGCTTAAGCATTGCATATTTGAGTGAAAATAGCCGATCTTGACCTAATTTGACCTCTGGAGGTCAAACCATTGATCTGAGCACTAAAACATGTAAAGTAATTTCTTTCTGAATTCACGCGAGCTTTCTATTGCACTTTGCAGATTTGCGCTAACGCCCATATGTTCGGAGTTCGAGGGGGGCCATCGATGGCCCCGGTGGGGCGAAGGTGGCGCTGGACCCCGGTGGGGCGCGGGTTAAAACGAATCCGAGACGCTTTTGGTCATTTCTTAAGTGCGTGAAGGGAAGCAAAAGTAGAATTCTAGATTTGTCAGATGGACAACGAGAAGTCACTGAAGACACTGAAAAGGTAAACCTGTTGAATGATGCATTTGCAGCAAAGTTCACCCCTCCGGAAGTTTTACTCTTTCCTACCGCTACCGAGTACGGGCTATCTCCTCTGAATAGATTCGAGATATCGGAAGGAACATTTAGGGCCAATTTAGATTATCTAAAGAACATAAGGCTTGTGGTCCAGACAATGTGAGTGCTAGGGTTATCAAAGAGTGTAGGAATAAAATATCCCGACCTCTTTGCATGCTCTTCAAAAAGTCCGTGAACGAGGGGATATTTCTGAGCAGGTGGGCGGAGGCTAATATTGTACCTATCTTCAAAAAAGGATCACGGAAACTACCACATACTATCGGAGCGTATCACTTATCCCGATATGTGGAAAAATCCTCGAAAAATGTGTGCATGCAACATTGCTAGCTCATGTACAGCCAGTCTTATCTCAGAATCGACACAGCTTTGTTCCACGCCGGTCATGTGACACAAATTTGGCAACATTACTAAAAACGGCGTGGGACTCGATATCTTCTGGGCACCAAACTGACATAACTTATACTGGTTATTCCGCGGCCTTTCAAAGTGTCAATCATAAATTACATATCTATAAGCTCCGGCAATCTTACAACATTTCTGGTCCAGCTCTAAATTGGATTGCATCGTATCTTGGTTCTCGAAAACGGCGGGTTGTCATTAACGGGAAACCCTCGAACTGGTCGGAAGTTAGCTCTGGGACTCCGGAAGGTAGCCAAATTTCACCGCTGCTGTTCGCATTGTTCATAAACGATCTTCCTGACCAAATACGAACAAACTCACTGCTCTTTGCCGACGATGTTATAAAATTATCTGCCCATAAAATAACCGGCCCAGATGATGCAAAATTGCTCCAGAAGGATCTAGACAGGCTGGTATCGTGGTCCGGAACCTGAAAATTGAATTTAAGCCCAGCCAAGTGTCAATCCTTTCGAATTACTCTTAGCAAGAAAGTTTTCGCATCCGAATACAAAATTCGAAATGTCACCTTGGATCACGTAGAGAAAATTCGGGACCTCGGCGTTTGGTTGGACTCTAAATTGACCTTTTTGTGTGTGTGTTGGAGTTTAAGGGCGCTGCAGCTGCTAGGGCCATTTAGCACGCCTGACTATACATACACTTTAATCAATCCTTAAAATCTAAGTCTTCAGTGTTATTCTATAGGAAGATAGCTAAAAGCAGAGCTTCTTCATTTATACATGCTTAGTTCTGTTGCGCTTGTGTCACTCGGTGAGGATTGTATACAATATCAAATCCGATCTCTGTCGAATACAATAAGACTATTGAGAACTCAACAGCTGGTCTGTCTCCTATCACACTTGCAAGGGGTATTGGCGGAAAGAATAAATTGACCTTTTCCGATAATGTGGCATTCGTAGTTGGCAAAGCCAATAGGATGCTGGGTCTTCTGTTATAGTTTTAAGTTATAGATTTTTGTACCGTTTTAGGCCCTCCTTGTAACACTGTGCAGCGGGGCGAGGGTTGCGCTGTAGTGGCAGAGTATATGCTAAATGAGAGTGAAAACATTGGAGGAGTACAAAACAATGTAACTTTGGTTGATCTTACACTAAAAAGCAGTGCGAAGATATGTTGGTTCCACTTCGGTGCATTGTCGCACAGATTCTTCTCTTCCTGTGCTGGTTAGCTGAGAGCTCACTTAAACTATGGATCAGATTCATCTGATACGACAAACCATGATGCATAGATCGAAAAGGAATGACTCAGCTGGTCCCACAAATATGTACAAATGATCGTGACTGCGATTAACGGTCCGGTGAGTGGAACTACATTCCATTCTGTCATCAGATAATCCTTATCGAACAGGCGCCTGCTTGTCCTCACCTCGATCCGAGAAGTCATCGACGAGGATGAGCTCCTTCAGCAGGTGCTGGGGCGACCGATCCAGCACCGAGTGCATGGTCCGCAGCAGTGCCGACCAGGCCTCGTTGTGGAAGCAGACGACGACGCCCGTATCAGGCAGGCGGCCCCAGTCCCGCCGCTCTCGACACCTGCCGAGATGGTGATGGGACTGTCAGAACGGCTACAGACGCTGAAGCGGAGATGATGGGGCAGTCAGAATGGCTACAGACGCTGAAGTGGAGATGATGGGAATGGTCAGAATGACTACAGACGCTGAAGCCGAGATGATGGGGCAGTCAGAACGTCTACAGACGCTGAAATGGAGATGATGGGACAGTCAGAGCGGCTACAGACACTGAAGCGCCATAAACCCCAATACACACACGAGCTGTGGTCGTGGCCCCCACAGAGAGTATAGTCGAGCTAGGACAGCTCTGACACCTTCACAGAGGGGACTGTCTGACTGGGGCAGCTCCGACACCTTCACAGATGCGACAGTCGAACTGGGGCAGCTCAAACACCTGCAGAGAGGGGAGGCGACAGTCGAACTGGGACAGCTTAAACACCCGCACAGAGGCGACGGTCGAACTGGGGTAGCTCCGACACCTGTGCAGAGGCGACAGTCGAACTGACTGAACGCTAACTGACTGCGACACCGAGACGCCCGAAGAGAGTGATTCTCTCATCAAACCCAAATTGTTCAACCGTCCACTAAAAAGCATGTAAGCGACTGTTGGGGTACGAATCACTCGACACACAAGTTTGCTCTCAACAGAATTACCGAAAGTCAGACGATATCTGTAAAGTGAGGTGCAGTAATTTTATTTTTACACAAAGCTACATTTTATCATGCAGTAGCATACCACCAGCCAAAATAGGAGTAAAAATATTATGATAAAAATATGTCCCGACACTTCTTTCACTATCTTTTGAAAACATTTCTAGCCACTGATTTAATATCTATGCCAGTTCGTTCCAGAAAAAAATATTTTGCCTGTGGTGGTAAAAAAAACAGTAAACCCATCATTAGTCAGATATGGCTGTTTGATTTACGAACATGTTTCACCCACTTTCGAAAGCTCGTTTGAGTCAGTATGTACGACGCCAGAAAAACAAGAGCAATCAGCATTCTTGCCCTTGTTACACTCAAAGCTTGCATGACATAAAATGGAAGGCATCTCGTTAACTGGCAGACGTTTCTGAATGTACGGTTCATTAAATCCTGCAAGATGCATCGCAGAATGCATCGGCGTACTACAGACGCACCATTGGTATTCGCCAACCAAACAACTTGGTGTCAATTAAACCCACCAGCAGTCATCCCTGATCAGCCTGCAACAAGCATATTAGGCTGATACCTCCGGCAGGGTCAGATCAAAGGCCGAAGGTCAGGTCACGAGCCGGCTGCCCGGGTTACTTTCTATCTTCCCGGCTTCGGCCACGTTTGAGCCACAATGGTGAAATGCAGTGCACGATACCGCTCCAGAACTGGCCTCTTCGGCATGGGCGTCACGGGAAACGACAGATTTATGTTCATGCAAGCAAGCACTGACGTCAACACGACGGTAAAGAACAAGGAACAATTGGGAAAGGAACACTCTGTTGCCTCTAAAAAGGGAAAGTGCTGGCGGGAATGAGCAGAAGCACCTGAAGAAATATGCAATGCGTGCCTCAGGAGGGCTCCCACTCTGACCGTGGTGCCGCCCATGTGTCATGGTATCACGACACGATACGGACAGCTTTACCGGTCTCGTCGTTGTCCGACGGTCGTCTGTTTAGGAAAGAGATAAAATTATAATTACAAATATTTGGCAAAGAAAATAAAATATGTCTTTTAGGTCAACAAAGAAAGGTGAACACAGGAATACAATTTGTCTTTCCGTGGGGTACAATTCTGCTTGTCTGACTCGCACTCAATAATAAAACTAGTTAATAGGAGTTCTGTATACAGAAGTTGTTTCGTGCCGTAGTCCTTGCTACAGGGGATAGTCTGTAGTTAGATATGATAAAAATTGTTTGACCTCTGCAATTCAGTCCGAAGTTACAAGGGATGATAAAGTCCAATCACTTTTTAGAAAGATTCTATCGGATTGATTGATCGTGTCCACTGTTTCAGTGTACCTGGCCGTCCTCATATGTGTCCGGAGAGGGGAGCGATTCGGTCCCCCTCAAATCGACAAATCTGATGGTCCTACTTAAGATTCCACACTGGGATGAATACCTCCCAAACTGACTCCCACCTAAAAATCCAAGGCCTTGAAAGTGCCGATGTAGAAATTGCAAACATTGTTTTTTTCGTCAAGTACTCCATAACTCTTATCCGCGTCCATGAAAATCTATCAAACCTGCATAAATCGAGATAAATCTAATATACAAGTTTTGCACTGTAATTTTTTTATAATGTTTGTCTTTTGCGGAAATACCACAGTGCGCGGCTTGACACCGGGTGTTGAGCCACAGACAGGTTCAATGTCCGTCATACATCGACGTGTTTTGCATACATTTTGGATGATGATGAGGTGAGAGAGACTGAAAATGTGAGCATGAGGGAGTATATTCCCTCCGTTGCCCCGTCGGGCCAGCAAGCTAGGTGAAACCTGTTGTTCACCAGCCCCCAAGGGCAACGAAGAGAATAAATGATATTCTCGTCTAGTTGTCGAGCCAAATGTCATGTCAAAAAACAGAAAAGAAAAAAGTCGAGTCTTTACTCACCTGTTTTGCATTTTATCGGATGATGATGAGGTGCGAGCGACTGAAGATGAGAGCATGATTCGATTTTTTTCTTTTTTACATGTGTGTCACGTGTGGGAGCACCAGGGTGTTACTCGACACCAGGTGCTGAGCCACCGACATGTTTAATATACGTTATTAATAACGCGCTTCGCTACCACTGTTATAACACGCTTTCATCATTACTTTACCCAATGAAATGATCACGTAACAGTTTTTTATAGTTAGTTTATTTCTTGGGATTTCCGCAATTGTTTCAAATTTTTTGGAGAAAATCGTGTTCCACAACTTGGGCGCTAAGCAAGGCGTAGTAAAAAGCCGGTAGTTTCGATTTGAAAATGGTTGCTCTAACATGAGAACACGTCTCGTATCATATGGTCTTATTTCCCTAACGTGAAACAAATTTTGTATACCATCTGGGAGTAAACCAATAAGAAACTTGTGTACTACAATTAGCATTTGTGTTTTCGGCAAGATCAGTAATTTTGAGGATTGAATACTTTTTGAAGGCTGGTTCCGAACTTCTAGGCAGATAAATCCGATCAATTAACCTAACAGCCCTTTTTTGAAGAATGGTGATTCTGTAGAGTTGCGAGAAATAATTTACACCCCAGATGAGACAACAATAGTTAATATATGGTTGAATTAATGCATTATAAAGGAGAAATGCAGCCAGATCGGTAAAGAAATATCTAATTCTATAAATAATACCTATATTTCTGCTAATTATTTTTGAGATATGGTTTATATGAGCAGAAAACTTCAACTGTTGATCGAAAATTACCCCAAGGTATTTAATTTCTTCCTTTTCCTCTATAATATGCTGATCTAGGCTAACCTGAATACGGAAATTGTTAGGATAAGGAAAATAGTGCTGTGTGAAAATTTTTTCCAGGTTCAGAGACAGATGATTAGCACAGAACCAGTCTGAAAGTAGTATCAATATTCTATTTACATTCGTTTGAAGCAATTCCGGGTTTTTACTCTTGAAAAGAAGGGCCGTATCATCAGCATACGATAGGTAAAGAACATTTTCGCCAATAAGAGGAAGATCATTAACATAAATGATGAATAACAAGGGCCCGAGTATGGACCCCTGTGGTACTCCCATGGTTACCTCTCTGTATTTTGATTTTGTATCTTCAATTTGGACACATTGTTTCCTATTGGATAAATAAGAGCCGAGAATGTCAAAGTAATTGCCGTGTATGCCATATTTCTGCGCTTTTCCTAGAAGTATGTTCAAATCTACCGTATCGAAAGTTTTTTTAAATCCAAGAAAATCCCTATAACATATTCACCTTTTTCGAAAGCTTAACAAAATCTTGAAGAAGTATTGGCATATACGTTGAGCGATTTTTTTGGAAATCAAATTGGTTGCTGTGAATAATTCCATTTGTTTCTAAATGTTCCATAATTCTAGAATGAAGAAGCTTTTCAAGAATCTTAGATATTACAGGGAGAATACTTATAGGTCTGTAATTACTTATGATCTGACGATCCCCAGCTTTAAATATTGGTTTTATTGCAGCAATTTTAAGGCATCAGGGAATACGCCATTGAGAATACATATATTAAACAATTTTACAAGATATTTGATTATGCTTTTATAAGTATTTTTAAGTAGCTTCACGTTCATTCCATCACACCCAGCACCAACATTTTTCATATCATTGATCAGTCTGGTGATTTCCTCCTCATTTGTAAGCTTTAGTGGGATTTCATTTTCACATTCACGAACTAGGTTCAGTGGATTTGTGGGAGACGGCTTAATCTTTTCTTTTAACTTTTGTCCAACTGTATTGAAAAGTCATTGAAGGCCTCGGCTTTACTTTCGCTATCGTGTAATTTGCTTCCATTTGCATCATTTATCATATCAGGGATTTCGTTTCCATGGCATTGAATATTTCTTAAATCATTGATCATTTTCCAAGTTTGCTTTGAATCGCTCTTGGATTTCTCGAATTCTGCCTCGAAATATTGTTTCTTTGCCTTTCGGATAATCCCTACCAATACATTCCTATATGTCTTGTACTTCTGTATGTCGTCTTCCCAGTTTGATTTTAAAGTTTTAATGAAAAGCTGGTTTTTTATGTTAATTGACATCAGAATACCGGGTGTTATCCAAGGTTTTCTCGGTTGTGTTTTCCTATTCCTATCCATTGGGCGCGAGAACTTTTCAATCCCAGTATTGTAGCAATTTATTATTTTATTAGTGATGCAATTTGGGTCAGTTTCATTTTCGATGCAGGTCAGTTCAGAGCTTAAAAAACGATTAAATTCTTCTATTCTGCGATAATCCAGACAGGTTAGCTTTGGTATTACTTTTTTGTTTTTACTTTACTTTTTATCCTTATAATTATGGGAAAGTGATCCGCAATATCAGACAATAATACACCAGATTTTTCAATGGTTTCTAAGCTATTTGAGAATATATTATCAATTTGGCTGTTCGAGTTCGCCTGGTGTCTTGTTGTTTTCGATATAGTTGGAAGAAATCCATAGGAGCACATTGTTAGGAAAAAACTTCTTGTCCAAGAATCAGTCTCAATGGTAAATAGATCTAAGTTGAAATCACCCGTGATATAAATAGCTTTATTGAATCTATGTAACCATTCCAGACAGGTACTAAGTTCCTCAATAAACTTTAATTTTTCTGTATTTGGTGATTTATAAACTTGACAAACAATGATTGACTTATTATCAGATGGTTTTGCAGAAACGCAAACGACTTCAGCTGTTGAAAATGTTGGAAGATGCAACTGGGTGGGGGACAAATAATCTCTTACATATAATCCTGCACCCCCTCCCCTTTTGTCGACTCTATGGAAAAAATAGGCTTTGTAGGAGGGTATTTGAAATGCATTTTCTATCTCTTTGTTTATCCATGTCTCAGATATCGATATAAAATGAAGAGGGATACTTATTTCTCTAAAGAGATCACAAAATTGGTCAAACTTGTTTAGAAGGGATCTTATGTTTATATGGAGGATATCTAAATCAGGTTCCTTCGAATTAAAGTCGACTTTCAATCTTGAAGGCAAGCAGTATACACATTCAGTTCTTAATCTTTCAAATTCACGATGAGCATTTACATTATAATTTACTGACAGAGAAGCAAAAGGGTTAATTGTTTTATCCTGGAAATCTAATCCAGTGACAACATTATTCATTCAATATGGGAAAAGACCTGGGTTTAAGCCTGACAGAGAACAACCTAAAGCAGAAATGAAATAGCCAAAAGTTCAGAAAAAGGTATTGGCAACGATAATCATTTATGTGAACCGGAGTCTAGAGAATGGGCAATGTGATATCGAAAATTTTATCATTCCTATGGATTTGAATGCACGACACATGTCTAACTAGAGTCGGGGACACATGTCTAGGTCTCGAGTCGTTTGACAGTGTGAATGTTAGACACGTCATCCTATCTATTTCATATTTTAACGTAATTTTCAGTGCATAATTTACAAATTCGTTATTTACATTGCCAAAACTAAGTGGGAAACATAAAAAATATCAGGGTTCCGTGGATCAAGCACAAAATAGTAATAGGTAACTAAATTCAGTTGGAGTGACAGGCAGATCAGTGCAGTTGAAATCAGTTTTAATTCGAAAACAAGTCAAAATCTGCATACTCTTATTGAAGAAAGAGAGAGAGGGCGCATCGCCAAGATCAGGTCTCCGGAATGAAAAGGTAAGCTGCAAAAAAGGCATAAAAACTTTAAATATCCAACAAATCGAAATTTATTAACTCTTGATGTGAACAGTATGACAGGGACAAACCAATCTCTGTTCCGCAGTCTAAGGTCATGGTTCTAATTACCAAGATCATTTACTACAATTTATAGGTTTGATATTCAAGTTCATGGATTGAGTATGTTAGAACAATCATACCAGTCCTATCCCCCACACCGCTAAGTTGGTAGGTGGTAGGTGGTAGGTCTCGAAGTATGACAGCAGCTGCCACTTACCTATCACAGTGCAACAGGTTTGCATATGCCTGAATAAAGCCTGGGTCACATGAGCAGCAGAAGGATGAAGAGACTGATAACAGCATGGTACCTAGTTCCTCAATTGTTCACACATAATGTTTCCATGTCATACTGTCTCATAGGTCAGTTGGCATTCTGAAGTAGAGCATTTATGGCAATTTACATATGATTGAATTCTTGCTGGGTACACCAGTTATGTAGGCATATCAATAATAAATTACTTGTGTTTATAAATATTTTCATTTATATTCATCCCTCCTCTGGTGTCACAGGTTTAAGACGAATGTTTCTGCCACATTCAACATACATACACATTCTTCACCATTCACTCGACAGTGATGCGTATCACTCCAATAGCATTATAGCAGAATGAACACATCACTGCCCAGAGGAGGTTTTCATACATCAAGAATATTCAAGTACTTAAATTTCCAAAACAGTGTGCCAAATATTTACAATTACTGGAAAAAGGACTCTGCTCACTCCCCTGGTGTCACAGGTTTAAGACGAATGTTTCTGCCACATTCACAATCATTCACATCCTTCATCATTCACTCGACAGTGATGCATGTCAGTCTAATAGCATAATAGCAGACTGAACACATCACTGCCCAGGGGAGTTTTTTATTTTACAAAAAGTATTAGTAACAGCAAAGAATCAGTTCAATCAGTATCAGTGCCAAGCTCTCCATTTCTCCATTCCTACTGTAGCTGTGGTGAAGTGAAAATACTAGTTCCCTTTGAGCTCAGCATCAGTATCCTACTTTTTTGCTGGTTCGCTATCTCTGGCTGATCCTGACCTCAGCACCCTGGAGCTCATTCGATTATTGGGACCTTCAGCATCAGCAAAAGATTCTTTTACTTTCTCCAACACACATCGGGTTCCGGCACCTTCTGCGGAGACAAAGACTGGGTCATCATCGGCTTGAGTTGGCTTGGGGTTAGGCTGATTTACTGCCATCCTAGGTGGCGGTGTATCTGCCCCTGAGGGTCCAGATCCTGATCCAACAGATGGAGCCTTGGCTCTGTGATGGGATGCGCCATCTGGTCTCTTTGGTCCCTGACCCTTTGCACCCATACCCCACATTCTGTCCTTTCTTCCCACAAATCCCACAAGCTCAACGATTCTCTCTGATTTGGATCCTGGTGGAATCACAACATACTGATACTCAACTGATTTGCGAGCCCTAATCTGCCCATTCCTAGCGTGATAACTGCCAACTAAATTCTGAGATTTTAGCTCAGAAAGGGTCCTGAGAACATCAGCCCTTGGAGCTGTGATACTTTCATGAGAGGGTCCCTACCAGCCTGTACCTGATCAAACCTGGCTTCAAAAATTGTGTTCCTAGTGTCCATGTTGTTGAATTTTACTATAATCCTATTCTTGTCATACAGGCGATGACAGGCCTTTATCTCCTCACTTTTCACTTCGATTTTAAGCTTAGACTGGATCACCTTTATCGCAACTTTCCTAGTTTGTTGTGGTGCCTCCCACTTCTCGGGTTTGGGCACACAGTCCCCACTGAGAACCAAACAGTCGAGCCTACCATGCTGCTCATTTTTTTCCACAAGATGGAAAAGTTCCCCAATATGATCTTTCATTTTGGCATTTTCTACTTTCATTCCATCAAACTTTTCTTGAATTACCACCCTCTCCTCACATGCGACAATTAGATTCGCCATGATATTTCCAGCATCAAGACAGTGAAGTCAAAAATATATCTACTTGACCAGTTTTCTGTGGCAGAGAACAGTGGAAGTGAAATAAGATTTCTCTGGCATGAACACGCGCCCCGCTGGGGTCCCTGGCATGACGTGCCCCGCTGGGGGGGGCGTTTTTCGCCCCCCCTCCGTATCTCATTTCCCACGAAAGCTAAATAACAATTACGGGCGGTGTTCGAAAGCTCTTGACAAGACGAAGAGATTTTATACGGAGAATTTTTAAATTAGGTTAATATTGAGGTCAGCATAGGTCAAAGAAGGCTCCATAGGCTTACAACAGAGCAGTGTACGTTTCTCTCCCTAGATCTGTCCTCAGGGAAGCTAGAGAAAATCATTATGCATCATTGGATTCCTCTCATCGCGGCGAATCGAATGATGTATAATATGACCTTGCTAGGTCAAATGGTGAAAATGACATAACCTCGAGCTAGGTCAGGGTCACAGAGTGACCTGGTATGGTCATGCTGCATATCAATGGACTCCCTGTGACAATATAAGCACAATGAAAGCAAAATGGGAGCTTTATCTCAATTCAGTGAGAAGTTATTGGCAAAACAATCACTCTATGCTCGTGTGACCTGACATGACCTTTGAGAGGTCAGATGCTCAAAAACTCAACTTTGCGGTCAAGATCGTGATAAGAATAGACGGTGTGAGGATTTTCAGCTTTATCTATCCAGTATTTACTGAAAACGAGCCCATTCTATTTTTCACCATAGACCTATAATGGGGTGACCAAAAAGTTGACCCCAGCTTAGGTCAAAAATATCGAAATTCCGAGATAGCAGATTTGTAGACCCTAATGACCTTATCACATTGTGAAAGTTTCAAACTGATCGGTTCGCTGATGTTCCCTGGGCGCCGCTTCAAACTCGTGATTTTAGGTTTTGAGGTCGGGTCACTTGACCTTAAATAGCTCCTTGACCAGACATGAACTTACCTCAAAAATGTGTTTAGATGTGTAAAATTGATCAGGGATAAGGTACTGTAAGTTTTTTTGTTCTGCGTCTCTTCGTTTTTGCGTCATCTGGGGAAAACCAGGGGGGCGAATTTCGCCCCCAGCGGGGCGCGTGTTAATACACACGACACCGTGTAAGAAGTACACCATTAGAGGCACAGAATCTGTATAATTTAACTTCGCTAAAAGTTAGGTTTCTTGAAGTTATCTCAAGCCTTTTAATCGATACCTCATAATATGAGCTGAGGACTGAAGTATTTGGTGATTTACATATGATATCGTCGCACACTGACCAATCCACAAACGCAGCACCTTAACACGCACATTGACGGGGGCGGGTACCCGTCCCCCTCAGGGTTTTTGGAGACAGAACAAAAATGGCGGCGCGTAGCGCCGCCGTACTTGGCATACATTTTTCCTTATCATTTCTACAACGTGACAGAACATTTATTTTAACTGCATTATATTTGCCTTGTCTTTGTGGTTCTAATGATGTGCATTTTACCTAATTTGGTCTTGACCTGATCTGAGGTCAGGTCAAATCCTTGATTTGACATAGCAAGGTCATATAATATATATCATTCGATTCAGCTTGCTGCGAGGATTCCAATAGTCTAAATGTTTTGCTCCATCTTTACTTGTTCACCAAAAACCTATATTTACATGTTATCCCTATGACGGCATGCCTTGACCTCTAGTGACCTTAGATGTGACCTGACAAAAAATGTTCCAAATATTTTCGATAGAGAAGTAGATCGGCTACCCAACGATTTTCACCGTTTTTCGCTATCTAGCGTGGTTCATGAGATCTTAGGAGGGGGCAGGTACCCGCCCCCGTCAAAGCGAAGGTGGCTCAGATCCCTGCCATGTGCGTGTTAATATCCAGGACAACAACCCAAATTAAATGCCTGAATGCGTGTGGGGGGGAGGGGCATCTGCCTTGCTTTTGAAATCCATGCATATCAGCGGCATGTGTTTCAGTATACCATTGGATCTTTGGAATGACCATTATTCATTGGATATTTCAGGAAAATTCTTCGAAAGGTCGGACTGAAAATCTTGGAAACGTACTCGAGCGCAATGCCAGTATATTACCTTTCCGGTTAGACCATCCCTGGCAATCGAATACAAGACTGGGAGCTGTTGGAGACGCCTCAATAAACCAGGTGAAAAGGCATTTCCGGCTGCGCTGGCCACGCGTAATAACTGGATTTGACTTGTGAAAAGATGTCTGGCTGCACCTAGCACGATTGCACGTATCGGTTGTGCACGGGTTTTAGTCAGACCACAACATTTGTCCTTCGCAAGATTCACATCGCAAATTTACAATGAAAATACACAGAATGCAGCGTACAGATGAGGATCTGTGAGCTTATCGGATCCACTTAACTTGCTGGTATCACCACAATCGGAGATAAAAATAAGCCCGGCCCATCAAATTACGGTGCCTAAAGCTCTCAGCAAGTCAACAAAGCTCCCTAGGGAGAGTACATAATCCTATCTTTCAGCATCTTGGTGTCACGATAAAATGCTGCTAGTATACAATTGTGCACCTCCACGGAACAGTAGTGTCGGCCAGGGTCCCGGGGCTCGGGAAGCGGCCAATATTTCTCATGCCGCGCTGTTTGAATCGCGTTCCAGCAGTGCCCATGCGTGGTAGTCACCGTAGAATAGTATAGTTTTCAATATAAGCTAAGACAATAAAATAAATCAAATCAAAATAGACTGCCGCAATTTTAAGTTTCCTTTTTGAAACAAGTTCAGTTCTTAGTGACCTTGACCTTGAAACTAATCACACGGGTAGATATTGTTCAACATTCTGAAACCTTGAGGATCCATTTGACAGAACGATACAGGTAAAGGAACACACTGACAAGTTGGATATTAAATATATATTCAAAAGCAAGCACACGGACGCGTTTCGTAACTTCTTCAGCGTGTGTTTGAAGGGTTACGAACACACGCTGAAGAAGTTACGAAACGCGTCCGTGTGCTTGCTTTTGAATATATATATTTAATATCCAACTTGTCAGTGTGTTCCTTTACCTGTATCATTCTGAAACCTCTTCATTGCGTTTTGCCACCTTTCTTTCCATATAGATACAATTGGAATTTAGTGGATTTACCACGTGCTTAAATGGCCTGTCCCATTTTGAGGAGGAAGGCTATGAGTGTCAGAAAACAGAGCCAATTTAACTACACAGTAAGCTAGCTTTACTTCAAATGCATTACCTTAACAGAAAGCATAGCTATACATTCAGTCATTTAGAAAATGTCATAGTTGCAGGGAGTGATAGGTTGTGCTGATTTACCTGATCAAATGTTTAAACAGATGTACGGTAATATTGTGCATGGAAATTGACTTTCAAAGCGCCGCCCGTAAATTGCTTGACGTTTGTTAGCTTTGCAGAGGGTCAATGAGTCATTAAATACCTCAGTCTGCCAATGCTGGTTATTAGTGACGAGTTTTTATGACAGACTGACAGAGATTAATCGTCCTTGTGAGCTTCAGGCTCATGTCCTAGCCCCATGACGCTTCAAGAAGACAGGAGTGGCCTTTGGTACAACATTCAGCTGATCCGGTGACTTTGGGCAGCGGCGGGGTAGCGCTGAAATATTAAGGAGCAGGGAGGCCAACAGTTTTCACTACCTAGTCAGCGCCAAAAGGACTCATCTTTATGCACCTAAGTAAGGACACTGGGCCTGTCCACTTCGCATACTCCCGCCTCAAAGATTATGCAAATGGAAGCAAGCTAACAATGGAGCAGTCACGTTCACAGCGCCGCCGCGTACGTCGGCAGGGCCTCTCAAATTCCAATTTCCGATATGCGATGGATGACAGCGCAAATATCGGAGACAGGTCAAGGCTCCGGGAAACGGTCTTATCGCATGAACGGACTCCATATCTGTTATCAGATATTGAGGCAGCTGTGCAAAAGAGAATACTCCACTGGTGCATCACGAAGTCCGGTTGTCCAACGGCTCTGACAACCTCAACTGGATGGGAAACAAGCAGCACTCATAGGGTGAGATAATATAAAAATAATGTGCAATAGTCTGGCCGGGCAGTCCTGTGAAAAATGAACTCTTGGTATGTAGCTGTGGTTTTAAAAGCCACGCTGGTCACCTGTGTACCCATCTGACAGAGTTGGAGGCGCTGTGAGAGGTTGGTGGACGGTGCACTGTGATGAAACCCTAAACGGCACATCAACTGTCTGGGACAAACACGGTACGATGCTTACAACCAAGATATAGGGACACGCGACATAATCCGAGTAGCTTACTGGTAACGCTTGTAACACACAGGGCAGCAAATTGCAACCTATCAACAATGCCTTCTAGAATAACGAACGCGGTAGCACAGTGGTAGCAAGTTGGGCTTCACACCGCTGACCCGGGTTCAAATCCCCGGCGGGAATATTGAGTAGGGGCTTCAGGATCCCCAATAAATCCTTCCAACAGAGTGAGAGTTGGCAATGCCATATTACCTCAGCAGTTGGTCCCACGGCCTTTTCCAACCATGGATCTCTATAGAATCTCATACTATCTGCATGTGGTTGCTCTGATGCCTTCTTTCGGCAATACACCACGCGGGTGCAAATTTTATTGCTCAGATTAGCAGGGTGCGGCACGACCAGCTACTTAACGGTGGCCACTGGAAGGATGAGCTACCGCAGCATTTCGCCTTAGAAAGCTACTCTAGTGGAGGAAACACAGCTGAATGTAGTGCTTAGGTCACCACTGTGTGGGTGCAGAAACGTGACTAACCGTCAAAAATCCAGCCCAATGCACAGGCCACCGCACTTGTCCGCTGCGCGTGACCACTGGTTCACTGATCTCCGGCGGACAGCAGACTGTCTACCGTCACAAGCCGATTTAGGAGAATGAAGTTAATTTACCTCATATTATTATGAGTGGAAGCGAGACTACTGGAAATGAAGCAGGTGGAAGGACTGTTCCGAAATCACGCCGACTAAATTTGGTCTATTCGGGTATTTTCTTTCATCAATATCTTAGAAATTGCATTGGATCCACATAAGGTTCGAAACAAGACCACAAGCTCGCTACTTTAGTGTGCACGGGCATTCTATCAGATCTGGCATTCTATCAGATCAAGCGCAATACTTCCTGGATGGAAACAGAAAGTAGATAGTGGCGCCGGCCGTAAGTCTAAGAGCTTGCAGAGAGCCGAAGGTGGACAGAGGGCATTTCAAAGTCAATTCCTGTCAGCAACATCATAGGGTCAATGGTTAACTCGCCGGGACATTAAAGGTCAGGGCCATCTGACCTCTCGGTGCCTCAAGCGTCAAAGGGCAGCCGCATCATCCGTGCCGAGACATAGAAACCAAACATTATGAGTGCTGAAACCATATCACGCAGGCCTGAGAGCAAACATGTCTGTATGCGTCGTCGCTGCAGTCCTCAATGCAGCAGGGGAAACTAACACCAATCTTTGCCTTATGTAGACAGGAAAGGCTGACCAGCCTGTCTCAGATGTGGATACATACATACTAAGTAAGCTTTTAACGCTTCAAGCTTCAACGGGTTTAGCTATATACATAGGGATAACTTTACACATCGGACCGTTACCAGTGAACAATGAAAGAGCGAAAGGTAAAGCTTATCGTTGGACATTACCCATTGTGCTCTTTACTGAAAGCATTATTGATAACTATAATTTATCACTTATTGCAAGCACTTCAATTCCATTGTTCCACAATGCCTTTT
This sequence comes from Lepas anatifera, assembly GCA_034440635.1. NCBI lineage: Eukaryota > Metazoa > Arthropoda > Thecostraca > Lepadidae > Lepas > Lepas anatifera. Next base: position 361,710 of record JAOTON010001818.1, on the reverse strand, counting down.
CAAGTGTTGTTGTTATGAAGATGAGGTGAGTGAAGACTATGGAAAGAAATCTGTACATTTCAAGTATCCAAGTGATCGATTTGCACTATTAGCAAAGCTTCCGGGCCGTGCAAAGTGAAATGAAGATTACCCGCAGTCACGGCCAGAAGATTCACCGCTTCTAAATCGCGCACCTGGCATTACGAAGTATCAACTTATCACTGTCTTTTGTTACCGGGTAGACGGGAATCCGGGAGGCCTTGGCTGGCGCGAAAGCGGCGGACAACAGTGGGGGAGAAGTCAAAGGTTACACCTTCAAGGTCGAACACGCACCGGTGCTGGTAGGGTGCGACGCAAAACTCCGTACAGTGGTGCCCGTGGGCGGGTATGATTAATTTCACTGGCTCAAAGCCAGAGGGATAGGAAGCAAAAAACGGTATTCCCTTCCAGCTCAGAAACGGCACATGATCCGCCAATGCTACTGATTGTGCTGAGTCTTTTTCTGAACCAGTCAAACGAAAATAACGCAAGGACGGTTTTCAGCGCACACACTATTTAAATAATTTATTCAAAAGTTATCATTTTCGGTTTATAGCTTATCTACTGTGTCAGCATTTCCCTACATTCTCTTTTATTTCTATTGGTCCTGGTAACGAATGATGAATCATTCCCCGGGAGGAGCAAACATTTGCACAAAGGCTGGCTGTCACCACTACGTGCGACTGAAGGCCAATTTTCGCATAGAATGGCGCCACTTTTCTTTTTCAAACAGAAACATCCTCGATTTATCACTACTTTGATAGCGTTTCGACAGAACTTAACATACCGATGTGTTTGCTCTGAGTCTCTTGGTTAGTCAGGTCTCTCTACTAAATCAAACACACTTTATTTTTTTCAAACACATGTTCTTTTTTAGAGCTCACCGGATGAAACGTGACGGAAGCTAAATGCTGTAAAAAACGAAATATTACGGAGACATTTAATATGCAAGGTGTCAGAGAGCTTCATTCAGGTTTAATAACATTTTTTTATTACGTTGACAGGTTTTGAAGTGCTGCGGCGAGGAGCATGATCATAAGTTGATAAGGTGTAGACTGACCTGTCTCCTCGAATCCTGATGTAAAAAACGTTTAACGTTCGACTCTTAACGTTGGGCCGGCGGTACAGGCTGGAAAAAGCGTTTAGCAATGATAAACCATATCAACTAATTTTATGCAATGCATTGAGTTTAGGGATAATTTGACCCTGACCACTAAGTACAATCTTGATTAAATAATTCGGGCGCGGCATATATAATAAAAGATAGCATCAGGCTGAATTAAATGGGAAAGTTTCCTGTCATTGTACCGATCTAGTATCACATGTGCTAGTACTAAATTAGTGGTTATTGTCAGCATTTAAGCTGCAGTCAGCAACGAAAAAACGTCAGAAATATACAAATAACCGATTAATATACATCAGAGAATTTTTCATCATTAATGAAAAGCTAGTAATTGGCTAAAACAAAAGAAAATTCTGTCACCCAACTACTGGGCTAGTTTTGTTGTGTTGTGGACATATTCGTCAGGCTAGAGGTACCAAGATCGTTATTATCAAGACAACCAATTTTTTTAAAGAATTCATTCTAAAAGGCATTTGTATGAAGCTCAATTCGAGCTCTAGCTACACTATGACTGAAAATTTGTGACATTACCTACACGATTCTGATGAAGGACTGTGCCCGAACATGAAGTCTAAATGTTTTTTTACAGCCGGATTCGAGGAGACAGGCCAGTCTACACCTTATCAAAATTTTTATTAGCTTATCAGATGTGTGCAAAACCACTTCCTTGTTATGCAATTTAAGAAGCCTGTCTCAGGTGGCTTTGTTTTAGCTCGGGATGCCTAGTTACGCGATTGATTGACGCTATGATAAGCTGCTGACAGGGACAGTTGCCTTAATCTTTCAATGGTCGCATTTATGTCTCCCAGGGTAATAATAAATGATCACAGTGAACTATCCCACACATGCAGTTAACGGTCCCACGCACATGCGGTTATCGATGCTTTCAGATAATCACCGCACTCAGCAAATACATTAACCTATTTGGAACGGGTATAGTTACCGATGTGTAAAGTAATTTAGTTACAGGTACAGTTACTGATGAAGCATGTGCATATGCATACTCTACACCAAAGCCTTTGACCTTTCTTGATTTGGTTTTCATTAGGTATTCACTGGTTCAAACCAATTAACGACTGAGTTTTCATTCCCACCCGCCGATGAACCACGCTTATCGCCGATGAACCACGCCCACCATACCAATTATCCAGCCCAAACCTGTGAAAAAATGAACGACTGTAAATCGGAAAAATTTTCGAAATATCCCAGGGACAAATTTTTCAATTATTTTCAGAAAATGTGAAAACCAACCAAATCGGAAAAATGACACTATGTAGGACTCAAAGCTCTTAATCTTCTCCTGTTAGTGTTATATTATAGACACAGAGGACAGAGCGCACTTGGAAGTCAATTCCTGTCAGCAACGCTATGGGTTAACTCGCCGTGCTTACCTGAGGGAGTGGCCCCTTGTGGCAGCGGTGACCCCTCCAGGTAATATTCCACCTTCCTTTGCCCTCTTACTATCACCACCCCAACAGTATCGTTCCATAGTGTTCAGTCATCCCATACTCATAACAACATTTGAAAAGGAGTTTTGATGAATGGAAGTGCTTGTAATACATGATGATTGATAGTTTTCATCAATGCTTTCAGCAAAGAACACAATGGGTAATGTCTAACGATAAGCTTTACCTTTCGCCCTTTCATTTAGGGCTGGAGATCTCTTCTCGATCCAGGGGGTCCTGGATGGGTTAGCACGCACCCCGCTGAGGGGGGCGTATTTCGCCCCTCCGTATCTCATTTCCCAGGAAAGCTAAATAAAAATTATGGAAGGCGTTCAGAAGCTCTTGAAAAGACAAACAGAAATTATAGGAAGTATTTTTATTTCAGGTCAATATCGAGGTCAGCATAGGTCAAAGAAGCTTCCATAAGCTGACTACGAGGCACTTTACGTTCCCCCTCTAGATTTTTACTCAGCGGAAATAAAGCAAATATATGTTCATCATTGGGTTCCTCTCATCGCAGCAAATCGAATGATGTATAATAGGATATTGCTAGGTCAAATTGTGAAAATGGCCTGACATCGAGCTAGGCCAGGGTCACAGGGTGACCTGACATGGTCATGTTGCTTATCAATCGACTCCCCGTGACAATATAAGCGCAATGGAAGCAAAATAGGAGCTTTATTTCCCTTCAGTGAGATGTTATTGGCAAACCAATCACTGTATGCTCCTGTGACCTGACATGACCTTTGAAAGGTCAGATGGTCAAAAACTCCACTTCATGGTCAAGATCGTAGTAAGAATACACGTTTTGAGGATTTTCAGCTTTATCTATCGAGCATTTACTGAAAACGAGCCCTTTCTATTTTTCACCGTAGACTTATAATGTGGTGACCAAAAAAATTTACTCGACTTCAGGTCAACAATATAAAAATTCCAAGACAGCTGATTTGTACCTAGACCCTAATGACCTCATCATATTGCAAAAGTTTCAAACTGATCGGTTGGCTGATGTTCCTTAGGCGCCGCTTCAAACCCGTGATTTTAGATTTTGAGGTCTGGTCGCTTGACCTTGGATAGCTCCTTGACCTGACATGACCTGACCTAAAAAATTTTGTCGGATGCGTAAAATTGATCAAGGATAAGGTCCTGTAGGTTTTGTTGTTATGCGTTTCTTTGTTTTTGCGTTATCTGGGAAAACCAGGAGGGAGGAGCGAATTTCACCCCCCCCCAGCGGGGTGCGTGTTAACGCTGGTACGATAATGCAAGCGCTATATTAAGCCTATGGGAGATCCAAAATCCGGGGAGTTCTGCCTCAACCCCACTCAACCCTCCCCCGAATCTCCACCCATGCGTTTATTGTTCAATGATAACGACCGGACGGAGGCTGGGCAGACACGTCATGCTCTATTTTGCCCGGATAAGGTCCCCAACTAGAAATATGAAACACCTCAGCATGACTTCATAAGAAAAAGAAATTTAATGTAAGGAATATTTCAGGCACGACAAATCACCAAACTGGTCTGCTAAACGGGACACAGCACAAGTACCTGCATAAAAATACCACGATATTGTTGTCATTGATCTTATGGAAACCAGTTCTGATCTAAAAAATGAACATTTTCACACGATCACCTCATTGGCTCGAGAGCTTGTGCAATCGTACCAGGTACGGCAAGGTGCATCATGGTATGGTGTGAAGTTTTCCTGAGCTAGAAAGCATTATGAGCCACCTAAACCACAATTCAACCAAGGACCCAAATTCTGCGCAAATTGCATTTTGCATATCAGAACAAATATACAGATTGCTGCGTAAAAATTTAGTAAGATAAAAAGCAAGTTTTATTTATTCATTTCTTTTACTCTTTCAGGGCAAAACTATTTTTTCTCAGAGAAGTCCGTTCGACTAACATGGAAAGGGCACTGTTGTCTTCCTATGTCCTAAAAGATTAACCCGCGCCCCACCGGGGGTCCGGCGCCACCTTCGCCCCACCGGGGGCCATCGATGGCCCCTCTCTAACTCCGAAAATATGGGCGTTAGCGCAAATCTGCAAAGTGCAATAGAAAGCTCGCGTGAATTCAGTAAGACATTACCTCGCATGTTTTAGTGCTCAGGTCAATGGTTTGACCTCCAGAGGTCAAATTAGGTCAAGATCGGCTATTTTCACTCAAATATGCAATGATTAAGCAAACTGGTCATAACTCCTATGTCATTAGAGCTATTGAGGCCTGGTAAAGTAAATTTGATAGGAAATTGCCAGTACTTTTTCCGCTATGTGAAACGTAAAGACCTCCCGCCAGTGGTTTGACCTCCAGAGGTCACCTCGTGACCTAATATGACCTGAGGTCACGAAAGGTCAAAAAGTGACCTTTCCGTATATCAAATAAAAGCCAGTGACAAGACAAACACGATGGTATTTGTTTCACCGCACTAGCTTAATTAGGTCAAAAGTTATTGTCAAAATACTGTTTTTGACCTCTGGTGACCTTGGATGACCTTGGAAAAGTCAAAGGGTAAATATAACCCCTGGGATCCGTGAAAGGGTGTCCAAAAACGCTGTTCTGAGCAGTCTGAGTATTTGCAATCATTTTTGTGGCTTTTATATCATGAAACAGGTTTTCCCCATGCTTTTCCAATGGGAGAGGTCGCCTCGTGACCTGACCTCAGGACACGAAATCGAAAAATCCCGGATATACACCTTGTAGACCCTGGAGGGGTGATGAAGTGTAGGAAGTTTCAAATTGATCGACTTTGAAATGTAGCTCTTACAGAGCTCTAAAGTTGAAGTGAGGTGACCTTGACCTTGCGGTTGAAGTGAGGACACCTGGTCTGGTGACCTGACCTTGGGTGACCCGGAGTAAAAAATTTCAGGGATGATGGGAAAATGATGCAGTGAGAGGTAGAGCCCTCAACCGCGGTGCTGCGCCTCGTCGTTTTTCTTCTATCCCGGAAAAAACCTTAGGGGGCCATCGATGGCCCCCGGTGGGGCGAGGGTTAAGGTGAGTATCCAACCCTTACAAAGCGCTTTGAACTGACGTAGCATTGTTGTAGAGCGTGTCGAGAAACCAACATTGGGATATTGCATTTCACCTAATGTTCTCTATATCAAATTTCCGCACACTTTGAAGCCCGAAATAAACGGCCCTTGGGCCCTGTACACATTGATTCAAATCACGTTGGGATCCCTCTAAATCTGGGAGAGCATGTTACATGGTAAATGCCGCCCCGGTAGCTCAGTTGGTGGAGCGATGGGCTCCGGCCCGCTGCTCAGAAGCATGCATTGGCAGTGCATTTCCAGGCTTGGGATCGGTTCACCTGAGACGCTCCGGCGCTCAAAAATGTACTCGACATACAGGTCGGATGGCAACTGACTGGTGAGAGGGTGGCCTGAGCGGGGCAGCCGTCCCTGTGCTTTGTGAGACGTTAAACTTTGGTTTCTAAAGCATCCCTTCATTGTGGGAGTTGCTCGTTCGGGTGGTGGGGTCGGGGTTTCCGTGACAAGTCCCTTGATGACTTTAGTGAGACTCCGACTCCAACAGTCGAACTGGGAACAACTTGGACAAAATTTATAAAAAAAAGGTAATGAATGGCATGGGTTTCGCAATGTCATCAACTGCAAGCACACGCGCCAGTTTAGCTTAGTAATTACGTGCGATGCTGGGGTCATTCCATGGTAAAAATATAAAAGACGATATTTTGTTTTGAGCGATATAAGGCTAAAAATTTTGGTTATTAATTTTCATACCTATTTTGTCCATAAAACATAATTCTTTAGAATTTCGAAAAGTGCTCCATTCCTTTTAAGCAGAATCTTAACATGGTTTTCGGAGGAAAAACTGCAGCCAGACAATAGCGACAACGTACATGCTACAGGAGAAAAGGCTGCTTATAGCACGCCTACTGCAGCTTTTCAGGACTAGCGAAGGAAACCAACTTGCAAATTGGCCTCGGCACCTGAAGTATTTGGAATTTTAAACGAATTGTATCTAATAATTTCAGGGAGCCCCAAGTTGACCTAAATCCTTCCCCGATTGCAAAACTGACCTCCACATGGGCCAATCAGGCTGGTTTTCAATGGTAAATATCAATTCAAAGGAACTTGCAATCCTTCACTGAAGAAACATCTTGGTGTGATAAGGATTTATTGCCGACGAATCCAGACCGACAATGACCGATAATTAGCGGTTTGAAGCCGCCGCTAAACCAATCGGCTGCAAAAATTTCAATATCGATACGGTAAACGCCATGAAGAGCCTTGTTTTTCCAACATATTTTGTTATTCAAGTGCTGACGTACAGTGTCTTTGTTGACTACATCATCAGCGGCGTTTGCTGTGAAATCTTCAACTCAGGATCGGAAACCCGAGGAGACATCGCTTACGATATTATAACTGATAAGATAAGATAAGTATAGATTGAAATTAAGATTAAGATAACTGAAAATATTGTCCACTGCCAAGGTTCGCTAACGATGAAGGCCTAGACCGGTTTATACAATTTCCAGACTAAACTTATAATACAAGATTCAAGATGCATACAACTTGAAGGCAACGTTAATAGAGGAACACAGAAAAAAGTGATGTATGACTTAAAGACAACATTTTAAAGGAAAACAAAAAAACCCAAGGAGCACACATATTGGAACAACTGTAGTTTGAGAGCGCTTACACGATTTGCATGTGGAGAGGTCTCCAAGAATATGTATCAACCGAACATTCAACATCATCATCTTTTAAGACCTGAGAAACGAAGACGAGGAATCACGAAGACAAAAGCGAAGAATAAAAAGAGGGACCAGTCGACAAATAACGAGAATAATTCATCATTACCGTCATAGTCACGCCTTGTTTGTTTGTTGTTTTCCCCGTTTTTTTCTCACCGGATCCCTTCATCAAGTCCCACTACCTCACTCCATGGGTTGAGCGCGGCGCCTGTGGCGACCCTCCCCGAGGATAATCCTTGTCCTTCCCCATCAACCATCCTATCCTTATCCTTATCCTACAGTGTGTTTTTGCTTAAGTTTGTCATTTACATGTCCCTCATCTTCATTACGACCGGCGTCAGAATAGCCACATGAATAGTGGAGATGCTGTGTATGTCAAATATAAAATATAGATAAAAGCTTGGTAAATATCGATAAATTACATATTCTTGTCCATATGTGTGAAATTCCGCTGAGCTCAGCCTTTCTTTTCTCATGACTATGCTGAAAATCAAAAGAGGCTCAATATACGGTGAGCAAATGTTCTGGTGGCCAAATATATATGTATATATGTATATATATATATATATATATATATATATATATATATATATTGTCTCTCCCAGTAAAATTTAGATAACGGATAAGAATGTCCCCACGATCAGATTTGGCCCCCGCATAATAGGTTTTGCCGCCCAGAGGGAGCACCCTCTGGTCCAGGTGACGCCCCCCCGACCATGAGTCCCTCCCCCGGTCGGCAATCCTGAATCTGCCTATGCGACAAAGAGAGTACATGCTTCAATATACTTTACTTAAATAGCGCTTTCTTGCCATATATGCTTCCGTCGGTTTTCCATTTATTGTTTTTCACCGAAGATGATTGTTTGGTCCTATATTCCGATGGAAGATTCTTCAATAGCCCGGGCTAAATACAAATCGGTAACATATCGGTAATCGATTTGAAAATGTTGAAACCTCATATCACTAACCAAAGCGTACCTAGTCAGAGTAAGCGGATCCGTCGAAATCCCAGTGCGCCGGGATTCAATGAGGACAAACATGACGCAAGTGTTAGATTGACCTTGATGAATCCATTTGGTGTTTCCGGCGATGTTAAGGCGCTTCAAGTCCCACGAAAACAAAGTTTGCATGGCTGGCTGCATCCAGCTTGAATGAAATCATGTGAAGGCTGCGGCAGTCGGCCAGGACGGAGGACCATCTCAGATCCCAGCGGCTGCTATCGCTGACAGCTGCCGTGCCTGCTTTTAAGGCATTTAATCCAGTCTGATATGACAGCGCAGGGGCCGGCTCAGGATACGACAAATGCATAGATTGTGGGTGCGGCCATTGCTTTGAGCTGACTTTACATAAGATTATGGAGCTATCATCACCTCCAAATGGAAATGTCTGCTCTTTTATGAAGTCTACACACAGAGATCGTATCCTTCCACTGACCGCCGTAAAACGGATTTAATTTGCTGCGGCCGAGCTCATAAATACCTCGTGCACTTATTAGCTGAGTGAAACCACTGATCAGGAAGCTGAGCATAACGTTCATAAAAATCCGTGACACACCTTTCTGGCAAAGTCAACCGGGTGGCTAGCGGCTCTAGGTCAAGCCATGCTGAGTCTTGGCTAAAGTGACAAAGGAGATACTGTCATTTAAAAGGATTAAATCCTTATTTGGAGAGCAAGACTGGAGACTAAGGGTTTTATCACTAGGTAACAGACAACTACATATACGATCAGAAAGTATCGTGTCCGGCCTTGAATCCTACCTTTATGGAAGCGTTTCCAAAATTAAGCGCACATATTTTTTATAAAACACTAATTCATTTGATAAATGCCATGCTCACTGTGACAAATTATTCACTCGAAATCCCAGTGACGGACCTAGGATTTCGGTAGGAACGGGGGGATTTAGATTTCGATCGCATATATCCCAGAGGCAGCATGTATGCACCAAAAAGAGAGGATTGCAAGTGAGAGGTGCTAAACATTTTTTGCCAATCCTAGGATACATGATGCATACTCTTGGGTAAGAATTTAATAGTAATTCAGTCCAGGTTTGGGGGTTTTAAAGAATGCATAGGATTCTTCAAAAAAATGTTTTTTCCGGTGGTTCTTTTCAGCGCTTTTCAGTGCACCTGAGGGGGAGGGGAGCATTTTGAATCATTCAGAGAGGCGTCATTCCGGTGGGATTTGGATACCTTAAGGTGCAGGTGAGTGAGTTTCAAAAGTCACACCGGGAGATAGCGAAACAAAGCTGGCCAAAGGGAGGTCACCGTCTGGAGAGAAGACGACCAAATAGGCGAATGGAGGTCTGTGCCTGGCGTTGGACGGCGGCGAGCAATGGAAGACGCACGAAAACAGGGTGTCTCAGCCACTGAAGTCAGTTTTAAAGGGAATGTGGCACCTTGGGCGCATCCTGGAATTTAGTGTAATTAGGGACACTTTTAGCCGAAAATCAAGGTGGCGTCCATGATTTCTCTGAAAAATGTTCAATAATCTCAATATTTTGATTTTTTAAATGCTCCTCTAGGGAAAGAAATAAATATCTGCCTCTAGATGATGTCATGATCTGGCAACCACTACCATATTCAATACGCTTCAAGGGCTTCGATTGGCTGATACCGTGACGTCAGCGTATGTCTTCACACCAACAGCCATGACAACTGTGGCCTGCTGCTAAGGGTACATAGGGTTTTCTGACTTGCTTTACAACTTGTCTACCTCAGTTAAAATCACACTATGAAGGTGCCACATTCGCTTTAAGGCACATGTACGGTATATTTCGTGCATTTTACGAGAAACGGTTCCATGAATCTTAGAAGCCGAAGAAACGGAGTCTCTCGTCATTGAAATACGTACAACTCCAAGGCTGCTCATTTGTGTAATATATTGCCTTCCAGGTAACATAGAAGTGTTCAGAATCTCTTTAGATATGATTTGTAATGTAGTCGGCTCGTGCGGCTGCTCCCGGTCAGCGCCCCTGCCGGGCGGTCGGCTGGTCGCCGTCCCCTGCCCGCACCCCCTGTCGGGCGCCTGACCGGTCACCCTCCCCTGCTCTGTGCGTGGGCTGGCTTGCGCCGAGGCGTGGCTGGGCGTGGGGCCGATTGGGGCAATTCGGTATAGTGAGTGCGGCGTGGTCATGTGTGCGCCCCTGGGCGATCGCTGGCCATAGCCCGGGGCGGGGTGACCCGTTGCAAGTGAGACCTGTGGAGGCGGGGGGCATTGGAAGCCCGGTGCTGGAGCGTGACGGTCATGTTGTGTTGCCAGTGCGTGGCCTAATATACTCGGGACTAGGCTCAGATTGTCTACAATGGTGACAGCCATTAGTGCTTATCTATGATTTGCACTATTCGTCCCACGCCTTTTATTTTCAAATTAGCATGTTTCTAGCTGTGGCAGCCCTGCCGCTGGACATGCTGGATCACACCTCGCTCCGCGTCACTGTCAGCCAGAAACAGTGACTGAAGTTGAAGTAACTGAAGAGGCTACCAGTCTTCAGTGATTTTGCTGTAATTATCGGCTCCGTCAGCCTTCTGTGTTTCATTAGGCTGGGGCGTGTCTTCGATGGACTGCGATGATGCTGCCCCTCTACAGTACGTCGATTGGTTTCTGTACCACCGTTGGTGCCTCTGAGCCTTCTGCGCCTTCATGGAGGGACATCACGATGCTCCACTCCTTCAGTAGCTGCTGAGACTGCTGCATCTCTTCAGCTGTTCCTGAAGTTGTTGAACCTTTTTGGTGGTTCTGCGCTGCGTGAAGCTGCTTCACTGGTGGTACCTGCTACTGCTTCACTGGTGGTGCCTGCTGCTGCTTCACTGGTGGTACCTGCTGCTGCTTCACTGGTGGTACCTGCTGCTGCTTCACTGGTGGTACCTGCTGCTGCTTCACTGGTGGTGCCTGCTGTTGCTTCACTGGTGATACCGGCTGCTGCATTACGTCACCAGTGGTGGGTGAGCCTGCCTCTCCTCTTCGGTGGTGACTGGCGTTGCTGCACGTTCCGGTTGGAGCGAGTCTGCGGTTGCTTCTCGTCTTCGGTGGATTCTGCCGCGGCTAGCTGTTTCTGGCCGCCCCTGGCGCTGTTGCGCGTTCCACCGGCTACTGAGGCTGCCTTCGCTGGATTTTCCGGCCTGCTGCTGATCCGGCCACTGCTGTATGATGCTTCCCGCCGTCCCGCGTGGCGTCTGAGGACTACGAAAAGATAAGTTGTTTGTGCTTTTGTGTTTGGTTGTTTATCTATTTGTTTGTTTTCACTGTGTGATGGCTATGAAATCTGATGCTGAGGTAGCTGGGGTGGGACCTAGCTGTGGTACTAGTAGCTTCTCTTTTCCGGCCCCAAAGTTTTCAGGGGATGGATCATTTGTCAGATTCAAATCTGATTTGGACACGTTCTACACAATTCATAACTTCAATGATGATCTAAAGCTTCGATTTCTTCCCCTTTGCCTCACTGGGGTCGCACGAGATGCTTTTGAGTCGCTCACATCTGAGCACAGGACATCATATGATGCTGCAGTTGAGAGTTTGACCAAATTTTTCGTCAGACCATGTGCACTGGATGCCCATGCAAAGCTTCGGGAGTTAAAATTTGAGGCATCCATGTCACTTGATGCTTTCATCATCCAGTTCAAACATTTGATGGGCCAGGCTTTTCCTGGTCACGTAAGCGATCAGGTGCTGTTCCATAGTCTCCTGCCTACCCTTCCCATTAAGTACCAGGAACAGATAATAGCTCAAGGCTTCGAAACTTTCGATGACGCTGTGAGCAAAGTGAGGAACTTGATTCGCAGTGAACGCTTCCAGACACCAGTTAGACAGGTGAGAAGGGAAGAAAGCACAGCGATGGAACAAATTTTGCAGCGTATCGAGTCCATCGAGCGTCGCTTAAGTCACGGTCAGGGGGCCCACGAGGTGGGAATCTGGGCAGTCACACCAGACGCCCTGATACTTCATCTGCTCCGAGACGAGCCTGCTACTGTTGTGGCAGCTTATCTCATCTTGGAGCGACATGTCCTCTGCGTGACATGTGTTGTTCAAGATGTGGCCGACGTAGCCACACCTCTGATGTGTGTCCGTTGCGGGGAAACGGACACGGGGGCGTGGTTCCGCAGAGCGCAGAACAGCGCCCCCCCCCGCAGTCAGCACCAGCAATAGGTGCCACTGTTTCTGAGCCTGTTGATTGTGGCACAGATGAAAGCAGTGTTGCGTTCCATACTGACACGATCTTTTCAGGACCAACAATGGTAGGTTCCGCAGATCCTGAAGCCAGCGGATCGGGGCCGGCCGAGGATAGGGTTGCCCTTTATGACAGCATGACTTTTTCAGGCTCTATCTCTGGTACCTCTTGTAAATTTTTGCTTGACACTGGGTCTTCCATAAGTGTTCTTAACAAATCTGTGTATGATTTGCTATCAGGTCTTCATCTTCATGGAACTTCAACTAAGGCGAAAACAGCGTCTCAAGCTGAATTACCCCTCTTGGGGAGAGTGCCTGTCCCTATTAAGGTTGCTGGTAAAACCCATATAGTAAAAATGTACGTCTCTGACAGCATTGATGTGCCGTGCCTTCTCGGTCTAGAATTCCTTAAATCTGTCCCTTGTGTCATTGATCTCCCTGGTAAAGAGTTAGTTGTTGTGAACAATCAGAATATTCGCTCCATATCTGCTGATAGCACATCTGTGGGTAGTGCTGTTCTTGGCAGTGATGTCTCGCTTCCCCCAGGATCGGAGTGTTTTGTGACAGGACGTGTCCACAATTGTGACTATGAGGGCTTGATTGTTGTGGAACCGAGTCTAGATATGCCTGGCGTGGAGGTGGTGAGGTGTGTTGCTCACTTAGAAAAGTCATCTGTACCACTATTGATTCGTAATGTAACGACAGATAACATTACCTTGCCAAAACATTCACATATGGCAGATTTGGAGGTCGGTTTCGTGGAGGAGGACATGCAAAAACCAGGGGTGCCGGGTGATGCCGTGGACATCGAGTCACTTGTTGACCTAACTGGCGCTGATATATCAGACCATCAGCGGCGTGCATTGATATCTGTGCTTAAGAAACACGAGTCTATGTTTGATGGTCACATTGGGCACACTTCACTCGTTACGCACAAAATAGACACAGGCGATAGCCCCCCGATCCGCCAGAGCCCCCGGCGAATTCCTCCACACTTGACAGGACAAGTTCGGGACGAGCTTGATAAGTTGGTAAGTCAGGGAATCCTGGAGGAGTCTGAAAGTGGATGGGCATCCCCCATCTGCTTGGTCAAAAAGAAGTCTGGTGAGCTGAGAATTTGTGCTGATATGCGTAAGCTGAACTCTGTAACAAGACTTCCAGCTTTCCCGATCCCGCGAATTGACGACACGCTTGAAGCGCTTGCGGGTTCATCACTCTTCTGTGTGTTGGACATGAACGCAGCGTATCATCAGGTGGAAATTGATCCCAGTGATAGGGACAAGGCCACCATAAATACTCCTCTCGGAAACTGGAGATATAGGCGTATGTGCTTTGGTTTGAGCTCTGCACCCTTCACCTGCTGTAAGCTTCTGAATCTTGTCCTTGGTGATATGCCCAAAGACTCTTGCGTTCATTATTTTGACGACATAATCGTGCACGGGAAGTCGTTTGATGAGGTGCTGACGTCACTGTATGGGACTTTGCATCGCCTGCGGGCGGCTGGTCTGACTTTAAATTTGGCTAAATGTCAGTTCTTTGCGCCAGAAGTAGTTTTTTGGGCCATGTTATTTCCAGTAGCGGCATGGCTACAGATCCCGAGAAGGTGTCCAAAGCACGTGACTGGCCTCAGCCTCGGACCAAGAAAGAATTGGCTAGCTTCCTTGGCCTCTGCTCATACTTCAGGAAGTATGTTAAAAACTTTGCCCACATTGCCGCACCACTGTTTGGTTTGACGCGAAAGGAGGTGTCATTTCAGTGGTCACAGGACGCTGATCAGGCATTTCAGGGATTAAAGGCGGCACTTTGTGAGGCTCCCGTTGTTGCGTTTCCCAACTTCGGCGACGATGCTGGCAACTTCACCCTTGACTGCGATGCCAGCAACGAGGGTGTGGGGGCTGTTCTGATGCAGGAGCAGGCGGGCACTGACCGTGTGATTGCGTATGGGAGTCACCGTTTGACTAAATCCCAGAGAAACTACTCTACCACTAAGAAAGAGCTTCTGGCCTGCGTGATTTTTGTGCAGGAGTTCTCTCATTATTTAATGGGGAAGTCGTTCCGACTCAGGACGGATCATAGTAGCCTCCAGTGGCTGCTGAACTTTAAGAATCCTTCCGGAATGTTGGCACGTTGGTTGGAGATCCTGGGGAATTTTCAGTTTCAAATCCAGTATCGACCTGGGGCTGAGAATTCGGCAGCTGACGTCCTGAGCAGGCGACCCTCTGAGCTGACAGATGTTGGATGCCAAACGGAACCCTGCTGCAGGTTAACAGCAGGGCAGAATCCCCTTGGCACGGTGCAGAAACGGCCTGAACTAAGCCAGCACTCTCCGGGGTCCATCCAAGGATTTGATCACCGATCTAGGGCTTTCGCCGTCGAGAACCCTGCAGACAGAGACGCATTGCCTGATAGGTCCAACTCTGTGTGTGATAAGCCTGATGAATGTTCCTCCTCAACGTCAGCTCCGGATCACAGAGGGGAACATTGTGCACGTGTGGCTGCTTGGGATTGGCCCTTGAGCTTCATCCAGGAAGAGCAGAGCAAGGACGAGTCTTTGGCTGAGATTGCAATCGTTTTGGCCAGTGGTGAGAACCCGTCCCGCAACAGTGTCTCTGCTCGGCTAAGACATTGGCTGAAGCATTGGCCTCGGCTCCGCCTTGTGCGGGGAGTGGTCTTTCGTGTATATCGCAGGCGGGCTGGTGCCCCTGAACAGCTGCAAGTTGTCAGAGCCGCATGACGAAATCCATGGAGCGAAGCGCATTGAGATTTCTCAAGCGGCTCTATTCTGGCCGCTCAGACGGGTCTCGTCGTGGTCTGTTGTTGTTGTTGTTGTTGTCAGAAGCCGGTGACGAACGAAGTAAGAAACGGCTTCTATTCTGACAGTTTTTCCGGTCTCGTCGTCGTCGTTGTTGTCAGAAGCCGGTGACGAACGAAGTGAGAAACGGCTTCTATACTGACAGTTTTTCGTTCTCTGTTGTCCGTCAGAAGCCGGTGACGAACGAAGTAAGAAACGGCTTCTATTCTGACAGTTTTTCCGGTCTCGTCGTGGTTGTCTGTTGTTGTTGTCAGAAGCCGGTGACGAACGAAGTAAGAAACGGCTTCTATTCTGACAGTTTTTCCGGTCTCGTCGTGGTTGTCTGTTGTTGTCAGAAGCCGGTGACGAACGAAGTGAGAAACGGCTTCTATACTGACAGTTTTTCGTTCTCTGTTGTCCGTAGTAGTAGTCAGAAGCCGGTGACGAACGAAGTAAGAAACGGCTTCTATTCTGACAGTTTTTCCGGTCTCGTCGTCGTCGTTGTCTGTCAGAAGCCGGTGACGAACGAAGTAAGAAACGGCTTCTATTCTGACAGTTTTTCCGGTCTCGTCGTCGTCGTTGTTGTCAGAAGCCGGTGACGAACGAAGTGAGAAACGGCTTCTATACTGACAGTTTTTCGTTCCCTGTTGTCCGCAGTAGTAGTAGTAGTAGTAGTAGTTGTTGTCTGTTCTGAGGACTGGTATCAGATACTTGAAACTTGCAGGGATGAAAGGCAGGAACCCATAAAAAATCCCGACGGCTGCAGATTTTCCAATTTTGCAAAAACTTTTCCAAAATTTTGGATTATATTTTTCTAAACTTTTATTTTTCTATTTTTCTATTTTTATTCTACAGCTCTCAAACTTACCCTCTTTTACACACAATCAATTACCAGTTGTTGCTCAAAGTTTGAAGTAAAAAATCCAAATTTGTACTTCCAAAATGATTTTTTGAAACTTTTACCTCCAACTTGTAGTGAAATGCATTACCAAAGTTATAAGTTCGAAATATCTGAAGATATGATGCTAGGTGCTCCAAACTGGATTTTTACAGACAGAATGGACTGTGCATTACTGCATAGACACTAAACTGAACCAAAAGCATAATTTTAAAGGTCAGTTTTGGCCCTTTTTCCAAAACATTGCAATTATGGCCTAAAACTTTAAAACCGTATAACTTTCAAAATTCTTGACATTTTTTAACGCAGTTTTCTTTGCTGAGATGGGTATTGTCATTACAACAATATATTCTAAACTCAAATTTCTGAGTTAATGGGAAATATTTTTCTGCAAAAATACAATATTTTTTGTTTTTTTCGGAATTTATGGCTGTATATTTCCAAATTTTCTTTTCGAAATTGGTACCAAAAAAAGCCCGGCTCAAGTTCTACAACCATCTGCCTGACCATACCCGCGCGTCTCCCATAGGTTTTGAGCTATATGATGATAAAGACTGAATTTGATGCGATTTTCATAGGTTGTAATAGATTGATCACGTGATAAAGTGCCTTTATACTCAGCTGAGATATATGGCTCTCTCTATACTTGTAGTATGGGAAATTATGAGCTCTGCCGTTTTTGTTTCATGACGCTCCGACGACTAGTTCGCCACTGAGGAGCAAAATACTTCGGTCCCGTTTTCCCGCAGCAGTAGTGACGTCATTCTGCCCTTCTTGCATGGAACTTCTGTGCTGCGGCAACAGGCTGCAGCCGGTAAATACGTGCAAGAAAGGCATAACATTTCTATCCGAGTGCATACAGCGGGTGGCTAGCCGGTCGGGGCGGACGGGAACCTGACTAGAGGGCAGAGGGTGTCGAGGCGTGTTTAGGGATCCGAGGAAGTGAGCAGTGATGCCCTCAGGCATCTAGGGAACGGTAGCAGGGTCCAGAGGCGTGCTGAGATAGCTCATGGGAGACATTTCGGACGGGGGAGCAGTGAGGATGGGGGCTGGTACGGGACTGGAGCCTTCCCCGCCATTGCCTCGGAACAGCTTCTGTGTTTGTATTAACCATAGATACTCTGACATTGGGGGGGAGTTCAGCCCCTAGCTCCGCCCATTGTATCTACCACCATTTGAATAGCCACCATGTATGTATATAAGCATATTAAAGATTGAAGATTTCGTTGTACTCCGTACCAAATTAGCGAACAATATCAATGAGACGCAATCGACCATGCAGATTTCGAATGTGGTATTCAGGTCAACAAAAAGTCACTGCGCATGCGCACTGGATTTAATGGTAACAGAGGCTATCTCGGCAACCTACAAGTCGATTTTTTTGAAATTTTGTGAACAAAAGAATAGCACGAAATATAAGTCAAAAATGTAATTGAAGCTGCACTGCTCTGCGCATGCGCAGAAGAAATTATGAAAATAGGCCTGAAAGGCTAGGATATTTCAGAGGAGGACCTGAACAGAGGGAAAGCCAACGTGCTTAAAGTTAGCATGAATGTTTTGTCACCCTTGGTAACAACAAAAGTCAGTGCGCATGCGCATTAGAAATTATGGTCATGGAGGCTATCTCGGGAGCCAATAGACCGATTTCGCTCAAATTTTTGCGAGTAAAAGCAGAATATCATCTGCTAATCCTAATTGATGGCATTATGACGCTGCACTATTATGTGCATGTGCAGTAGGAATTCTAAGGAATAATAGGCTATAAGGGATAATTTAGACCAGGAGACAAACAAACGGCATATTGACATGCTTCAGTTAACTATAACGGTATTTTCGCTCTTATTCACTGCAGACTTTACTGCGCATGCGGACTGGGACTTAGGGTAACCAAAGCTAACTCGGTAAGAAATAGGCTGAATTGTGTGAAGTTCTCCGGGTATAGGTGAAATATGGTCGGCAAACCCATACTATTTTATATTGTATCTCCTTTGTTCTGGCCATACCCAGTCTTTACTTAACAAACCAAAATTTATACGTGTGTTTATTTATGTGATGCTATTAACAGAGGGCAAACGTGGCGCAGTGTGCAGAAACATGTTAGTTTAGGAGAACATGGGCTTACACATGGGATCAAATGGAGTCATAATGAGAACACAAGACCTCAAGTCCCAACATCGCGTTAGTATATGTATCATACTGCTGAAAACACTCGCCTGTCAATCGAACTATTTGCCTAACGTACATTGTCACCGGCTTCTCCTGCGCCGGAGCGGCACCTGCCGATGCCGCAGGCCGAGGTCAACACAGTGGGTTGTTGTTGTTGTTGTTGTTGTCTGTTCTGAGCGCTGGTATCAGAGACCTAAAACTTTTGTGGATAGAAGGCACTTCCAAATGAATAAGCACCACGGTTGTCAATTTTCAAAATTTTCAAAATTTTGCCCAGAATTTTGCATTATGTGATTTTTAACTTTTATTTTTCTATTTTTTGCTAATTCATCTAGAGTCTTCAAACTTGCACCCTTTTACATCAGGGAAATTTGTAGTTCACACAAAAAGTTGGAAAGAAAAAGCTTTAAATTTAGGGCTCTAAATTAGCTTTTAAACTTTGCACCCTAAATTTGGCATAAAACTCATGGTCTAAACTACAGGCTCGAAATATCTGAAGCTACAGCAGTTCAGGTTCTGAGTCAAATATCAACTTAAAGGCCGGTTTGTGCAGTACTGCACAAACACAGAAACAAAACAAAAACGGAAATTTAAGGGTCCTTTTTGGCCCATTCCGTGAAGGTCTGCATTTCCCAAAATATCATTCAAACCCTTATATCTTCCGATCTAATTGATAAAAATTAGTTCCCATTTCAGATAATAAGAGAGAATAGCCTCCTTTATTATATATTTAGAGATAAAAACTTTCAGACTGAAACTTTTTATTTTATAGGCAAAAATAAAATATAAGTTTTTAAAATTTTTATTCTCAGCCCCCTGGTTTCCAGACCATGATAGCTACGGTATTGAACTTAACACGGCTGGATAGAAAACTTCGTTGCCGTCATTTTTCTCACTCATACCCCCCACTTATCTCTTACGGCTTCCGCGCTATAAGCCGTAAAATGCATTTCAAAGTGGTAATTTTATCAGTTCATTTTTGCTTCACACCGGGGTTTAGGGTGGTTAGAGTCATTGGAGGGAAATGAAATTTTGCATGCAGCTAGGTAAGAGACATATGTCGACATTCCATCTGCATAGATATCAATGAAACACCAAGTTACCTTTACTAACATGCCGTTTCTCCACGCATCGTTGTAGCAAATCACCACGCGTCACCCCTGCGTCCACGCCGCGGCAACGCCGGCGATCGGCGCGGCCGTTTCTGTTTATTTATGGTCTGGTAAAAAAGTACCCAACACTACCCATAATGCATCACAAGTAATTAGAGTACCGTAAAAGTCTGAGTTTACAATAAGAGTATTATGTTTCTGTTTTTGGACCATGGGTGGATCCAGGGAATAAGTAGGCTAGGTGCCCCCCCCCACCCTTCTCCCCCCATCCCCCTCCCCCAACCCCCAATCGACCATCGGCGCCCTCTGAAATTGTAAAGACACGCCTCTCAAGGTCGATGACGCTCCCTGAAATGTCGCTTCCCATACGCGGATCCAGGATTGCCTATCGGGGGCGAGGTGGAAGGGGAAACTTCCTGGTGGGCGCTATCTACACCAGGGACGCCACTTTTGGCCGGAAAAACCTATCAAGTAGGCGCTAAAACCTATCAGTAGACCCCGATACCTGCATCTCGGGGAAAACGACATTTCAGGGGGTGCCATCGAACTTTCCAGGGGTTTCCGGGACAATTTCAGGGGGCGCTAAGATTCTATGGGGGGCACCTGTCCCCTTTCCCCCTTGGATCCGCCTATGTCGTTTCGGGGGCGGGGGGGCACGGAGGTGGGGTCGTTACTGGTGTGGGGGTAAGGAGCTCGAGCATAAGCGGATCCAGGACATCAGCATGGGGGTAGGGGCTAAAGAGTTCGAGCATAGGCGGACCCAGGACATCAGTACGAGGGTGGGGCTAGGGAGTTAGAGCATAGGCGGATCCAGGACATCGGTACGAGGGTCGGGCTAGGGAGTTAGAGCATAGGCGGATCCAGGACATCGGTACGAGGGTCGGGCTAGGGAGTTAGAGCATAGGCGGATCCAGGACATTAGTACGGGGATGGGGCTAAGCAGCTGAGCATTAGCGGAATCAGGACATCAGTACGGGGTGAGACTCGGGAGTTCCAGCATAGGCGGATCCAGGACATCAGTAGGGGGTAGGGGCTACGGAGTTCGAGCATAGGCGGATCCAGGATATTAGTACGGGGATGGGGCTAAGGAGCTCGAGCAGAGGCGGATCTAGGACATCAGTACGGCGGTGGGGCTAAGAAGCTCGAGCATAAGCGGATTCAGCTGATCAGTACGGGGGTGGGGCTCGGGAGCTCGAGCATAGTCGGATCCAGGACATCAGTAGGGGTGGGGGCTAAGTAGTTCGAGCATAGGCGGATCCAGGGCAGTACAGAGGTGGGGCTACGGAGTTCGAGCACAGGCGGATCCAGGACATCAGTAAGGGGGTGGGGCTAAGGAGCTCGAGCATAGGCGGATCCAGGACATCAGTGGGGGGTAGGGGCTACGGAGTTCGAGCATAGGCGGATCCAAGGACATCAGGAAGAAGGTGGGGCTAAGGAGCTCGAGCATAGGCGGATCCAGGACATCAGTAGGGGGTAGGGGCTAAGGAGTTCGAGCATATGCGGATCCAGGACATCAGTACGGAGGTGGGGCTAAGAAGTTCGAGCATAGGCGGATCCAGGACATCAGTACGGGGGTGGGGCTAAGGAGCTCCAGCAAAGGCGGATCCAGGCCATCAGTACGGGGGTGGGGCTAAGGAGCTCGAGCATAGGCGGATCCAGGACATCAGTACGGGGGTGGGGCTAAGGAGCTCGAGCATAGCAGAGCCAGGATATCAGTACGGGGTTAGAGGCTAAGGGGTTTGAGCATAGGCGGATCCAGCATATCGGTACGGGGATGGGGCTAAGGAGATCCAGCATAGGCGGATCCAGGACATCTGTACGGAGGTGGGGCTAAGGAGCTCGAGCATAGGCGGATCCAGGACATCAGTATGGGTGTCGGGCTAAGGAGCTCGAGCAGAGGCGGATCCAGGACATCAGTACGGGGCTGGGGCTAAGGGGCTTGAGTATAGGCGGATCAAAGACATCAGTACGGGGGTGGGGCTAAGGAGCTCGAGCATAAGCGGATCCAGGACATCAAGAGGCTAAAGAGTTAAAACAGGTAGGGGCTAAAGAGTTAAAACATAAGCGGATCCAGGACATCAGTACGGGGGTGGGGCTAAGGAGCTCGAGCATAAGCGGATTCAGGACATCAGTACGTGGGTGGGGCTCGGGAGCTCGAGCATAGGTGGATCCAGGACATCATTAGGGGTAGGGGCTAAGGAGTTCAAGCATTGGCGGATCCAGGGCAGTATAGAGGTGGGGCTACGGAGTTCGAGCATAGGCAGATCCAGGACATATGTAAGGGGGTGGGGTAAGGAGCTCGAGCATAGGCGGATCCAGGACATCAGTTCGGTGGTGGGGCTGAGGTCTCGAGCTGGGGCATAACTCGGTAACAAATAGGCTGAATTGGGTGAAAATCTGCAGGTATAGGTGAAATACCGTCGGAAAACCCATCATATTTTATATTGTATCTCCTTCCTTCTCGTCATGCCCAGTCTTTGCTTAACAAAACAAACATTATTCGTGTGTTTATTTATTTGATGACATGAACAGAGGGCAAGCGTGGTGCAGTATGCAGAGACATGCTAATTTAGGAAAACATGGGCCTAGACAGGGGATTGAATGGAGCCATAATGAGAACACAAGACCTAAAACTCCAACATTGCGTTGTTATAAGTATCAAACTGCTGAAAAAACTCGCCTGTCAATCGAACTGTTTGGCTAACGTACATTGTCACCGGCTTCTCCTGCGCCAGAGCGGCACCTGCCGAGGCCGCAGGCCGAGGTTGTTGTTGTTGTCTGTTCTGAGCGCTGGTATCAGAGACCTAAAACTTTTGTGGATAGAAGGCACTTCCAAATGAATAAGCACCACGGTTGTCAATTTCCAAAATTTTCAAAATTTTGCCCAGAATTTTGCATTATGTGATTTTTAACTTTTATTTTTCTATTTTTTCCTAATTCATCTACAGTCTTCAAACTTGCACCCTTTTACATCAGGGAAATTTGTAGATCACACAAAAAGTTTGAAAGAAAAAGTTATAAATTTAAGGCCCTAAATTAGCTTTTAAACTTTGCACCCTAAATTTGGCATAAAACTCATAGTCTAAACTACAGGCTCGAAATATCTGAAGCTACAGCAGTTCAGGTTCTGAGTCAAATACCAATTTAAAGGCCGGTTTGTGCAGTACTGCACAAACACAGAAACAAAACAAAAACGGAAATTTAAGGGTCCTTTTTGTCCCATTCTGCGAAGGTCTGCATTTCCCAAAATATCAGTCAAACCCCTATATCTTCCGATCTAATTAAGATAAATTAGTTCCCATTTCAGATAATAAAAGAGAATAGCCTCCTTTATTATATATTTAGAGATAAAAACTTTCAGACTGAAACTTTTTATTTTAGAGGCAAAAATAAAATATAAGTTTTTAAAATTTTTATTCTCAGCCCCCTGGTTTCCAGACCGTGATAGCTACGGTGTTGAACTTAACACGGCTGGATAGAAAACTTCGTTGCCGTCATTTTTCTCACTCATACCCCCCACTTATCTCTTACGGCTTCCGCGCTATCAGCCGTAAAATACATTTCAAGGTGGTAATTTTGTCGGTTCATTTTTGCTTCACACCAGGATTTCGAATGGTTAATATAGATGGAAGTGGATGAAATTCGGCAAAAAGCTAGTTGAAAGACATATCTTGCCATCGCAACAGGTTGCATATCATAGCAACAACAGTGTACCTTTAATTAAATGTAATACACAATGCTAGTATGTTTCCCGCTCGAAACCTCACCCCGCCGTTCGGCCGTAGCGTGGCTGCGGGCGGCGCACTGGTAGCTGCTATGCGAGACAGATACCATAGCTTTGTACGCATGCTATAGACCAGCGCGAATGCCCGGTGGTGGCAGGGTAGTCTGTCTCGTTTCGGCTCCTCTACTCGTGCGGCGGGCGCGTTGTCTATTAGATATTCATATCAGTCGGACGGCCGGGTGGCGGCCGTGCGGTAGGGTCCTGCTCGCTGCGGCGACTTGCGACGAATAAAAAACAAAATGGTGGTCAGGAACTGGTTTGCTTGTTTGGTTTGTTGTGTTTTGTTGTTTCTTTATGTGTGTCCAAATCGTACTGTGTATGTGTGTGATAGGTCCGGTAAAAGTGATGTGTTTTATGAGAGAGATAAGAGAGGCCCCACCACTTAAGCCTTCGGGCTTTTGCGTCAATCTATTTGTTATACCTGTCATATTGTTGCCGTCCAATAAAAGTTTATCATCTGTCTATCTATCTACCCACTAGTTAATGCATCCTCTAACCATAGGTAGCACTGGCCAAGGGATCCACCGTTGCACACCATTTCTTTCCCAGCCGAATAAACCTCTTTGTGGTGATACCATGACACGTGACTCCTTGCACTCCCTGCTTAAATAAACTTAATAAGCAGTGGCGGATCCAGGCCATTAGTATGGGGGTGGGGCTAAGGAGCTCGAGCATAGGCGGATCCAAGACATCAGTACCGGGGTGGGGCTAGTGAGTTTGAGCATAGGCGGATCCAGGACATCAGTACGGGGTGGGGCTAAGGAGCTCGAGCATAGGCGGATCCAGGACATCAGGAGCGGGTTGGAACTCGGGACCTCGAGCATAAGCGGATCCAGAACATCAATACGGGGGTGGGGCTAAGGAGCTCGAGCATTGGCGGATCCAGGACATCAGTAGGGGGTGGGGCTAAGGAGCTCCAGCATAGGCGGATCCAGGACATCAGTTCGGGGGTGGGGTTAAGGAGCTCGAGCATAGGCGGACCCAGGACATCAGTACGGGGGTGGGCTAAGGAGATCGAGCATAGGCGAATCCAGGACATCAGCACGGAGGTGGGGCTAAGGAGCTCGAGCATAAGCGGATCCAGGACATCAGTACGGGGTGGGGTAAGGAGCTCGAGCATAGGCGGATCCAGGACATCAGTACGGGGTGGGGCTAAGGAGCTCCAGCATAGGCGGATCCAGGACATCAGTTCGGGGGTGGGGTTAAGGAGCTCGAGCATAGGCGGACCCAGGACATCAGTACGGGGGTGGGCTAAGGAGATCGAGCATAGGCGGATCCAGGACAGTACGAAGGTGGGGCTACGGAGTTCGAGCATAGGCGGATCCAGGACATCAGTAAGGGGGTGGGGCTGAGGAGCTCGAGCATAGGCGGATCCAGGACATCAGTACGGGGATGGGCCTCAGGAGTTGGAGCATTAGCGGATCCAGGATATCAGTTCGGTGGTGGGGCTAAGGAGCTTGAGCATAGGCGGATCAAGGATTACCGATAGAGGAGGCACCGTCCGCAGGGCAAGGGGTGTAATCCGGGGCATAGAGCGCAACTTTTGGCACGTAAAATCCTTCCGATGGGCGCCGATTTTTGCATCTTAGGGGAAAGGGTGGGAAGTGACATTTCAGGGGTGCCATCGAATGTTTGAGGGGCGCCGTGGCCATTTCAGGGGGTGCTGAGGATCGACCAAAGGGGGGGGGTGCACGTGCCTCCTATCCCCCCCGCTACCCTGAATTCACATTTTAGCTCCAGCCTCTCTGCCATTGCCTCCAAACATCCTTTGCTCATGCTATAACTCTAGGCATTTTCACATGGGGGGGGACTTAAGCCCACTAGCCTCACCCCTTGTATCCGCTATCGTATTTAGACATGTAAATAATATATAAATCTCGTTGCACTCTATTCCATATTGTCGAACAATATCAATGAGAGGAAATCGGTCATGCAGATTTTGAATCCGGTCTTCAGGTCAATGAAAGGTCACTGCGCATGCGCAGTGGAACTAAAGGTAACAGAGGCTATCCCGGCAACCTACGGGTCGATTTTTTTGAAATTTTGTGAACAAGAAAATGACACGGAGTGAAAACCACAAATAATGTCATAGTGAAGCTGCACTGCCCTGCGCATGCGCAGTAGAAATCTTAAAGATAAGCCTTACAGGTGAGGATATTTCAGAAGAGGACATGGACAGAGGAGAGCGAACATGCTTAAATTTAGTATGAAAGTTTTGACACCCTTGCTTACTACAAAGGTAAGTGCGCATGCGCATTAGAACTTATGGTCAGGGAGGCTATCTCGGGAGCCAATAGACCGATTGGGCTAAAAATTT
Source organism: Lepas anatifera (assembly GCA_034440635.1). Classification (NCBI taxonomy): domain Eukaryota; kingdom Metazoa; phylum Arthropoda; class Thecostraca; family Lepadidae; genus Lepas; species Lepas anatifera. The sequence continues at coordinate 336,173 of JAOTON010001818.1, read as the reverse complement.
GAGAGTAATAGCAGAATACTATCTGCTAATCCCAATTCACGGAATTATGACATTGCATTGTGCTGCGCATGCTCAGTATGAATTCTAAGGAATATTAGGCTATAAGGGATAGTTTAGTTCAGGAGACAAACAAACGACATACCAACATGCTTCAGACAATTATAACGGTATCTTCGCTCTCATTCACTGCAGACTTTACTGCGCATGCGGACTGGGACTTAGGATAAACGAAGCTAACTCGGCAACAAATAGGCTGAATTGTGTGAAGATCTCCAGGTATCGGTGAAATATGGTCGGCAAACCCATAATATTTTATATTGTATCTCCTTTCTTCTGGGCATAGCCAGTCTTTACTTAACAAACCAAACTTTATACGTGTGATTATTTATGTGATGACATGAACAGACGACAAACGTGGCGCAGTGTGCAGAGACATGTTAGTTTAGGAAAACATGGACTTACACATGGGACTGAATGTAGTCAGAATGAGAACATTAGACCTCAAGTCCCAACATCGCGTTAGTATATGTATCATACTGCTGAAAACACTCGCCTGTCAATCGAACTGCTTGACTAACGTACATTGTCACCGGCTTCTCCTGCGCCGGAGCGGCACCTGCCGAGGCCGCAGGCCGAGGTCAGAAGCCGGTGACGAACGAAGTAAGAAACGGCTTCTATTCTGACAGTTTTTCCGGTCTCGTCGTCGTCTTGTTGTTGTTGTTGTTGTCTGTTCTGAGCGCTGGTATCAGAGACCTAAAACTTTTGTGGATAGAAGGCACTTCCAAATGAATAAGCACCACGGTTGTCAATTTTCAAAATTTTCAAAATTTTGCCCAGAATTTTGCATTATGTGATTTTTAACTTTTATTTTTCTATTTTTTGCTAATTCATCTAGACTCTTCAAACTTGCACCCTTTTACATCAGGGAAATTTGTAGTTCACACAAAAAGTTGGAAAGAAAAAGCTTTAAATTTAGGGCTCTAAATTAGCTTTTAAACTTTGCACCCTAAATTTGGCATAAAACTCATGGTCTAAACTACAGGCTCGAAATATCTGAAGCTACAGCAGTTCAGGTTCTGAGTCAAATATCAACTTAAAGGCCGGTTTGTGCAGTACTGCACAAACACAGAAACAAAACAAAAACGGAAATTTAAGGGTCCTTTTTGGCCCATTCCGTGAAGGTCTGCATTTCCCAAAATATCATTCAAACCCTTATATCTTCCGATCTAATTGATAAAAATTAGTTCCCATTTCAGATAATAAGAGAGAATAGCCTCCTTTATTATATATTTAGAGATAAAAACTTTCAGACTGAAACTTTTTATTTTATAGGCAAAAATAAAATATAAGTTTTTAAAATTTTTATTCTCAGCCCCCTGGTTTCCAGACCATGATAGCTACGGTATTGAACTTAACACGGCTGGATAGAAAACTTCGTTGCCGTCATTTTTCTCACTCATACCCCCCACTTATCTCTTACGGCTTCCGCGCTATAAGCCGTAAAATACATTTCAAAGTGGTAATTTTATCAGTTCATTTTTGCTTCACACCGGGGTTTAGGGTGGTTAGAGTCATTGGAGGGAAATGAAATTTTGCATGCAGCTAGGTAAGAGACATATGTCGACATTCCATCTGCATAGATATCAATGAAACACCAAGTTACCTTTACAAACATGCCGTTTCTCCACGCATCGTTGTAGCAAATCACCACGCGTCACCCCTGCGTCCACGCCGCGGCAACGCCGGCGATCGGCGCGGCCGTTTCTGTTTATTTATGGTCTGGTAAAAAAGTACCCAATACTACCCATAATGCATCACAAGTAATTAGAGTACCGTAAAAGTCCGAGTTTACAATAAGAGTATTATGTTTCTGTTTTTGGACCATGGGTGGATCCAGGGAATAAGTAGGCTAGGTGCCCCCCCCACATTTCTCCCCCATCCCCCTCCCCCAACCCCCCATCGACCATCGGCGCCCTCTGAAATTGTAAAGACACGCCTCTCAAGGTCGATGACGCTCCCTGAAATGTCGCTTCCCATACGCGGATCCAGGATTGCCTATCGGGGGCGAGGTGGAAGGGGAAACTTCCTGGTGGGCGCTATCTACACCAGGGACGCCACTTTTGGCCGGAAAAACCTATCAAGTAGGCGCTAAAACCTATCAGTAGACCCCGATACCTGCATCTCGGGGAAAACGACATTTCAGGGGGTGCCATCGAACTTTCCAGGGGTTTCCGGGACAATTTCAGGGGGCGCTAAGATTCTATGGGGGGCACCTGTCCCCTTTCCCCCTTGGGTCCGCCTATGTCGTTTCGGGGGGGCACGGAGGTGGGGTCGTTACGGGTGTGGGGGTAAGGAGCTCGAGCATAAGCGGATCCAGGACATCAGCATGGGGGTAGGGGCTAAAGAGTTCGAGCATAGGCAGACCCAGGACATCAGTACGAGGGTGGGGCTAGGGAGTTAGAGCATAGGCGGATCCAGGACATCGGTACGAGGGTCGGGCTAGGGAGTTAGAGCATAGGCGGATCCAGGACATCGGTACGAGGGTCGGGCTAGGGAGTTAGAGCATAGGCGGATCCAGGACATTAGTACGGGGATGGGGCTAAGCAGCTGAGCATTAGCGGATTCAGGACATCAGTACGGGGTGAGACTCGGGAGTTCCAGCATAGGCGGATCCAGGACATCAGTAGGGGGTAGGGGCTACGGAGTTCGAGCATAGGCGGATCCAGGATATTAGTACGGGGATGGGGCTAAGGAGATCGAGCATAGGCAGATCTAGGACATCTGTACGGGGGTGGAGATAAGGAGCTCGAGCATAGGCTGATCCAGGACATCAGTATGGGTGTGGGGCTAAGGAGCTCGAGCAGAGGCGGATCTAGGACATCAGTACGGCGGTGGGGCTAAAGGGCTTGAGTATAGGCGGATCAAGGACATCAGTACGGGGGTGAGGCTAAGGAGCTCGAGCATAAGCGGATCCAGGACATCAGCACGTGGGTAGGGGCTAAAGAGTTCGAGCATAGGCGGATCCAGGACATCAGTACGGGGGTGGGGCTAAGAAGCTCGAGCATAAGCGGATTCAGCTGATCAGTACGGGGGTGGGGCTCGGGAGCTCGAGCATAGGCGGATCTAGGACATCAGTATGGTGGTGGGGCTCAGGCGTTCCAGCATAGGCGGATCCAGGACATTAGTAGGGTGGTAGGGGCTAAAGAGTTCGAGTATAGGCGAATCCAGGGAATCAGTACGGAGGTGGGGCTACGGAGTTCGAGCATAGGCAGATCCAGGACATCAGTTCGGGGGTGGGGCTAAGGAGCTCGAGCATAGGCGGATCCAGGACATCAGTGCAGGGGTGTGGCTCCGGAGCTCGAGTAAAGGCGGATCCAGGACATCAGTGAACGGGGGGAGGGTAGGGGCTAAGGAGTTCGAGCATAGGCGGATCCAGGACATCAGTACGGAGGTGGGGCTAAAAAGTTCGAGCATAGGCGGATCCAGGACATCAGTACGGGGGTGGGGCTAAGGAGCTCCAGCAAAGGCGGATCCAGGCCATCAGTACGGGGGTGGGGCTAAGGAGCTCGAGCATAGGCGGATCTAGGACATCAGTACGGTGGTGGGGCTCAGGCGTTCCAGCATAGGCGGATCCAGGACAATAGTAGGGTGGTAGGGGCTAAAGAGTTCGAGTATAGGCGAATCCAGGACATCAGTATGGGTGTTGGGCTAAGGAGCTCGAGCAGAGGCGGATCCAGGACATCAGTACGGGGCTGGGGCTAAGAGGCTCGAGTATAGGCGGATCAAAGACATCAGTACGGGGGTGGGGCTAAGGAGCTCGAGCATAAGCGGATTCAGGACATCAGTACGTGGGTGGGGCTCGGGAGCTCGAACATAGGCGGATCCAGGACATCAGTAGGGGTAGGGGCTAAGGAGTTCAAGCATGGGCGGATCCAGGGCAGTATAGAGGTGGGGCTACGGAGTTCCAGCATAGGCAGATCCAGGACATATGTAAGGGGGTGGGGTAAGGAGCTCGAGCATAGGCGGATCCAGGACATCAGTTCGGTGGTGGGGCTGAGGTCTCGAGCTGGGGCATAACTCGGTAACAAATAGGCTGAATTGGGTGAAAATCTGCAGGTATAGGTGAAATACCGTCGGAAAACCCATCATATTTTATATTGTATCTCCTTTCTTCTCGTCATGCCCAGTCTTTGCTTAACAAAACAAACATTATGCGTGTGTTTATTTCTTTGATGATATGAACAGAGGGCAAGCGTGGTGCAGTATGCAGAGACATGCTAATTTAGGAAAACATGGGCCTAGACAGGGGATTGAATGGAGCCATAATGAGAACACAAAACCTAAAACTCCAACATTGCGTTGTTATAAGTATCAAACTGCTGAAAAAACTCGCCTGTCAATCGAACTGTTTGGCTAACGTACATTGTCACCGGCTTCTCCTGCGCCAGAGCGGCACCTGCCGAGGCCGCAGGCCGAGGTAGTAGTTGTTGTTGTCTGTTCTGAGGACTGGTATCAGATACTTGAAACTTGCAGGGATGAAAGGCAGGAACCCATAAAAAATCCCCACGGCTGCAGATTTTCGAATTTTGCAAAAACTTTTCCAAAATTTTGGATTATATTTTTATAAACTTTTATTTTTCTATTTTTCTATTTTTAGTCTACAGCTCTCAAACTTACACTCTTTTACACACAATCAATTACTAGTTGTTGCTCAAAGTTTGAAGCAAAAAATCCAAATTTGTACTTCCAAAATGATTTTTTGAAACTTTTACCTCCAACTTGTAGTGAAATGCATTACCAAAGTTATAAGTTCGAAATATCTGAAGATATGATGCTAGGTGTTCCAAACTGGATTTTTGCAGACAGAATGGACTGTGCATTACTGCATAGACACTAGACTGAACCAAAAGCATAATTTTGAAGGTCAGTTTTGGCCCTTTTTCCAAAACATTGCAATTATGGCCTAAAACTTTAAAACCATATAACTTTCAAAATTCTGGACATTTTTGAACGCAGTTTTCTTTGTTAAGATGGGTATTGTCATTACAACAACATATTCTAAACGCAAATTTCTGAGTTAATGGGAAATATTTTTCTGCAAAAAATATAATTTTTTTGTTTTTTTGGGAATTTAGGACTACATATTTCCAAATTTTCTTTTCGAAATTGGTACCAAAAAAAGCCCGGCTCAAGTTCTACAACCGTCTGCCTGACCATATCCGCGCGTCTCCCATAGGTTTTGAGCTATATGATGATAAAGACTGAATTTGATGCGGTTTTCATAGGTTGTAATAGATTCATCACGTGATAAAGTGCCTTTATACTCAACTGAGATATATGGCTCTCTCTAAACTTTTAGTATGGGAAATTATGAGCTCTGCCGTTTTTGTTTCATGACGCTCCGACGACTAGTTCGCCACTGAGGGGCAAAATACTTCGGTCCCATTTTTCCCGCAGCAGTAGTGACGTCATTCTGCCCTTCTTGCATGGACCTTCTGTGCTGCGGCAGTAGGCTGCAGCCGGTAAATGCGTGCAAGAAAGGCATAACATTTTTATCCGAGTGCATACAGCGGGTGGCTAGCCGGTCGGGGCGGACGGGAACCTGACTAGAGGGCAGAGGGTGCCGAGGCGTGTTTAGAGATCCGAGGAAGTGAGCAGTGATGCCCTCAGGTATCTAGGGAACGGTAGCAGGGTCCAGAGGCGTGCTAAGATAGCTCATGGGAAACATTTCGGACGGGGGAGCAGTGAGGATGGGGGGCTGGTACGGGACTGGAGCCTTCCCCGCCATTGCCTCGGAACAGCTTCTGTGTTTGTATTAACCATAGATATTCTGACATTGGGAGGGGGGGTGTTCAGCCGCTTGCTCCGCGCATTGTATCTACCACCATTGGAAAAGCCACCATGTATGTATATAAGCATATGAAAGATTGAAGATTTCGTTGCACTCCGTACCAAATTACCGAACAATATCAATGAGAGGCAATCGACCATGCAGATTTCGAATGTGGTATTCAGGTCAACAAAGGTCACTGCGCATGCGCACTGAACTAATGGTAACAGAGGCTATCTCGGCAACCTACGGGTCGATTTTCTTGAAATTTTGTGAACAGAAGAATATCACAAAATGTAAGTCAAAAATGTCATTGAAGCTGCTCTGCTCTGCGCATGCGCAGCAGAAATTATGAAAATAGGCCTGAAAGGCGAGGATATTTCAGAGGAGGACCTGAACAGAGGGAAAGCCAACGTGCTTAAAGTTAGCATGAGTGTTTTGTCACCCTTGGTAACAACAAAGGTCAGTGCGCATGCGCATTAGAACTTATGGTCATGGAGGCTATCTCGTGAGCCAATAGACCGATTTCGCTCAAATTTTTGCGAGTAAAAGCAGAATAGCATCTGCTAATCCTAATTGATGGCATTATGACGCTGCACTATTATGTGCATGTGCAGTAGGAATTCTAAGGAATAATAGGCTCTATGAAATCATTTAGACCAGGAGACAAACAAACGGCATATTAACATGCTTCAGTCAACTATAACGGTATCTTTGCTCTCATTCACTGCAGACGTTACTGCGCATGCGGACTGGGAGTAGGGTAACTGAAGCTAACTCGTTAAAAAATTGGCTGAATTGGGTGAAAATCTGCAGGTATAGGTGAAATACGGTCGGAAAACCCATCATATTTTATCATGTATCTCCTTTCTTCTGGTCATGCCCAGTCTTTACTTAACAAAACAACCTTGTTATCTTTCGAAAAGGACATAAGTTTCAAGTTCGTGTGTTCATTATACGTGTGTTTATCTATGTGATGACATGAACAGAGGGCAAACGTGACGCAGTGTGCAGAGACATGCTAATGTAGGAAAACATGGGCTTACACAGGGGATTGAATGGAGCCACAATGAGAACACAAAACCTAAAACTCCAACATTGCGTTGTTATAAGTATCAAACTGCTGAAAACACTCGCCTGTCAATCGAACTGTTTGGCTAACGTACATTGTCACCGGCTTCTCCTGCGCCGGAGCGGCACCTGCCGAGGCCGCAGGCCGAGGTTGTTGTTGGCGTCTGTCAGTCCTGAGAATTGATGTCAGAGCTCTGGAATTTTGTAGGGTGATAGCCCTTCTGCTCCAGACACCCAAACTGAAGCCCCGAGTCGAAATCCAAAATAGTTTTTGAGAAATTTTGGCTCAAACTTTTTCTGTTTTATATTTTTCTAATTTTTACTTCTTAACTTACGAACTTGAAACTTATGTCCTTTTCGAAAGATAACAAGGGCCAGCTAGGGAAAACGAATTGAGCTGATCCGACAATATTTATTGCGCGAAAACGCGGCTTTTCTCACGCGAGCAAAAAACCTGCTAAAAGTTGATGGCCGACTTGTGCGCTCGAAATGTCAGAAGACAGGCCTCAGTTAGCTGAAAGGCAGTTACCTAGGGGTAGCTAGGAAAATTTTGTAGTGCTTAGGCATAGTTTTGAGTGCAAAACGCAAAATTTTGACCCACTTTTTACAGTTCTTCCGGAAGACTGAATTTTGGTTCATTTCATTTCAACGTTAATATCTCACAATCTTATTGACCGATTTGAGTTTTCATTTCAAATAATGAAAGAACATTGCTTCCGCCTGATAATATTTGGAGATGGAAGTTGTGAATGTGAAATTCTTTGTTTTATAGGCATAAATAGAAATTGAGTCAAAAAACTTTTTATCTGCATCTTCCTGGTTCCAAGCTCATGTCACTCACAAACTCAGAACTGACATGGCTGAAGAGGAAAGTTACTTGCGGTCATTTCGCTCACTTATACTACCCACCTATCTAATGGCTTTCGAGTAATTAGTCCAAAATGTATTACAAGATGCTAAAGTTCTCGGAGCACCTTTGCTTCTCACCATGGTTTCAAGTCCTTAAAATGGATGGAAGTGGAAGTAATTTGGCATGAAGCTAGCTTACGATCCTAGCTCGACGATACAACTAATTTCAGCCCAAAAGAATGTTTGGTTCGTCTTCTAGAAGCACCTTTATATCGTGCCTTTTCGGGACAAGCACAGCACCCGGCGCCAGCGGCCCGGCATATTCGGCGGAGTTGTACTAGCCAGTGCCCTCCTGACGGGTCACAGCTGTTCAGCTAGTGGGAGGATGAGTAGTGTGACACGGTGGTCTAGTGGTTAGAGGCCCTGTTTCTTGATCAGGTAGGTCCGGTTCGAATCCGGTGGTGACCACGTACTCTTTATTGGTTATTTCAAAGAAAAGAATGATAAAACTGACTTGCAGGCTTATGAAGAGATACATTAAGAACGAAATATGGTTTGCTTTCGGCACATTGTCATGCGGCTCTCCTGCGCCGGTGGGGCGTTAGCCCAGGCCGCAGGCCGAGGTTATCCCTCCTGGCTTAGTTGGTGGGGTCCTTGCCTCGCTACATGGGGGTCCTTGCGGTGGACATTTTGGCTCTGATAAGATGGTCAAGCAGGTGCAAAGTCGGTTTTTCTGGCTCGGCATGACCTCTGATGTGGAACGTTACTGTGCTCAGTGTGACCGCTGCATGGGTCGCAACTCACCCAATCCACAGCCAAGGGCACCCATGGGAGAGTTGTTCTCATCAGAACCATGGGAGGTGATGTCGATTGATTTCCTGAAAGATCTGCCAGTGACGGAACGCGGGAACAAGCATCTGCCTGTCTGTTGTGACCATTTCACACGCTGGGTTGAGGTGTTTCCCTTGCCGGACATGTCAGCCATAACCGTAGCAAAAACTTTGGCCACTGAGCTTTTCTCCCGCTATGGTTGTCCCTCACGCTTGCACTCAGACTGTGCCGCGAACTTCAAGAGCCAGCTGATTGCCGAGTTGTGTCGCATCATGGGCATTCAGAAGTCCAACACGACTGCCTTCCATCCGGAGGGGAACAGTCGCTGTGAACGGGTAAACCGGACTGTCCTAAACATGCTGGCCAAGTATTTGTCGGACAACCACTCTGAGTGGGATAAGCACCTTCCTCTCTTGATGTTGGGGTATCGTGCCCAGATTCACAGGTCATTGGGATACTCACCGTTCTATCTCATGTTTGGGCGCTCACCAAGGCTTCCCATAGATGTTGAGATCGATGCACCCCACAGCGTGCGCTCTAAGCCAGCGGCACAGTACATCAACGAGCTCTGTGATGGACTTCGAGATGTGTATCGAGACGATCTCAAAGTCTCGAATCACAGCCACAAGCGTAATAAGAGTTTGTACGAGCAGAAACTTAACTCATTCAACTACAACCAGGGAGACTTGGTCATGCTGTTCCGTGGAGTGGCGAAGAGAGGTGAGTACCATAAGTTTCTGCGACCATGGAAGCCAGCTGTCGTACTGGCTCGCAAAGGTGAGCTGAACTACTGGGTGCGCTTGGGGGACGGCAAAAGGTTGTGTGTTCACCATAACCGGCTCAAGCCATGCAGTGTCCGGCAGGGCGACGTTCCGACAGTGGATCAGTCCCATGATGCACCTGTGCATGGTGCAGTGAATCTGGGCAGTACCACGGTAGTACCACGGTCGACAGTGATCTGGGAAGGGTCCCAGATGTGGTTTGTGATTCCCCGGATGTGGCTGGTGATGTGACTGGTGGTTCTTGTCGTGAAACAGATGCGGTTCCAGAGACATCACCCGAACCTTCTCAAGTGGGGTCAACTGATGCGCCAGTGAGTAACACTGACAACAGGGTAGACTCTTCTTTCCGGGAGCAGATGAGAACCCCTCCTGAATCAGCGTCAGATGACGTCTTTCATTCACCCTGTCCTCATCCTGAAGATAGCGAGGGTGAGGGCACCGATGCATCCATCACGATTCCGGGAGCCGAGTGCTCTCCGGGCGGACTGATGCCGAGGCGCTCAGTCAGGGAGCGGTGTCCACCTGATCGCTTATGTCTGTACATTTTCAGCGAGTCCTTCTAGGGCCCGCTTCATTGAGTGTTGTCAAATCCATCTTTGTGGACGTATCTGCGATCGTATGCTCTCTTGCTCACTCATCTCGTGCACTCGTTTCCCTGAATGTGTTGGTAAATAATATGTGTTCTATTTGTGTGAGGCATTGTCTCACACCATACTCTGGTTCCCAGGGGGGTCGCGAGTCTTCAAAGGAAGGAAGAATGTAGTCGGCTCGTGCGGCTGCTCCCGGTCAGCGCCCCTGCCGGGCGGTCGGCTGGTCGCCGTCCCCTGCCCGCACCCCTGTCGGGCGCCTGACCGGTCACCCTCCCCTGCTCTGTGCGTGGGCTGGCTTGCGCCGAGGCGTGGCTGGGTGTGGGGCCGATTGGGGCAATTCGGTATAGTGAGTGCGGCGTGGTCATGTGTGCGCCCCTGCGCGAGCGCTGGCCATAGCCCGGGGCGGGGTGACCCGTTGCAAGTGAGACCTGTGGAGGCGGGGGCATTGGAAGCCCGGTGCTGGAGCGTGACGGTCATGTTGTGTTGCCAGTGCGTGGCCTAATATACTCAGGACTAGGCTCAGATTGTCCACAGTAACATAGTGACCCGAAATCAAAATAGGTCATTTGTATGCTTCGGTGACTTTAATATACCAGATTTAAAGTGGCTTAGGGATGCAGAATTAGTGACTTCGTCTACACCAGTGACGAACGAATGTCAGAGCGTGCGGCTCTGTTGATTGCAAAATGCGACTTGTCTGGAGTAAGCCAAAGCGTAGTAGAGCCTACAAAACATGAAAACTTTCTAGATTAGTGTTTTCCAAATCAGCTAATGTTCAATCTTTTGTGCGGTGTGGTGTGTTTCCCTCAGACCATTTAGAAGTCACCAGTGCACTGTGTTACAAGGAGGGCCTAAAATGGTACGAAAATCAATTTTTCGACCAACACGGAATGCCTTAAGATGACTTTATATTAAAGGGAAACATCCCAGACCATCCGGGAGCATATCTCAATCTCCGATAAAATGTCTGTTTATCCAATTTTAGATGGGGTAAAGGTGATGTTTTCGATAGGACAACAAGTATTGCTTCCGACTGTCAGAACGTGCCGGAACTTGGAGCGCTCGCGAACATGCTTTCATATCTCCGAAAACACATCGAGTGATTTTTGCCAAAACTACGACTTATGTGCAGCACAATTATATACTTTTCAAAGTTGTGATTTCTCTCAAAGTATTTTATTTCATTTTATGTATTTTCATAATTTACAACTCTACGAGATTTCCACTGAAGAGTAAACTTGATTAAGCCGGCAAAAAATCCCACAGCTTCCCACAACATGAGACCACCACAGTGGTTGCTGCGCACATGTTGCCAATGCGTACAGAAAGTTTCAGCTGCATTTAGTTGCATTTTCGTGATTTATGACCGATTGTGTAAGGGTATGTCGGCGGCCCGCGCGCTGTCCCCCGCCCGCCGCGCCGTCAGGGCACGGCCCGGCCGCCTCTGTTGGGGCGCGTGGTGGAATCATGGACGGCAAACAAAGCGGTGGGATGAAAATACAAATAAAGTAAGGTTTTTCCACCGAATGGTTGGTATAACAAATACCCTGGTCAATGTATGCGCTCAGAAGTGTGCCGAGTTGTTTGAACAGGACACTTGGCACAACTGGGCTGAAAATGAAAGGCAAACACATAATGCGCGGTTGCATTATGATCCCTCGGTGCAAACGGTTTTGCAATCTGGAATTGTGTTGGAAAGGACACAGGCAGGTGATCAGTCTAAAGGGTAAGAAAAACTTTGCTTGTGACTTCGGATGTGAAAGGTTGTGGTCTCGAGATGGAGCTCTGTGTAAAAAAGAGTGACCTAGTAAAAAATCTGGTAGATAAAGGTACAATATCCGATGCTAAGCGCGGTGTTGTAGTAGCAAAGAAATACCTTATTAGTCGCTTAAAGGAGGGAGAATCATTGACAGAAGAATCTGAGACTATGCTGGATCAGCAACTTGAGTTGTTTTGCAGAAATTTCCGACAGAAGTGGTCATTGGTCAACCGAGACAAGAACAGGGTTTTCAAGAAATATGGAACCCTCTTGGCAGAGGAAATATTTTTCACTGTCCAAACCGGGGTTTCAGCGAAATCAACGTCTTCGGCCGCACCTAACGCAGCAGAACCAAGCCCGAGCCAGCCACTGGCAAGAAAAAGAGGCCGGCCCCAAAAGAGATACAGAGACCTAAGCCAGAAAAGGCGTAAGCGGGCCGCCTCTGAAACTGCTCAGGCGCACGAGATTAAAATTTTTGAAATTTCTGGTGTGGATGTGGAACTTATCAGGAGACTCGGCACGTTCCTTTCGGCTGTGAATGCCTCTGATCAGGCCATTAACGCGGACAAGTTTGACCTGTATATTTTAGAGACATCACAGTTATTCGTTAGCTTATATCTGTGGTTTCACCTGCCAGCCTCAGTCCACAAACCCCTCGTGCACGGGGGTGAGTGTATCCGGTCACTTCTCCTTCCAATCGGTATGCTCAGTGAGCAGGCCCAGGAGCGGAGGAACAAAGACATAAGGTATCGCGTGAGCACCATGCCAGAAAGACCTCCCGGAAAGCGACAATCCAAGACCATTGCATCACTTGACGGTGTCCAGCAATCCTGTGATCGTGAAAGCAATCCAAGAAGAATTAGAACGACCCAGACGTGACATCCGATCGTCCTCTGGAAAACATCATGACATCTCCGCGCTTCTGGTTGCTCCGGCACTCAACCCGGAGACTCGGATACATCCCATAGTTCAACTGATGATTTGGATGCATAAAAAGCGGGTTGGGCCATAAGTTACATTTGCCTGTTTGAAGTGCATGTCCGTTCCCCAACCTACTTGATAGTTCTTAAGAAGTCTTGGGAGCCTATGAAGCCGCTTAATTTTGCTGTTTGTTCCCATCCGATGCCTTTTTTGAAGGTCTCTGATCTTGATGAAGTTTTTTATACAAATATTGTTATATTTAGTGAACTTGCTAGATGCAGTTTTTGTGATTTATAAGTATGGGCCGAGTGAGCAGTTACCAACCGCTAGTGAAACAGTATTTTTTTTTACTCGGGCAAGCTGCTCAATTAGGTGAATTCGATATGGTGTTTACAACTTGTTGATAGTGCCTGTAGTAGCTAAAATACATTTTGCTCCGAATGGTAGTAGAACATTTTTCTCAGAACGCTGTTGAACTGTACATGCCTATGTGAAATTTCATCTATTTTTCCATTTCTGATGTTTAGTCCTATAAATCACTATTCAAATCACCTGACCTCATTTGAGGTCAGCCTGAGAAAGCCTATTTTAGTAAAAGAAAGGTAGGTCTGGCAGCTGCTCATCTTAAAGTAGGATGAACAACTTATTGACGTCTGATGTACTTTGAATTTTCCCACCGAAACTGGAAGGATCTTCCACTGAAACATCTGACCTCGGTTCAGGTCAACTAGAAAAGATGCACTTGCGGGACATCAAAACACGAAGAAGACAATTTCGTAAGATCAGATCTTTGTGACAAAGTTTTAACTTAAATAAATGAGAAACTGATAGCATTTACGAACATAAGAATTCAACTTGACCTAGGTCAAAGACCTGACCTGACTGAAACTTGAAACTCAACCTCAATAATGCTCAGGATATCAGCATTCTGTGATCCAAATTTGAAGGCAATATCTTTGATAGCACGCAAGTTATAGATTTTTGTACCGTTTTAGGCCCTCCTTGTAACACTGTGCTCACTCACTCACTGCAGTGAGTTAATGCAGTAACCACCCAATCTCCTTTGGTAAATAGGTCGACCGCCTTCAATTACAAGAGGGCAGATTTTGAAGGCTTGAGACGGAGCCTGCAGCTTGTCCCATGGGAGGCTTTGCTCGATTTGAACATTGAAGCCGCCGTGGAAATGTTCTATGATATACTGCAAGCCACCATTAATGACCACGTGCCAACCATAATGTTACGTCGCCGTTATCCCCCCTGGTTCGACGCTGAGGTTAGGCGCTCACTGCGGGAAAAGGAATCAGCCTTCAATCGAATGAAACGCGACAGGAATAATGTGACAGTCCAAAATTTTCAGGAAAAACGTAGAAATTTTAAAAATTTGTCTTCCCACAAGTATTTTGAGTATCTACAGGGTATGACTGGGAACTTTAACCCTCGCCCCACCGGGGGCTATCGATGGCCTCCCTAAGGTTTTTCCGGGATAGCAGAAAAACGAAGAGGCGCAGCAACGCGGTTGAGGGCTCTACCTCTCACTGCATCATTTTTCCACTATCCCTGACATTTTTTACTCCGGGTCACCCAAGGTCAGGTCACCAGACGAGGCCAACCAAGGTCACCTCACTTCAACTTTAGAGCCCTGTAAGAGCTATATTTCGAGGTCGATCGATTTAAAACTTCCTACACCTTATGGCCCCTCCAGGGTCTACAAGATGTATATCCGGGATTTTTATATTTCGTGCCCTGAGGTCAGGTCATGAGGTGACATCTCCCATTGAAAAAGCATGGGGAAAAGCTGTCGTATGATCTAAAAGTCACAAAAGCGATTGAAAATACTCAGCTTGATCAGAAAAGCTTTCTTGGACACCCTTTCACGGATTTCAGAGGCCATATTTGCCCTTTGACCTCTCCAAGGTCATCCAAGGTCACCAGGGGTCAAAAACAGTATTTTGACAATAGCTTTTGACCTAATTAAGCTAGAGCGCTGAAACAAACACCATCGTGTTTGTCTTGTCACTGGCTTTTATTTGATATACGGCAAGGTCACTTTCTGACCTTTCGTGCCCTCAGGTCATCTTAGGTCACGAGGTGACCTCTGGAGGTCAAACCAATGGCGGGAGGTCTTAACGTTTCACAAAGCGGAAAAAGGACTGATAATTTCCTATAAATGTACTTTACCAGACTTCAATAGCTCTAATGGCATAAGAGTTATGCCCAGTTTGCTTAAGCATTGCATATTTGAGTGAAAATAGCCGATCTTGACCTAATTTGACCTCTGGAGGTCAAACCATTGATCTGAGCACTAAAACATGTAAAGTAATTTCTTTCTGAATTCACGCGAGCTTTCTATTGCACTTTGCAGATTTGCGCTAACGCCCATATGCTCGGAGTTCGAGGGGGGCCATCGATGGCCCCGGTGGGGCGAAGGTGGCGCTGGACCACGGTGGGGCGCGGGTTAAAACGAATCCGAGACGCTTTTGGTCATTTCTTAAGTGCGTGAAGGGAAGCAAAAGTAGAATTCTAGATTTGTCAGATGGACAACGAGAAGTCACTGAAGACACTGAAAAGGTAAACCTGTTGAATGATGCATTTGCAGCAAAGTTCACCCCTCCGGAAGTTTTACTCTTTCCTACCGCTACCGAGTACGGGCTATCTCCTCTGAATAGATTCGAGATATCGGAAGGAACATTTAGGGCCAATTTAGATTATCTAAAGAACATAAGGCTTGTGGTCCAGACAATGTGAGTGCTAGGGTTATCAAAGAGTGTAGGAATAAAATATCCCGACCTCTTTGCATGCTCTTCAAAAAGTCCGTGAACGAGGGGATATTTCTGAGCAGGTGGGCGGAGGCTAATATTGTACCTATCTTCAAAAAAGGATCACGGAAACTACCACATACTATCGGAGCGTATCACTTATCCCGATATGTGGAAAAATCCTCGAAAAATGTGTGCATGCAACATTGCTAGCTCATGTACAGCCAGTCTTATCTCAGAATCGACACAGCTTTGTTCCACGCCGGTCATGTGACACAAATTTGGCAACATTACTAAAAACGGCGTGGGACTCGATATCTTCTGGGCACCAAACTGACATAACTTATACTGGTTATTCCGCGGCCTTTCAAAGTGTCAATCATAAATTACATATCTATAAGCTGCGGCAATCTTACAACATTTCTGGTCCAGCTCTAAATTGGATTGCATCGTATCTTGGTTCTCGAAAACGGCGGGTTGTCATTAACGGGAAACCCTCGAACTGGTCGGAAGTTAGCTCTGGGACTCCGGAAGGTAGCCAAATTTCACCGCTGCTGTTCGCATTGTTCATAAACGATCTTCCTGACCAAATACGAACAAACTCACTGCTCTTTGCCGACGATGTTATAAAATTATCTGCCCATAAAATAACCGGCCCAGATGATGCAAAATTGCTCCAGAAGGATCTAGACAGGCTGGTATCGTGGTCCGGAACCTGAAAATTGAATTTAAGCCCAGCCAAGTGTCAATCCTTTCGAATTACTCTTAGCAAGAAAGTTTTCGCATCCGAATACAAAATTCGAAATGTCACCTTGGATCACGTAGAGAAAATTCGGGACCTCGGCGTTTGGTTGGACTCTAAATTGACCTTTTTGTGTGTGTGTTGGAGTTTAAGGGCGCTGCAGCTGCTAGGGCCATTTAGCACGCCTGACTATACATACACTTTAATCAATCCTTAAAATCTAAGTCTTCAGTGTTATTCTATAGGAAGATAGCTAAAAGCAGAGCTTCTTCATTTATACATGCTTAGTTCTGTTGCGCTTGTGTCACTCGGTGAGGATTGTATACAATATCAAATCCGATCTCTGTCGAATACAATAAGACTATTGAGAACTCAACAGCTGGTCTGTCTCCTATCACACTTGCAAGGGGCATTGGCGGAAAGAATAAATCGACCTTTTCCGATAATGTGGCATTCGTAGTTGGCAAAGCCAATAGGATGCTGGGTCTTCTGATACGATTACTCCAGATAGGTCGAATGGGAGGAGAGTTCCAAACAGATCCTATTTTGGCTGCATATTTTGGAAATGTTAGATCAATTCTTGAATATTGTTATGTCATCTGGGGCGGAGCTGCAAAGTGCCAATTGGACAGAATCGAAAAAGTTCAGCACAAATTCATCATGTGGCTGGTTTCAAACATTCACTCATCTCGGACATCGAATTCACCGTTATATCACTATCTTTTTTTAACTAGCAGCCTGTCCCAGAGGAGGCTCCAGTATGATGTATGTTTTGTTTTTAAAATTATTTCCGGGAAATGGACTCCGCCCCCCCTGCTCGAGGCGTTCCCCTTAAATGTACCTCAGCGGCCAACCAGGGCTATGAGAGAGCAATTGCTCCATGCTCCGGTGGCACGCGTGGGAACAATCAGGCGTGCTTTGTTTTCGCGGGCGGCGCTGTGTTTTAACAGTCATGTTACGCGATATCCGGAAGCCGACCCTTTCAATTCAACATTAGCAGCTTTTAAATCGAGTGCCGAGAAACATATACGAAGCCATCCACTTCGAATGTTTAAAGGGCGGTAGATTTATTTGTTTCCGTGAGGTGAAGTGCGGTGTTTTTCCTGTTCATTTTAAAATTTTCACCTGTACAATTTTACAGTATTATTGTCTTACCGTGCCTCATGTTTACTGTCATTCATCCGATGTTGACTCCGACTTCAGTTATAATTGGGTGCATACCTGTTGCTGATTATGCTCAATAAACAATAAACGATGAATCTAAGGGGGCGATCACAGCCTTCCCCCGGATCTGTGCATGACTGAAACTCGTCAAATTATTGGGAGAAGAGGTACCACGGGGGTCAGATATATCAAACCTTAAACTTGGTAAAGTAGACAACCTTGATTGCATCACTTAAGTGCGAAATGATGCGTTGTTTGTTCCGTAACACCGGGTGCAAGAACACTGTGCTGGTTGACGGTAGCACGGGAATAAAACAATCCAGTGGTGCACTTACCTATCGTCACGAACATCAGGAAGACTCCTGTGTAGCGATATCATATCGCTGGCGTACTGGTTGAAGGCGTTCGCCTTCCAGCCGGCATCCACTAGCACCTGCTGCTCCTTGGTAAGGTTCTTCGGCAGTACCACGGGCTTGCCCAGCTCGCCGGGGCCGTTGGCCTCCCGGGGCGGCAGTAGAACCATTCTGGCTTCTCCCCCTTCACGTCCATAGAGCGACTTGGTGGTCGGTGTTTTCCTTGAGGGTGGTGTAACAGGATGTGGAATGGGAATGGGTTCTGGACCTGCTCGTACCGGCGCCGGTACTGGCCGAGGTTCACCACTCTTTAAAATGTCCTCGATGTCTTGCCGTGCACTGACCACCGCTGAATGCGAGGCATCTAGCATAAAGCCTGGCAGCGGAGGCTTCACTTCTTGACGGTCCAACAAGAATAGGAGCAGCAGCAGCACCCAGGCGAGTGATACGGCAACCAAAAGCCTTGTGCCCGTCGCGCGGCGGCGGCACATTGCCATCTCGGGAGTGGGACCAGAACGACGCTTCAGGTGAGGCTCATGGAGTCATTCAACTTGTCTAGGTGTGATCTGAAACGAGTAACAGAATTTTCACTTATGGTATATCAATAACATTTCAATGAGAAACTCGGCTTCGCATGGTGGTTTTGTGTACGATTTGAAGTTGCAATTCGAATTAAGTAGACAAATTTGAGCAGTATGTGCCGATGTTCTTTAACAGGAAAACCTAGACCACTTTTGTGGGTTGAGCTGAATATTTTGACTTGCGACATATGAGAGCACATCTAGAACTACAAAATTAGGTTTACAGACACGGGTCAATAGCTTCGCAAGGAGTTGAGATAGAGTTTTTATTTTTATATCACATCTGTGTCATTGCATGCCACTTTTTATGCATAAGACCACAGTATGCCGAATAGTGATCCCAACCCGACCCTAGTTCAGTTATTTTTACACGTTGACCTAGCATGGTCAGATTATCTATCATTTAATTTTCTTTATCGAAACGAATCTAATGGTGCCTAAATGTTTACCCTGACTCAGCCCAATCAGAATCTCGAGCCCAAAAATTATCTAGCCAGTCACCTTTGACCTTTTATGACCTCATTGTCGAACTGGGTCAAAAGTGACAAATATTTTTAGTAATTTTTTCTTACAACCTATCTTCTATGGTTCGCATTTTTTTCGTTGTCTGGCATGGGAACCGAGATCGGGGGTCGTCGAACTCCCGTCTCCCTTCCACTGGGGGGAGGTTAAGAGCCAATAATTTTATGTACTAAAGCTGAGCTATGTATCATTTCTAAAGATGATCGATGTATAAATGCATATAGGCTAAAACATCTCGCCACAATAAAAAGAAGATGGTCAAACGGGTTCAACGATGTACAATACAAATTGCAGGCAAAAGTTGCATGTTTTTTGTGGTGGTCTAATAAAACGCAATCAATTGTACGTGCCGATCAATTTTAATGCGGTGTCCTAACGGGGACGTCGCCGACGGTCGGCGACGGTTGGCGGCAGTGGCAGAGCGGTACTTTACCTGTCTCCGGGAGTTTTGACCGGCAGAGGAAAGGTTCATCTTTGGTAGCAATCTGGCAGCTCAAGTTGCGACGAACTTTTGTTTACCAGCAATCAAAACTTAGCTGGTAGCAAGAACTATTAAAAGGACAGCTTGGGAGAAAAAGCTGGCCATGTCCAATTTCAATTGATTTTTCAGTATGATTTTCAATTTGAAGTATTATTCTAAAACAAATCACATTTAGGGACAAAAGAACAACAAATAACACGGAAATGGGTTTCTGACGCAGACCGTCGGCGTCAAAAGTTGGACAATGTTCAACTTTTGCTGCGACGCGTTGCGGCAGTGCGTTTCGTGTCCTAACTTAAAACCCGAGTTGTTGCGGCAGATCGACGGCTTGCGACGCGTTGCAAAGCCGTGCGTCTTGCTTAGGATGCCGGAGAAGGCTCACTGATTTCATTTTCTTCCGTCTAGTATCAGGGCTGCCATCTCACTTATTCCATTCCTTCGCCCCGGTTTTTCATCACAGAGAATAACAAAATAAATCGATGTAATTTTCCTCTATCACCCTCCAAGATCTTAGAGCTTTTGACATACAGAAAGGTGAACAAATAAGACTGCCATGTTACTCATGAGTGTTCAATAAAGCGGACGTGAGTTAGAAAGCTCCATGATTAAACAGCATCTCAAGGCTTATTAACGGTTTCTCAATGATTAAACGGGTTAAACGGGTTATTTGGCCTCCTTATTGTTGAGTACAATACCAGCATCGTTCATTTTTTTGTCTTTTTACCGCATGAAACTACTTTTGAAGTGAAGTGGTTTGAAATGTCTGGCCGCGATAACAAGACGGAACAATAAAGATAGTACTCACAGAGTATGTTTACCTGCTGTCTCTTCATTAAGCACAAATCCCATGGATGGCCGCCGCACTTCAGCAAGACACTTGAAATAATTAAAACTGGGATATAAAGGATATAAAAAATACGAACCTCTAAACACCGAACGACGGCTCTGAACACCGGCCGCACTTGAAATACATTTTTAGTTTGAATTGAGCCCGTGCAGTTCAATGCCGCATCTTCGTTGACGAAAGTTTTGTTCAACTAAAAACGGTGCGAACAAAATCTCCCATGATGTGGGCTAAGTGTTATGCAGCAATATCTGCTTGATAGTGCTACGATTAAAATTCTACTTTGATTATACGGTTCAGACTAACTCTTAATCAAAATATCATAGCCACGCAATATGCATTTTCTCATTGTAAATAAATTTCGGCCATTTCATCGTTTAAGTACAGTATTTCAAATTTTTCTTCAATTGGCATAAGTGCTCCACATGGAGTACGGTTACAGACAGTACAAAAGCTCACGTTTCAAAATTATGAACAAAATTTTCAAAATACTTGACCTAGTTCTTGATATTGATACACCAAAATATTAGGAACCAAGATCGTGCCTACGCCCATATCCAGCTTTAGTTTAGAAAATATTTCTTAAGCGATCTAAAAATGGTGTAAATTCTGGTAAACAGGAATTACCTAACATCTTTATAGAGTGACAGCGGATGCATAAGCTGCGTCATCTGGATTATCCTTAATTGGGACAATTTAGCTGCTTATAGGCTAGGCTTTGGCTCTGAATTATTTATTTCTATTGTGTAGCGAGGTTTAGAAAACCACATTGAACGCGCAATAAGAATCACAGATATTTACGCTAGATTAATTGTCCTAAGCTGCCGGATTGAGATACTACTGATCCAGTATCTTGTAATAAGTATTATTGTGTATAAATGTTTTTGGATAATGAAGTGCCAGCTTTAATATACTCCAACATTTTAAAGAAAGTGAACACTTTTTGGCGTGTATTTTATTTTTGGTTAGGGATCAATTGGTTTGTCTTCAGAATTTTTAAGTGTCGGGTAGATGTAGGCTTCCATTGAAACTATGGGCTTTGGATCCGATCCAACAGGTCTGCATGCCTCTGTATTTGAGCTATATGCATTGGCGGACGCAGGGGGGGGCATTTCGGCCATGGTTTCACCAAAGCGCTGGAAGGGGGATCAAACTATCTTTTGGCACCCCCAAGGCCGGATAAATTAAAAAAAGGTGTTTACACTAGGTCTGTCGAGCAATTAAATCTTCGCCTCCTCCCCCCCCCAGGAGAGCGATCATGTACTTGGAGAGGAAGCTTATAATAGATCTGTCGAGCACCCAAATCACACGTGCCCCCACTTCCCCAGGAGGAGAGGCAGACATGGGTTTGCCCCCCCCACCCCAAAAAGTCGGGTCTGCGTCCACCCCTGACTATATGCTGTTTAAAAGTAATGTGGCACCGTTATACTTGGTCGTGAATGGAGTTAGCAGTTTTGAAGAGTAGGCCGGAAACACTCTGAATGGTATTTACTTCTTAAAATTCATAGCTTGAACAGAAACAGGCGTTTCCCTAGCCCGATTCTGAGCCGAAGAGCTGGAGCACGCCAAGGCTGAGAATCCGATTCCGCCCACGCCGCTGAGAAGTCTTCACAGCCGATCCTCACCACTGCATCTGCAAATCCTAGTGTATAAATCGGAGTCGAAATACCATCCGAAGGTTCATTATATATATATATATATATATATATATATATATATATATATATATATATATTTGCTATTTATTTATTCATATATTTAAGATAGGTTCATTGCGTCGTGCGGTTCAACAAATATGGCTGTTGGATGCTTGAAAATAGGTGGTAAAATATTTTTGAACATGAAACTGCTCGGAAGGAAAACAACTACAAAAACTGGCTAAAAAGTATATTTTTCATCCGTGTCCTGCTTCAGAATTGTACCAATTAACATGATATTCCACTCTGCTCCGCCAACGGTTTGAGAACTCCTTGGATATAATTTCCGTGATACATTGTACAAAGCGCCCCTTTCTTCCTCAGCGTGCGACAAGGGCACATAACCGTCGAGGCGGTGTGCATTGGTTGCGCCCACTGGGGTATAACCGTGCAATGACAAATGTCTGTTTCGGAAACGTTTGTTCCTTTGCGAATATTGTTTGATGGGACAAAAGAAACATGAGCCCAGGGGTGTTTCACATGCTTGACAAGACAGATATCGCATCAAAAATATAAAAAGGAGCCAAATTGTCCTCGACCTTTTCTTAAGACAACTTTTGTTGCGTGCGGATATTTTTTCCAGTTTGTGATATATCAAGCTGGTCCGGTGACTCCTGACGCCGCACTGCGGGGTTCGATGCTGGTCCAACTGAGGCTGCAAAGTCTGTCGACGCAGAGTCTCAGGATACTGAACTGGAGAAGCCTGTTCTCGCCAGAAGCTAGTCTAAGGGTCACATACAAATGCTAGTCTTGTCTAAGCAAGAAATACTGTGTAACTTGTAGGTGACGGCTGAACAGGGACGGCGGATTCCAGGGTGCAAGTGTTGCAGTTGCACCACTCGATTTTTTCAAGTGGTGCAAAAGTAGCTTTTTGCACCCCTTGTTTTGGCTTTGTCCAGGGAGGCGCCCCCTCCCCCGGCCTCAGCCGGCGCCCCCGGCCGGTCAGAGAAAATCAAGCCTAATTACCGCCTACCTGAAGAGGTAGGATCCTCTGTGAAAATAGACATTTTCATATATGAATGGCACCCCCTTACATCATAGCCGCGCCCTGGGCAGAAAAATGCGCCCCCTTGAGTAAAGGCGCCCTTGGGTAGCGTATGCACCTCCTAGACAGCCGAGGTGCCTCCGAAGAAGAGAAACGGCGGCCCTGGATATCACATGCGCCCCCTGGACACCAAAGGCGCCCCCGCAGAGAATTGGCGCCCCCTGGATAACATAGGCGCCCTTGGGTAGGAAAGGCGCCCCCTGGAGAGCAGAGGTGCCTCCTGGAGAGAAAAAGACACCCCCCGGAGAACAACGCCGGCAGGGACGGCGGATTCCGCGGAGCAGGGTCTGCAGTTGCACGCCATGAAAAATGTTGGTGTGCAAAAGTATCTGCCGCACACCTGTTTTAGAACTGGTCCGGAGAGGCACCCCCCCCCCACGGATTTGGGTGGCACCCCCGGATTTGACCGGCGCCCCCGGCCGGTCAGAGAAAACCAAGCCTAATCACCGCCTACCCAGAGGTAGTATCCTCTGTGAAAGACATTTTCATATATGAATGACGCACCTCGACATCAAAGCTGCGCCCTGGAAAGCAAAAGGCGTCACCCCCTTGAGTAAGGGCACTCCTCTGGATAGCATACGCGCCCTTGGAAGGCAAAGGCGCCCCCTAGACAGCAAGAGGCGCCCCTGGATAGAAAAAGGCGCCCCAATAGAGGAATAACGACGCTCCTGGATAGCATAGGCGCCCTCTGGTTAGCACAGGAACTCCTGTACATCAAAAGGCGCCCCCCCATAGAGCAAAGGCATCCCCTCTGAAAAGCATAAGCTCCCTTGAATAGCAAAGGCGCTCCCTTGAGAGCAGGGGCGGAAGGGACGGCGGATTCCGCGGGACAGGGTCTGCAGTTGCACACCATGAAAAAATGATGGTGTGCAAAAGTATATTTTTGCACACCTGGTTTTGACCATGCCCGGAGAGGCGCCCCCTCCCCCCCGATACGGATTTGGCCGGCACCCCCGGATTTGGCCGGCGCCCCGGCCGGTCAGAAAAAATCAAGCCTGATCACCTCCTACCCAAAGAGGTAGGATCCTCTGTGAGGAAGACATTTTCAGATATGAATGGCACCCCTTGACATCAAAGCTGCGCCCTGGAAAACAAAAGGCGCCCCTCTGGATAGCATAGGCGTCCTTGGATAGCGTAGGCGCCTCCTGGATGGCGGAGGCACCTCCGAAGAAGAGAAACGGCGCCTCTGGATATCATATGCGCCCCGTGGTTAGAACAGGCACCCCTGGACAGCAAAAGGCGCCCACCGCAGAGAAAAGGCACTCTCCTGGATAGTATAGGCGTTCTTGGATAGGAAAGGCGCCCCTTGGAGCGCAGAGGTGCCTCCTGGAGAGAAAAAGACGTCCCCAGGAGAGCAACGGCGGCAGGGACGGCGGATTCTGCGGGACAGGGTGTGCAGTTGCACACCTTGAAAAAATGATGGTGTACAAAAGTATATTTTTGTACACCTGGTTTTGACCTCGTCCGGAGAGGCCCCCACGGATTTGGGTGGCACCCCCGGATTTGGCCGGCGCCCCCGGCCGGTCAAGAGAAAATCAGACACATCGCCTATCTGAAGAGGTAGTACCCTCTGTGTAAAATAAAATGCACTTTCAAATGTGAATGGCGCCTCCTGACATCAAAGCTGCGCCCTGGACAGCAAAAGGCGCCCACCCCCTTGAGTAAAGGTGCCCCTCTGGATAGCAAAGGCCACCCCTAGACAGCAGAAGCACCCTTGGACAGAAAAGGCACCTCAAATTGAGGAGTAACGATGCCCCTGGATAGCATAGGTGCCCTCTGGTTAGTACAGGCACTCCTGTACACCAAGAGTCGCCCTCCCCCATAGAGCAAAGGAACCCTTCTGGATATCATAAGCTCCCTTGAATAGCAATCGCGCTCCCTGGATAGCACGGGCGCCCTCTGGATAACATAGGCGCCCCCAAAACAGCAAATACGCCCTTTGATACTAAAGGCGCCCCAGATAGCAGAAGCGCTCCATGGACAGAATACACCCTCTGGATAGCATAGGCACCCCTGGACAGCAGAGGCGCCCCTAAAAAGAGCAACGGCACCCCTGGATAGCATATGCGCCCCTGGTTAGCACAGGCACCCCTGGACAGCAAAAGGCGCCCCTGCCCCCTGAGTAAAGGATCCGGGCCTCTGGATAGCGCACGCGCCTCCTGGACAGCAGAGGCGCCTCCGAAGAAGATCAACGGCGCCCCTGGATATCATATGCGCCCTCCGGTTAGCACAGGCACCCCTGGATAGCAAAAGGCGCCCCCCCCGGAGAGAAAAGGCGCCCCCTCTGGAAAGAGTAAGCACCCATGGATAGGATTGGCGCCACCTGGAGAGCAGAGCAGATAATTTTTAAGGAAAACTCAGTGGGGGAGATTTTCTTGTGCTGGCCATTATAGTGTCTTCGGGGGATCAAACCCCTATTTGGAGGGGGTTAATAAAATTTAGACGTGCTAGTGTTAAAAAATGTCTCCCAGTTTTTTGTTCCATATTCTAAAGATTAGAGATGCTGCCCAGGACTACGAGTTTTTCGACGGAAAAGGGCCAAACCGGGTTTGAAAAAAGTCCAAAAGGGTCAAATTTTATTTTGCGCTAAAAAAGTTTTTTTATAAATTTTTTCCAAGTTCTTCCCAGTACGGCTGCTGGAGTCGGAGTCTCACTAGAGTCATCAAGGGACTCTTTATGGAGACCCCGACCCCACCACCCGAACGAGCAACTCCCACAATGAAGGGATAATTTAGAAGCCAAAGTTTAACATCCCACAAAGCACAGGGACGGCCGCCCCGCTCAGGTCACCCTCTCACCAGTCGGTTGCCAGCCGACCTACGTCGGGCAAACGATTGAGCGCCGGAGCGTCTCAGGGGAACCGATCCCAAGCCTGGACATGCACTGCCACTGCATGCTTCTCAGCAGCGGGCCAGAGCCCGACGCTCCACCAACTGAGCTACCGGGGCGGCCAAATGGCCAAATAAATACCACAAAAGGCATATTTGAGGCTAAAACGACCCCTACCGGTTGTCATAAACCCACAGAAAAAGGACAGAGCACTCTTGTATCACTGCAGTGAACAGTGCACTGTATAGAACTAAATGTTGATAATTTGATATTGACTTGACGAAATATTCTTTTTAGCACACTGCCCATTTCATAGGCAGCCGGGGATGCCCTTCCAATCCCGCGTGGCCACCAAATAATTTTATCCACATAACTAAAAAATTTATTAGTATCATCAATTATCTTGGCTGCACCACTACCCGCTAACATTTGATATCTTCCTGCTTTTCCTGTGAATTGTTTGCTCTTAAACAGTGACGGATCCATAGGCAGATCCAGGATTGCCAATCAGAGGGGGGGGCACTTTTCCGGGGGCGCCATCCGGAGCAGGGGGCGCCACTGTTGACCGGAAAAACCTATCAGGTGGGCGTCAAATGCTATCGGTGAACACCGATTTTCGCATCCTGAGGGAAGGGTGGGAAGCGCCATTTCAGGCGAGTGCCATCGACCTTTCAGGGGGCGCTGAGGATCGATCGGGAAAACTGCATCTGTCCCTCCCCTTTGCCCCCTGGTTCCGCGTATGGGCGGATCTAGAATTTTGGTAAGTGGGGGGAAAGCGGAGCCTCAGAGTGCGCACTTTACCATCAACTTTCCACCCAAAGGGCACCTATGGTATTCGGTTTTCGGTTGCCGTTATTTTTGCGGATCGTATTTTTAACAACGTTCTGTCCCTCCCTCCCTCCCCCAGCCATAACTGTTTGTACCAGCCAAGCAAGATAGCTATTTGGCGTGATATTTGAAACGATGAATTTCTAAACAGTTCAGTCCATACTTTTTTCGGCACCTCTTGAAAATCTGTAACTGCCACTAGGTCACGAAGAAATGCAAGACACTTGGGAAGATGCAACCAGGGGCGGACGCAGACCCGAGTTTTGTGGCGGCCAAACCCATGTCTGCCTCTCCTCCTGGGGGGAAGGGGTGGGAGCGAATTTTTTTTTTTTTGCTCTACAGACCTAGTGTAAACACCCTTTTTCAGTGCTCGACAGACCTAGTATAAGCTACCTCTCCAAGTACATGATCGCTCTCGGGAGGGGGGGGTGGGAGCCAAGATTTTTTTCTCTACAGACCTAGTGTAAACACCTTTTTCAAAAATTTCCCCGGCGTTTGGGGGGGGGCATGGCCAGAATGGCCCCCCTGCGTCCGCCAATGGATGCAACAGCTGAACATAAAGGTACATATCTGAGGATTTTTCTATTTGTGAAGAGGGGTTAACTTTATTTTAATATCAAATATGATATGCATCATTTTGCGTTTCCACGTGGCCAAGATTCGTAAGATAATGATGAGAGGACATTGAAAACAATCGCAGCGAGTGTGAACCTGGCCTGTGCGCTGTCCCAGAAAATTATCTCAGCAGAGAAGCTTTGACATTGTAGGCAATGCAAACCGGACTTTAACCCAAATTATTAATAGATCCAAAAAAATGTTTCAACCAGATGGCAGACTCAAGGAAATATAAGGAAAGCTGAAACGTCAAGATAAACACAGAATGAAGTATGTGGGCATTTTCCATCGACCTTTATCTATATTGTTCAATTCATCAGCATGGGAGAATTGCTCTTGTGCGTGAATTTTCGAGGTGTTTAGAGAGTTTTCGTAGCCAGGTGATTGAATGCTGAAATAAGTCATGGCAGGAATAGGCATGTGTGATTTGTGAGAAAAAATGGGACCCACTAGAATAAACGAAAACAGTTTCAACGTGTCCAAGTACTCTCTTGATAAATTGATAACTTTTTTCGTTTATTGGCTGTGATTTGCGCGTTTAATGATCATGTGCAGTGTTCAGATTGAAGTGAAAAGACCATTCAGATTGATTAAACGAGTATATTTTGTCACTGACCATCCACTTATACATCCAACCATCGTCTTCAGGTCAAGTTCAGGACGCATCATTTAAGAGAAGAGGTGAGCGTGCACTGTGCATGCCCAAATCGAGACACAGCCGCCCTCCCGATGGACAGACCGCGCAGAAATACGTCCTCGTCGCGTTTGATTTCGCGCACGCGTACGACGTAGTCGACCACCACCTGCTACGCGTTCGCCTCCTGGAGATGGGGCTGCGAAATTGCACGATGGCCTGGATTTGGCAGTGGCTCCGGGACCGAAGAGTCAAGGTGGAACTAAATGGCGTGCTTTCCAGTGAGCGCATTTTCCGAACTGACCTGCCGTAAAGCAGTGTCTTTTCGCCAGTTTTATTTTTGTTATGGGCGGCTCGGCTGGTGGACGCACTCCGCGCGGTTCCCGGATGCTCCCCTAACATGTACGCCGATGATACGGCGGCTCTCTGCACGGGCAACAACATCCAAGTCGCCAAGGACCGGGCGCAGGCTGCTGCTGGCACCCTCGTGAAGTGGGCCCGACAGCACAAAATGTTGGTATCAGGAGCCAAGATCCAAGTACTGGTGATGTCACAGTGGGCAAGAGACGCCGATCCCTTCAGTTTTAAGGTCGACGGGAAGTGTCACTGCTGGAGACACCCTACAGCTACTTGGCGTCACCATCGATCGGCTCCTCCACTTTGGTCCACACTGTAGGAGACTGTGGGAGAAGGTCCACCCCCGCATCTCCCACCTACGTCAACTGTCCGGCTGCAACTGGGGGCTGCACGAACAGCACCTCCGAACCGTCGCTACTCGCTACGTGAGAGGAGCGATGGAGCAAGCGGCCGCAGCGTGGCTCCACGCCACACCGCCATTTCATGTCGAGCTGCTGGAACGCAAAATGAGAGCGTCGGTGCGTATCGTCACACCCCATGCGCTGCCGCCTGAAGACCTTCTGTGAAGACGTGCGGAGGCGACAGCGCCCTCTCGACTCTCCTCGGTGACCGGGTGGCGGCAGGTGGGCAGAGAGATGTGGGATCAAGCACGCATCTCCCTCCCCATCGAGTCTCTCCTTCCTCGATGTCTTCCATCGTGGGTATCAGGAGAGTGAGTCACATTTCAACTAGACGTGGGCCCGCTGACATCAGGAGCGCCACCTGTCCGGAAGAAGCGAGTAGCTCTCCTCCACCTCGCTTCCCTGACTCCATGTGCCACATGGGTGTGGACCGACGGGCCAGTACACGGAGGGGTCACGAGCGGGGGAGCTGGGTCTTCATCGAGTCACCAGACGGAGTCCAGCATGAGCTCAGGCGACCAGCAGGCTCGCTCTGCTCGAGTCTTCAAGCTGAGATGGTAGTCCTCCAAGCTGACTGTGTCTTCCTACTGAACCACTCAGTGCACACAGAAGATCCGGTCATCTTCAGCATGGCCCGCCAAGGAAATGGCGCATTATAGAAATAAAATTGCTTCAATGTCTATAGATAAGACAGCGAATCGGGAAAAATCGCAAACTTCCTCGCCATCAGCTTAGACACCTGGTCCAAACAGCAAAAAATGGCATAAAGCTCTGAAGTAAAAATGGATCCTTCGTAAGACAAACTAGAAAACTTCTCAACATCGTCACCAACAACTGCACGCCCTGTGTCATTGTCACTTTCTTTTGCAACCGTCTGTCTGAAACAGACGTGGATTTCGAACGGCTCCGCACGCAAGTTCGTAAATTATTGGCGCGTCGGTTCAGGAGGCAAATTTTTGCTTTGTTGGAGTAGGTCTATGTTCGTGCTACCTGTCGAGATGAGCTATGGTTCAATAACAGCTGCTTCATGTGGTTCTACGAGGCTGCTGTCGATACCAGCCTGTGCCAGCCAGGCACAGACTCTCACTCCCGGGTGACGGGTTGCAACACGCGAGCCACTGTCTATCTGACAGAGGCAGGCGTCGCCAAAAAATGTTTGGTATGTGGGGCATGCTGGTCACTGATTTTAAAGGGAACGTGGCACCTTGGTAAAATCCTGTAATTTTGTGTAATTAGGCGTACTTTTAGCCGAAAATAATGAAACCACTCATGATTTCTCTGAAAAAATGTACAACAAGCTCAATACTCTGATTTTTAAAATACTCCTATAGGAAAAGAAATAAACATCTGCCTGTGGATGATGTCATGATCTGGCAGCCACACAGGTACATGAGAAGTACATTTGGGGCAGGTTTTAGTTTTTTTCTACGGAAATATCGAGTTCCAAGACAAATGATATATAGAGCACTTGGTTTTCCGAAATGCTTGACAACTTGGCTATGTTAGTTAAAATCAAGTTCTAAAGATGCCACATTCCCTTTAAAGGGAATGTGGCACCTTCATAACGTTATTTTAACTGAGATAGCCAAGTTGTAAAGCAAGTCGGAAAACCCGGTACTCCATATATCATTTGTCTTGGAACTCGATATTTCTGTAGAAAAAAAGCTAAAACTTACCTGACACCAGCCCCTCATCAGCCCCTCGCCGGGCGGCCATTGTTGTGAGCTACTGGTGTGACGACATATACTGACGTCACGATGAGCATCAGCCAATCGAAGCCCTTGAAGCGTTTCAAGTATGGTAGTGGTTGCCAGATCGTGACATCATTAACAGGCTGATATTTATTTCTTTTTCTAGAGGAGTATTTTAAAAATCAAAATATTGAGCTTGTTGTACATTTTTCAGAGAAATCGTGAGTGGTTTCATTATTTTCGGTTAAAAGTACGCCTAATTGCACCAAATTCCAGGATTCGACCAAGGTGCCACATTCCCTTTAATGGCTTAATGCAAAGCGAGTATCTCACTGCGCATTTGTAGCGGTATTTCATTAATTTCCACTAGCATGCTTATTATGGGTGAAGCTAGGAACGCCCCTGTTACTATTCTGATATCGTGATCATGGACATATCGATAATCTTTTTCGCGGACTAAGGAGCGGCCCCATACACAACACAGCCGTACTCGATCTTCGAACGAATAAGTGATCTATATAGCATAAGAAGCTTACAGCGTAGCGTATAACGATGAGCGTATAACGTGCGCATAACGTATATATAGGCGATAAGCGTATAACGTGTACAGCATGAGAAACATTTCTCTATCCGCACCGTATCTCATCCTCGTCAACACCTTCAGTATTTTCAGCGTATCGAAACATTTTTTGCGGAAATCCTCCATATATGAACTATGTGTGGCACATATGAATGTTTATTGAGTGTGAGCCCGATAAATCTAGTTTCTGCTACAACGTCGATCGGATTTCCGCGAATTTACAACATCGGGTATTCAGTCTCAATGTCAATTATAAAAGTACATGCACTTTGTCTTTGAACTTGAAAATTTCAGTCCATTGCTTGTGATCTATTGCTGCAATGTGTCAAGGCCAAGCTGCAGCCGCCTCTGCGCAGCTGCTGTAGAAGACGTTGTCACCCATATTGTGAAGTCTTCAACGAAAAGCACATGGCGTATGTTTGCGGGAAGTGTCTGCAATATCATTGGTCATAACTGCAAACAAGGCTATGAAAATCACAGAATCCTGGGCTATGCCACTCTGTTTCTGATACCAATCCGAAACGACTGAGTTTACGCGAAATCTAAAATACCTATTTTTCGGAATAATAGAAATAAACCACCTCAAGTGGCCTCGCACGCCGAGTCCAGAGAGTTTCTGCAGAACGCCCTTGGATAGCAAAGGCGCCCCCCCCAAGGGATGATGGCGCCCCCTGGGGAGGAAGGCGCTCCCCCACAGAAAATCTTGCACCACTTATCGAAAATTGAATCCGCCGTCTCTGCGGCTGAAGGATTATACCAAAACAAGCAAAATATATTTTGGCTGGTAAACAAATGGCCAAAGGCTATACAATTGGTAACAGTGCCAGAGTTGCAAAAATGACCTATTTCTGACCCCTCCTCTTGAAGTTTTTCCGCCCCCATCGGGAAACTGGGGTCCGCCCATTTTTTCGACTAATCTCTTCTTTCGTGGCAAATCCATCGCTCAATTCAGACATGTTTCTTACCAAAACGGAGGCTTGCTAATGAAGAAATGAGCCTGAAAGCTTGTCCTTCCCAGCGTAGCCTGTGCAATCATTCACTCAAGTTTCAAGAGAGATCAATAAATCTCCGTCATGAAAGGCTCGTTTGCTCCATCTGATACAGAGAGACACTTGACAGAGACATCAAGGTAGACAGCGTCTTCCGAGCCGGCAAAAATAGTGATGGAACTCTATTGATGGTACCGATGAGAAGGACACACTCGGCCCATCCTGAAAGCGGTATGTACAGGTTCTTTTTAGTGAGAGTGTTCCCATGGGCGTAGCCACCACTACGGCCACTATGGACAGTGTCCCTACAAGTTTGGAGATCCTCGAAAACTTGTATGAAATATCTTTACAAGTTTTGGAGACCGGAAAAAAATAGTAATACGATGATTTTCCTATACATCTTACTATATACTTTCCTATATATAGATATTCTCACGTATGCTAAATGCGGTGCTATCGAAAACTAGTGCCATACTACGTTCATGATAATTCCACCAAAAGAGTCGACCGTGTGAGACGACATTGGTTGGATGCTCAGCTGCCATGGTTGAGTAATGGCCAAACTAAGCCGGCTTAGACAGTTTATATATCGCATAAAAGCATCGTGTATTTGGATGTGCACTATCAGGAATTATGCTATGTGAATAAAGATGAGCAGCAATATTCCCCAAAAAATAGAATTTTCTACAGAAGAACAACGAACAAGGCAATATCGCAGCAACTATTTACTATAAAATCACTGGACAAAATGTCTCCGAAGATTACATCTTTAACAATTTACATCGTAAAAGTCGATATGAAAAATGCAAAATAAATATGTCAGTATGTCCGAAATGAAGTGACCAAAACCCGTGTAGAAATATAAATAGGGGAGGGCTGGTTAGCCCGCACACAAGAGCTGTCCCTCCTAAGAGAGATCAGAAAAAACTATTAGTTTTCCCAACAGAGACCAGATTCCACCACGGTATGAGCAGTTTTCTTCGAACGGAAAAAGATCTTAAAGTTTTACAAGATACAAAAAGGATTGTTCCTAAATCACAGGGTTGGTACGTTAGGTACCAGATTGTTATACCTTGTGTTGTAGTGATCATTTTCACCTAAGGAGTACAAGTTACAGTTCTAAAAGCATGTAATCGTCTGGCACCCTGAGATTTTTAACCCAACTACGTTCGTAAGATCGGTAGCTTCCTGACACAAAATGACCAAATAAACTGACCCTACTACTACATGACCTACTAACACAATGACCCACTAAAACGTTCGGCTGGGCACGCAAGAGGTTGAATGTGTTCATACAAGTTTAGAGACAGTGGCTACGCCGCTGAGCGTTCCGCAGGCTTCCAACCATGGCAGCAACGTGAGAGCGATGAACGCCTTCTGAAAAGGGAGGTGAGACCACAGACCCACAGACCCACCCACACCAAGGGATGGAACTGAATGTCATCAATACGCCAGCAGAAGATATAGACCCGGATTATATAGAGCTCAGATTATATAGAAGGTTATCTCTATATAGTCTCATCAGAGGCGTAGCTAAAGGACTCCGGATCATAGTTCACTTTCTTTGGCTGATAATTACCCAGCACAGCTATCGGTTTGTTGAAGCAAACTAGGCACCGTGCAGTATCCCATTCCAGAGGTGGATCTACTTCCAACCTTTGGGGCCAACCGGGGCAGAATCGTGAAGACTGTGCTTTCGAAGAAAATCGGTCAAAGTTGGCTAAAAGTAGGAAAAAAGGACCGCTATGTGGGCATGGCCGGCTTCTCCCGTAGACATCAAAATTCTACTGGGCGATGATCACCCCGAGCTGCTTGACAAGCGCTTTACATTTTTGAAGGTTTCTAGGCTAGAGCGGTTAATCTACAGGTATCACACAAACGTCTATGATGGGAGGCATACACAGTAGGTACTTGCACCCTAATAGCAGCCCCGCATGGTATAACACACATTTATGCCATTAACGTTCCCTGCCAAATTTCCATAATAGGTGCCTCAAACTGGGTTATAATAGACTAGTACTAGGTAATGATAGGTTTAGAATTGCGACCAGCCTAGGCTAAAATAGGCAGAAGGTTAAACAACGTTCCACTGACCAACTGGTCTTACGTTAAAATTCAGTAACCTTAAATTAAGATTGTTTAACCAACTAATCTTATCTACGCATCTTACCTAACCAAACTCTCAACTCTCACTAACAATATACATGTTCTCTTACACTTCTCTCTTCCTCTTGTGGCGGCTGCAAGCCGGAGAGCAGCGCAGTAATCTCACCTCCTGGTTGCAGGGAAAGAACCCGCGGCACCCCGGTCAGATGCTCAGCGGTAGTTTCTAAATAACCGAAATAGTTTGCTTAAATGAAGAAACTCGAGTAACGTAAGCAAAGCAGACACTCGGTAACATGCAACGCAAGTAAAAATTATTAACTTCAGATTCCTCAACCTTTGCGGTGGTAGCATTCTTCACGCAAGCTGTGAATCCCCAACTATAATCCAACAACCTTAGCTCGGCCTTCCTGCTGTAGCCATGAACACTCCCTCGCAAGTGTTGAAACACCTCGCGACCAATTACTTGAAATAACCTCCCATTGCTTTGAGACATTAAAGTAACCCACCCTCTAAAAATCATCCCACACAATTTAGAGGCGGGCAAAGGTGCCTTGCACAGAACGCCTTATAAAAATCCCTTACCGGGCTAACTCTCCCCTGCATCCGCCCCTGACTTCCTTAATGAAATTTTGAATACGCCATTGAGTACAAAGCACGTTCAGCGTTACCGCGGAGCCGGCAATGGTATGAGATTAGCGGGGATTATCATCTGGTGTTGCCATATGTGGCGCCTTTCAGTGAAACAGCATCCAAGGGAGGTTATGTACAATTCCGGCATTTCACTCTCGTAGTGCTTGAATGAATCACGGACTCCTACTGGAATGATAATTCCTACAGCTAACTGCCTATCATGTCAACCTTTGCAATTAAATAATGGATACATCTGCCATTATAACATCCGCTCTGTCCAGGAGTCCGGAGTTAAAAAAACGAAAAAGAAGTTAAATGCTTGTCAACAATAGTATTCACTTACTCAGATAAGTATATTGTGGTACCTACTTTTGCTCAGGTTTTTATATGCTTGATGATTACAACTTTGGGGAAATACACTGATATAAGATTAAACTTTCAAAAGTATAACCACATGTTTCCATGTGTTTTGAGCACTGATAAAACAGGCACACAAAATGATTCTGAATTGAACAAGCATCCATTTTTATTAAAAAGAATGTCTTCCAGAACGTTTCATTCCGTCGGGCACCCTTAAATAGACTGACACTTAAATAACCAAACATGCGGCGAAATGAAAAACAGGGAAAAATAATTAGAAGAAGCAATAACACACTTGAAGTCAAGTAAAAGCAATAATTTTAATAAATTTAATAACTTGTGCCGAAAAGTTTAAAATTATGAGCTGAAATATTCATATTTTGCCGAACTGCTTATAATAAAAAGCTCAAATATTCATGCATATTACATGTGGCCGCAAAGTCGTTGCGTATCGCACGCAGCTTAGCATCCCAAGAAATTATCCCAAATCTTGTCAATCGTACGTTTTCCTACCCCCCCCTGGTTCATCTTAAACCCACTTTCCCGAATTTCTAGTGCTTCCCGAACGGTCCTTTTCTGTACTAGAACTTCGGCTTTGTGGGGGAACATTAGCGTTTGCACTGGAGGGCGGGGCGCCTCGTCGCTGGTTGTTTTTTGCGACTGTACTGCATGTCACACACATGCTCCTCCAGGCGTGCCTTCAATGGTCGCCCAGATTCGCTCACGTAGGATTTCCCGCAATCACAAGTTATTTTGTACATCACGGAAGGAGGTGCGTCCCTTCCGTTCCTCCAGCCTTCCATGTGATTTAAATTTTATTATGGAACTACACAATTTGCAGGATGAATGCCATGCAGTGGTGCTGTGATCCCTTAGCAAACGCTTAATAGGCTTGCTCCATCCCTTAACATACGGTAAAGAGACATGGAAGGGACAGCTGGTGTTATACAAGATTGGTACCTGGTTAGATGGCCTACAGAGGGAATTTGATGAGTGATTTTTTAAGGAATGCAGAACTGAAACCGTTGCTTCTAGAAATCCATTTTGCGGTGCTTTCTTCTTCTGGCTTTCGGAAGACCGTATATGAGTTTTGCTCCCTGGAAAATGTTCGATGTTGAATTGATCCTCGCTGAATTGAAGGGGCGTCATTTGAAGTAGCAGAAATATAGGTATCACTGGCGGTAGCCTTTCGGTATACACGCGTGTTAGGACCACCAGAAGCATCTCTGGACACAGGCACATCCGAGAAAATATGTTTTTTTCTCCTCCTTCTCCATGGTGAACTGAATGTGCGGATGGACGTCATTAACTTTGCCCCAAAATTCACGCAGTACCCAGTCACCGTGACTCCAGGTTAGAAAATAGTCGTCAGCAGGGTGCCTCTAGTTAGGAGGGCACTGGTGGTAGTGAAGCTAACAGCTTTTCTTTAGCCGGAGGGCACACCACGCCATGACAGGACATACGTTGCAGGTGGTAGATGTTCTTATTCTCATAATGCGTTCCAACGAGCGTTGCCGCCGGAGAAATCGTGAAGGAGTTGGTAAGCCTTCCACCCCTTCCTTCAAAAGGAATAGACTAACCGATCTAAAACAAGAGCTCTTCAGATGGATATCTTTTGCCTTTCTCGTATGCTGTTTGTTAAATGTTCGGATACGGGGATGGGCAACTTAGCTGAGAGCATCAGAATCTCCTTAGCCACCAGTACCGGGTTCAAGTTCCGGCGAAGACTAAATAAGTCGATCTGATCCCCGGAATCCCTCTCAACAGGATGAAAGTTGGCGAGGCCGTATAACCTCGCAGTGTCGTTAAATCCCAAAAATTATATAATTAAATATTGGGATTTTTACAGATGTTGTATAATGATATTTGATGTTGTATGGCGGAGGAAATATTCGAATGTGCATTGGGGAGAAAAGCCCTGGCTGCCCAAGCCCCGTCGTTATTCTGGCACCTATGGTCATCCCTTACATACAGAAAACTCTCCTTCTGAAGTCCGAATACGCTAATGGAGCGCAACTAACCACCTCGTTAGTCATTGGTGCTTAGCAGCATTAGCATAGTGTTTTTCGTAATTGATTTGAAATTCAAGTATTGAATAATTCCTTATCTTGCGGGTGGAAACGGGTTCACAAGGCATAAAAAGCACGCATTGGAACGGGTTGGCCCAAAGTAACATGTCACACGGAACAACACATAATACGTTATAAATTGTTAAAACTCAGCAGCGTCTCTTGGGTTTGGCAGTCAGGAGGCACTGTTGTAACTATCCAACGTATTTTCACAGACCCTGAGAAAACCGGGTCCATTGAAAAAGCTTAGATTTTGGTAGCTTGAACTATAAACAGATAACCATTAAGAAACTTTGATGTGACACCTGCAAAAAGTAGTTAATTAAATGCATGACAGAGAAATGAAAACACACAAATTCTATTTTCGCTGCACATCAAGCTGGCGTGCCATAAATGAATTTATTTCCATATTATTATACTGATGACTATGTGTATTGACTATATTCTTTAGCATAGTTGTCAATGAACACATTTGACACTTAAATACATCCTCCAACGACGGAAAATTTCAGAGATCACCGTGGATAATTTCAGAGATCACACCACCATTAGCGACACAAGAAACATCAGACCAAATTTCTGGAGGCAGATACAATCCTTTAACTTCTTACGGAGTATGTTTTCTCACCGGATGCTAGGAGGGAAGGCTCGTCACCGAGGCAAGTCTAGCTTTCTGTTACTTTTTGTCTGAAGATTATACTTTTCTGAGCGTCGTCTCAGTCTTCAAACACGGATCTTCATTTCACTGTTACAATTGCATTCCTCACTGCTCGTAATTAAAGTGCAAGTGTCACGTGCCCTGCTACCACCTGCACGTGCTCTTCCCGCTGTTGGCGCCTCCTTCCCACACACCCGACCCGCCAGGCTGCCCAGCCGAGACTGAGATCCTGCTCTGATGGAGATCCGACTCCCGACACCCCCGCAGCTTACTGTACTGACGACGCCGGAGAGCACCGAGGCTCCTCGAGACGCTTACTACAATCACTAAAGCCCTCGGCTAATTATCCGCAAAACTTAAGCAGGACTGCTTACCAGTTATTTTTGTTTTCGCACCCGGGGACAGGACATGATACTAACACACAGTAGCCAGTGAACGCGGGCACATGTCGCTGTCGTGGCGCATTGAAAAAAACAATGTTTTAACGTAAGTCTGCCCAAAAAAGAGCCTTAATGTATGGCGAAACTGTTCACCTCATTTTTTAGTTCTGTGTGGGGGAGCCCCATGGGACGAAAATAATGTGAAACCCGTTTATTATAAACCAGTTCCAAACCAAACACACAGCCCAGTCCGAAGACCTGCACCGGGACAAAAACGGAGTCCCCCGGAACCCTGCAGTGGGAGATAAGCCCGCGCTTGTCTCGCTATACTTAATTAATTCTTGCTGAAAACTGTAAGGAATCTCAAGAAATAACTTTTCGAATTTTCGTAGAATGGTAAGACTGATAAGATAAAGTGCAACAGCCTTAACCGGCCAGTTTCCGCTGGTGAACAGATCATGGTCGATGTAGATGTTTATATTTCTGCGCTCAAAGTCAGCTGGGTAAGAAGGAAAATCTTGAGCGGAAATGATTGCACAGAAAGAATTTATTACAAGGTAAAAGCTTAAAATTTTGTTTCTACAAGTTTTACCATTGCAGAACAATAGTTGCACCGTCGTTCAATTGCCAAAGTAAAACAACCCTGGTTACGTCACTAGCATAAGCAATGCAATTACTACGGAATGACAACCTTGCCTTGTGCCACAATAGTGCGCGCCGGGGGGGCTCAAAGTTTTTCCTACTAACCGGCTGGCATTTTCGACTAGTCCATAGGGAACACATGTTAAAAGCTTGCAATCTAGAGCCTCGGGAGGGTATCTTAAACCAGGCGCAGGCTCAGGAAAAGCAGTTCAAATGGACGCCAGGACATTTTTCTTTTCATTTCCGGGGTCAAAACCGCCAGCCGTGACATTAACCAGAGAGCTAGACGGTGAAAACCAGTCCCATGTTTTGGTTTCATTTTCAGGCGTGGGTTCGAATCCTAGAAGCGGCCAAACTTTTCATAAAGTCCGAATGTGCAAAACACAATGTATTCGCTTGAAATTCATGCAACTTTGCGCCCTTCATGCTTTTAGCTCTAAGGGATGCTTATGCCTAGTGCAGAGGCGGATCCAGCAGTAAATACGTCATGTTCCAGGGGCGGATCTAAGGGGATGGTAGGTGATGAGGGCGACCGCGTACCGTTAGCCTGGCCTTGAGCACGACAAAAGACCCTCCGCAGGGCATAGGCGGATCCAGGGGGGACAAGGGGGAAACGTGCCCCCTCCGATCGACCCTCGGCGCCCCCTGAAACGGTCACGGCGCCCCCTGAGGGGTCGATGGTGCCCCCTAAAATGTCGCTTCCTATCCCCACCAGGATGCGAAAAGCGCCTACCGATAGAATTTTCCGCCCACCTGATAGATTTTACCGTTCAAAAATGGTGCCCCCCCGGAATGGATGGCGCCCCCTCCCCTGATTGGCAATTCTGGATCCGCCTATGAAGCAGGGGGCTCCCTTTATGTTCAGTGGGCGTTTCTTAGGTAAATTCAAGGAGCCCAAACGCCACGGATATTGGTCTCGGGGGTCCCAATAGCTGGCCTGGAGTCCCCCAAAAGTATCAAACTTTATTTAATAAGAACGTTTAAATACACACCACCCTGATGATTTATTCACTTTTAACGCCCAATTTATGAAAAATGAAAACCACGAGCGGGGGCCGCTACAATTGAAAACCGAGCCTCTTTTTGAGAAAATTCTGCATCCGCCCCTGCCATGGTCCCCAAAGTGGCTGAATTGTACCCACTTTCAGCCAATTGTCATCGAAACGACACCATGTTCGCAATGTTTCCTGAGATTGCCTTCCCCAAACGTATGGCCTAGATCCGCCCCTGTCCTAATAAAAGGGACAATGAATCAACCCTCGGCGTCCTCTCAAATGTTCATGGCGGTGCTCTGTGGGGTCGATGGTGCCCCCTGAAATGTCACCGCACCCCCTCCCCCGATGCAAGAATCGGCGCGCCGATATAGAATTTGACATACACATGATAGGTTTTGTCGGCAAAAGTGCCGCCCCTTGATCTGGATGGCGCCCCCCCCCCGTAACATGCCCCTCCGATCTGCGACCCTGGATCCGCTTATGCCCGCTACGTAGTCGTATTAATTTACTGGTCGCGTACGCTACTGGCCGACATCGCACCTCTGCTCAATACCGACATGACAAAACAACACGAAAAATAATTCGAATAGCATATGTGATGCACTGCTTCTCCATCCTGTCTTGGGTACAAACAAATACCACAGTCACCAGCTGCAGCCGTTTGTGTTTACCTTATACCAATGTACTAAACTAGTATTATTTTTGGCATATTCCTAGTATACTATACTAAAACTGGTACTAAACTATGATTCTGATCACTTTGGGTACAAAACTTTGAAGTACCCGTTATTCAACTGCCCTGGTGCGCGCCTCGTTCATACCTGGTTCATACCCAGCTTGCGCACCAGCGCTGCACTAACTGAATACTAGGCGTTGTAGTGGCATTGTAAATAGCTGGTAGGTAAAGCTAGGGCGTTGTTGCACCCTTGCTCGGCCATTGTCGTTTGGCTATGGTTTCAAATACCGGCTCGGGTTACGGTCGCCATCTTGATTTCTGTTTACTCAGTGGCCTGGCACGCATGCCGTGTAGGTTAGAATAAATGTGACTTATTTTAATCAATCGTGGAACTTTGGAAGCTGTCTGGAATATTTGTCAGTGATCTGCGAGTGGAAAGTATTGTTCTCTGTTCCAATAGTTGAAAAGTGAGGCATTTTGGAATGGTCAATCCAGGTCCAGGTAAGTATAGGTATGTGGTTACTTCAGGCATGTATGTGTAGACTGGTGTCTACGGCTGATTTGCTGGTTGTCACGAGAGCAACGTCTCTGAGTGATTCGTATGTAAAGGCGACAGCACTAGCGCGCTACCGCTTTGGGTTGATCGTTGCACTACCGGTTGCGGTAGATGTTGACCTACTTCCGATCATACTGTAGAAATTATTATTAGGTTGTGCATTTGAGGAGTTAGGTTAACTAATATTAGGTAAAGGCTTGAATTGGTGGAAAATAATTACTCTGGTACTGTTATTGGCTGACAAAAGTTTAATTTAGGCCTACTAGTGGTTTCCGCACAGCACCGCCAGGCGGCTGCTGGCCACGCGTGTGACCTAGGTCATTTCCGGTCTGGCTGACATCGGTGCTGGTGGTGTGCTTAGTGCTACAGTATCTACCCCGTGGTCGGCAGTAGTAATGAGAAATTAGCAGAAGTACGCAGATGTAAGCTGAAGTTATGGAGAAAATGTAATATAAATTTGAAGCGGGAGCCATGCCTTTTCGCGGAGACATCCGTGGTACATGTCGTCCAACAAGTGGAGGTGACTACATTTGGTGACAGCGAAAGCGAACCTGCCACGTTGCTCATCATCACCGCTGGTCATCATGGTACTGTCCGTGCTGTGGTGGTACAGGTTAGTCCTGGAATTGTCTTGCTTTTGACCGCCGGTGATCGACTGAGGCTTGGACTCAGGCCCGTGACGCGCACGGCTCGGCTCGCCTCTGCGCGCGGAACTGTCCTGCCGCTGGGTCACGCAACTACTTCCGGCACTCCTCAGGGATTTGTGTCTGCCGACGCGTGTTGCAACACAGGGACAGTTCTTTGCTTACGGTGATGGTGGGAAGGTGCAGCTCAGCTTTTAGCTCGTGAACTGGTGTAACATTGTTGGACAACGTTAGGGTTTTTCAGTGATTTCCTTCGAAGTCAATTACGTGTTTTGATTATTCTGTTACTGATTGTTGTTTTGATATTTCCGACACTTGGACGAATGTCTGACATGACATTGACGCGGGACTGTGCTGCCCTAAATTTCATTCATGGAATTGAGAAAACGTGGATTAAAATCAGAGCTTAAAATTGCCAAAAGCGAGGATTTTCCCACGTCTAGTGCACCGAAAATGGATTCTGTTGCTTCAGGCCTGATCATTCCCAAGTATAATGGACAGGGATCGTTTGCTAGGTTTCTTGAGGATTTCACTATCTATTCCAGAATTCATGGCTGGGATCAGGCAAAACAGATTAATCTTTTGCCACTTTGTTTTAAGGGTATCGCCCGAGACGCTTACGATGGCTTGTCTCACGCGCTAAAACAATCTCATGATTTGGTTGTAGCTTAAATATTGACATGATCAGAAAAGTTGGACAG
Source organism: Lepas anatifera (assembly GCA_034440635.1). Lineage (NCBI taxonomy): Eukaryota > Metazoa > Arthropoda > Thecostraca > Lepadidae > Lepas > Lepas anatifera. The sequence goes on along the minus strand of JAOTON010001818.1, from coordinate 294,014 downwards.
ACTGTAAGTTTTCTTCTGCCGTTTACGGGAGTAGTGGAGTAGTCGTGCTCAGGTCAGTTATCTTTCTCACGGTAGGAATCGTAGAAATGGTGGATAAGCCTGACAGGTAGAAAATATTTTGCCGCTTCGCGTTTGTGTTTTCGGGTAATCAAATTGTCTTACTGTTCACGGAGGATGATAGTCGTGGATATTTTGCTAGATACCTACTTAATTCCTTTTTCAATAGTTATTAGAGCACTCTCAACAATCACATGTTTTTTATCATAACGGGATAGGGTAATGTTCAGCAGAATACGTCATGTTTTCAGCAAGACTTCACTGGGTTTTAGTTGGGAAGAGTACTTGACCTCATGTAGCGGATGTCTGCCGAAGCCGTTAGAGTTTGTAGAATTTCAAGGATCACTTTCCAGAATGCAGAGATGATAGCTGGAATTTGTATACTCTTTCCTTACGCTGCTTTCAAATGCACATGCCGGCCTGGACCATGAGGGAGTTGACCTTTCTAGAACTAGTAAGTTGTGAGCTCATTGGATAATTGGTTTGTGTAGCTGGATTGTAGTGGTAATAATCTTTCCAGACGGCCATTTCTCTCAGTAAGTCACTCTTACACTCAGTGCCACTTATTTGGTTTACAGTTTACGTTTAAGCCAAACCTTTGCAGTGCAGCATTTTGCTAGACTTACGAGGTCGTAGTTGGTAATCATTTTAGCGAATGATTAGATGTAGAATGGGCCTGCGCCGTAACGTTCACATACTACCAGCTTCCACTTAAGTGTTATGCATTGCTATGCTTGCAGTCTCAATGATCAATTATAATTGAGGTATTTGATTTGCTTTAGTATTCTTTTGGATATAGGTTTTGTTAATTCCGAGGTTTAAATGAAGACTTACTTACAATTTCCCGGCCTAAGACTTTCGTGGCTTCGTTATTTTGTCATGAAATTCGGGATAGTTTGTTCTGATTAAACGGAATATTGTAATGCCCGAAATGGTGAATAATTGTCACGCAAGGTTGAGCCTAGGTTACTTTCTCTCGAGACTTTGATGATTTCTTATGAAATCTGGCAATTGCTTCCTGTCCACGGGATAGTTTGGCCAGAACAGGGGTGTAATTTTCTATCTCTTTGGGGGTGCCCGAGCACCCCCAAGCCTAATTTGAGCACCCCCCAATCATGTGCTGAGCACCCCCAATACATGTGCCGCCCTTGGCTTATCACCGCTACCCTGAAGAGTGTTACACTATCTCATCACTGCCACCCTGATCCATGCCGCCCCTGTCAAGTTTTTCCCGTTCCGGGGTTCATTACTTCCGCTCTGATTGGTTCCACCTCTAGCTAATCAATGCCACCTGACTTATCCTTTCCCCTGATTTATGGCACCGCATCATTGCCGCCCCCGTTTGATCAATGTCGCCAAAAATTAATCACTGCCGCCCCCGCCCCCTCTGGATGAGTACTGCCGCCTTTTGTTTCATCACTGATCAACTGGCTGATCACTGACACCCCTGGTTTATCACTGCCGCCTTGATTCATGCCACCCCTGGTGAGAAAAACCCGGTTTATTTCTACATCCATATACTTGTCCCTTCTGGTTAGTCACTATCGCCCACTGAATTATCATTGCCGCCCCCCGGCTGATCACTGCCGCCCCTCGTTTACCACTGCCGCCCCCTGGCTGATCATTGCCGCCTCCTGACTGATAACTGCCGCCCCTTGACTGCTAACTGCCGCCCCTGGCGGATGACTGCCGCGCCTGGTGGATAACTTCCGCCCCCTGGCAAATCAATGCCGCCCCCTGACAGATCACTGCCGCCCACTAACTGATAACTGCCGCCCCCTGACTCATCACTACCGCCCCTGGCTGATCACTGGCGCCCCCTGACTGATAGCTGCCGCCCCTTGGCTAATCACTGCCGCCCCTGGCTGATCACTGCCGCCCCCTGACTCATCACTACCGCCCCCTGACTGATAAATGCCGCCCCTGCCTGGTCATTGCCGCCCCCTTTGCCGATCATTGCCGCCCTCTGACTGAAAACTGCTGGCTCTTGGCTGATAACTGCCGCCCCTTGACTGATAACTGCCGCCCCTTGGATGCTAACTGCCGCCCCTGGCTGACTCCTGCCACCCCTTGGCTGCTAATTGCCGCCCCTGGCTGACCACTACTGCCCCCTGGCTGATAACTGCCGCCCCCTGGCAGATTACTACCGCCCCTGCCTGATAACTTCCGTCCTTGGCTGATCACTGCCGCCCCCTGGCTGATCATTGCCGCCCCCTGACTGAAAACTGTCGGCCTTTGGCTGATAACTGCCGCCGCTGGCTGATCATTGCCGCCCCTGGCGGATTGATAAGTGCCACCCCTGGCTGATAACTGCTGCCCCTGGCTGATAGCCGCCTCCACTTGACTGATCAATTCCGCCCCTTGGCTGCTAACTGCCGCCCCTGGCTGATCACTGCCGCACCTTGGTTGATAACTGCCACGCCTGGCTAATCACTGCCGTCTCCCGGGGCAGTGAGCATCCTGGGGATATCTGGGCAGTGAGCATTCTGGGCGAGCATCCTTCTGTGGATATCACTAACATCATGTTATATCTGAGGAGCGTTAGTTTTAACACGCGCATTGACGGGGGGCGGGTACCCGCCCCCTCGGGTTTTTCGGAGACAGTAGAAAAACGGCGGCGCGTAGCGCCACCGTACTTGGTATACCTTTTCCCTCATCATTTTTACAACTTCTGTGAAAATTTTAAGGTTAGGTCATCTCAGGTCAGGTCACCAGTACAGGTCAAGTGACCCGACCTCAAAAAAAGTTTAAGATAGCATAAGTCGGAGCAGGGTGAACGTATCCGATTGAAACTCATATCACATAATGGCCCCACCGAGTTCTCTAAAATATATTCCGGTATTTTTTATATCGATGACCTAAGGTCAGGTACGACGCATGACCTCTCCGTTGGAAATACATGGGAAAAATTGTTTTTACGGAATAACTCAGTAACGGATGGTGATAGAGCATTTATTTTAGCTGCATTAGACTCGCCTGGGCTTTGCAGTTCTAATGATATGCATTTTACATAATTTGACCCTGACCTGACCTCAGGTCAGGTCAAATCCTTGATTTGACCTAGCAAGGTCAAATTATATATCATTCGATTCGGCTTGCTAAGAGGATTCATACAGTTGAAGTCGTTTTGCTCTATCTTTACTTGTTCAGATGTAATGGCCGAAAAACTGAATTTTACATGTTATCCCTATGACGGGCATGTTTTGACCTCTCGCGACCTGAAATATGACCTGACAAAAAAATGGTTCAAATGTTTTCGATGGAGAAGTGGATGGGCAGCCCAACGCCGTTTACCGTTTTTCGCTACCTACCGTGGTTCTCGAGATCTTAGGGGGGCGGGTACCCGCCCCCCCGTCAATGCGAAGGTGGCTCAGACCCCCGTCAATGCGCGTGTTAACATCGTATATTCATCCTAGTAGTTTTCAGGTTTTACATAACGTCGAGTTTCATGTTACCTATAGTCCCTGACTTTAGTATAACGTGTAAAATTGTCTGTATCATTTTTTTCAGTATTTGTTTTTCATTTCATTTTTTAAATGTTTTATATAATCTTCTGATACAACTTTCACAACCTGACCTGTTTTACCACCTGACTTGTTAAAATTCATGCGGAAATGTCCTATTTGCGTATTTTATTTAGTGTTATGGGCACCGTATGACCCTAGATGTCGGCGCGCCCTAGAACCTCAAATATGATGATGGACCGTCGCGCGGCTGATCACTGCCACCCCTGGTTCATCACTGCCGCCCGAATTCATGCCACCTCTTGCTCATTGATGCTGCCTTGGCATGTTTTGATCCAAATGCACGCCGCCCCGCCTCATCGCTGCCGCCCCTGGTTCATCACTGCCGCCCCCTGGTTGATCACTGTCTCCCCTGGTTCATAACCGAAGGCGATTGTCAATGGTCAAAATCGCTATGCTTTAGCATTGTGATTTTCCATTGAAAATCGACTGAGCTACATCTCCAGGGGGTAACTGCCACTCAGATTAATCATTGCTGCCTTGATTCACGCCGCCTCTGGCTGATCAATGCTCTCCCTGTTTTGTATTAACCCATATATGAGCGGCCTCTGGTTAGACACTTCCTCCCTCGAATCTTCACTGCCGCCCCCGGCTGATCACTGCCGCCCCTGGTTTATCACTGCCGAGGAGACCAGTCCGGACATGGCCCCCCAAAACCGGTCAAACTTAGGCCCTGCTGTTGGCACAGTTTTGTCAGGAGGAATCTCTAATACCCTTCCAGAAGCAAACAGCAGCCCACAATCGTCTAATCGTTATATGTTTGTATATTGGATGAATTCTCCGAGCCGAGTAAATGGTAGAATGCTGCCGCCGTGCTTTTACTCTTTTAGTGTCAGCCAGTGGTCAAATTTATCTCTTTGGGGCGTGCGAGCACCTCTAATCACAATGAGAGCACCCCCAATACATGTGTCGCCCCCTGACTCAGTATTTCTGTCCCGATTCATGCCGCCTCCGTCTTACCACTGTGATCATGCCGCCCCCGGTTCATCACTACCACCCTGGTTTATGCCGCCATGGTTCATCACTGACGCCTCCTACCTATCACTGCCACCCTAATTCTTGCCAACCCTGACTTGTCACTGCTGCTCTGATTCAAACAGCACCGCGCTTATCACTGCTGCCTGTGGCTCACCAGTGCTATCCCCAGCTTATCACTGCCACCCTGTTTAATGCTCCACCCAGCTCATCAATACCGCCTCGGCTAATGAATGCCGCCCCTGACTTATCACTTCCGCTCTAATTCGTGCCGCCCTTGGCTCATGACTGCCGCCCCCAGCTCGAGGACGGCGGATTCCATTTTTGGGCGGTTGTACAAGATTCGGGAGGGGGTGCCTTCCTTCTTAAGGGGAAAGGGGCAGTTCCATCCCCAGGAGGGCACCTTTGGCTCCCAAGGGGCGCTCACTCAGGGGGGGGTGCCGACATCATTTCCCTACGTTGAGACGATGTATTGGGTCTATTTGCTCTCCATGGGATGGTTTTGATGAAAGGGGGCACCATTCATATTTGAAACTTTATTTCGCACAGAGGACCCTACCTCTTCAGGTAGGCGGTGTTTAGGTCGGATGTTTTCTTGGCCAGCCTGGGGCGCCTCCCCGGACGAAGCCAAAACCGGGTGTGCAAAAATATACTTTCGCACACACTCATTTTTTCAGGATGTGCAATTGCACACCCTGCCCCCCCCCAGAGTCCGCCGTCCCTGTCCCAGCTTATCCCTTCCGCCCTGACCTGTGCCACCCGTAGTTTATAACTACTACCTACGGCTCACCATTCCCGTCCTCGTCTTATGCCCTTTGCCTTTGCCCTTTGCGTGCCACCCCCGGCTAATCAATACTACCCCCTCCCGAACTTATCATTTCCGCCCTGATTTGAGCCGCCCCTAGTTCATAGCTCCCGCCCCCCGAGTCTTCATTGCCGCCCTCCCCTTATCATTTCCACTCTGGTTCGCGCCGCTCCTAGTTCATAGCTATTGGCCCTAGCTCATCACTGCCGCCCTCGACTTATGAATTTGCCCTGTTTCTTGCCGCGCCGGCTAATCACTGTCGCCCTCAGCTTATCACTTCTATCCTAATTTGCGCCATTCTTAGTCCATAATTGCCGCACTGGGCTCATCACTGCAGCACTAATGCTTGCCTCCCCTGTGCGTTAGGGTAAAATAAAAGGCGTTAGGGCAAAAATAAAGGGCATGCACGGGTACAGTGGAGTTGCCATGTTTCTTAACCCGCGCCCCACCGGGGGTCCGGCGCCACCTTCGCCCCACCGGGGGCCATCGATGGCCCCCCTCTAACTCCGAAAATATGGGCGTTAGCGCAAATCTGCAAAGTGCAATAGAAAGCTCGCGTGAATTCAGTAAGAAATTACTTCGCATGTTTTAGTGCTCAGGTCAATGGTTTGACCTCCAGAGGTCAAATTAGGTCAAGATCGGCTATTTTCACTCAAATATGCAATGATTAAGCAAACTTGATATAACTCTTATGTCATTAGAGCTATTGAGGCCTGGTAAAGTACATTTGATAGCAAATTGCCAGTACTTTTTCCGCTATGTGGAACGTAAAGACCTCCCGCCAGTGGTTTGACCGCCAGAGGTCACCTCGTGACCTAATATGACCTGAGGTCACGAAAGGTCAAAAAGTGACCTTGCCGTATATCAAATGAAAGCCAGTGACAAGACAAATACGATGGTGTTTGTTTGACCGCTCTAGCTCAATTAGGTCAAAAGTTATTGTCAAAATACTGTTTTGACCTCTGGTGACCTTGGATGACCTTAGAAAAGTCAAAGGGCAAATATGACCCCTGGGATCCGTGAAAGGGTGTCCAAAAACGTTGTTCGGAGCAGTCTGAGTATTTGCAATCATTTTTGTGGCTTTTATATCATGAAATAGCTTTTCCCCATGCTTTTCCAATGGGAGAGGTCGCCTCGTGACCTGACCTCAGGGTACGAAATCGAAAAATCCCGGATATACACCTTGTAGACCCTGGAAGGGCCATGAAGTGTAGGAAGTTTCAAATCGATCGACTTTGAAATGTAGCTCTTACAGAGCTCTAAAGGTGAAGTGAGGTGACCTTGGTTGACCTCGTCTGGTGACCTGACCTTGGGTGACCCGGGGTAAAAAATTTCAGGGATGATGGGAAAATGATGCAGTGAGAGGTAGAGCCCTCAACCGCGGTGCTGCGCCTCGTCGTTTTTCTGCTATCCCGGAAAAACCTTAGGGGGGCCATCGATGGCCCCCGGTGGGGCGAGGGCTAATAGTTACAGAACAATACAAGCGTGGTTTGGAGCACTATCGGTGTTTTTGCTTTCTTTCCACCTAGTGATTAAAGGGAATGTGGCACCTTTATAACGTGATTTTAAATGAGATAGCCAAGTTGTAAAGCATGACAGAAATTCCGGTACTCTATATATAAATTGTCGTGAAACTCAAACTTTCCGAATAAAAAGCTAAAAACTACCTGAAATGTACCCCTCATGTACCCTTAGCAGCAGGCCACAGTTGACAGCCATGTTGGTGTGACGACATATGCTGACGTCATGGTGAGTATCAGCCAATTGAAGCCCTTGAATACTGTTGAATATCGTAGTGGTTGCCAGATCATGACATCATCCAGTGGCAGATATTTATTTATTTCCCTAGACGAGCATTTTAAAAAGTAAAAATATTGAGCCTGTTGCACATTTTTCAGAGAAATAATGGATGTCTCCATGATTTTCGTCTAAAAGTTCCCCTAGTTACACTACATTTCAGGATTCAAGCAAGGTGCCACATTCCCTCTAAATGGATTTCATTTTTAACACGCGCATTGACGGGGGACTGAGCCACCTTCGCTTTGATGGGGGGCGCTTACCCGCCCCCTAAGATCTCGAGAACCACGCTAGGTAGTGAAAAACGGTAAACAACGTTGGGTTGCCCATCCACTTCTCCATCGAAAGTATTTGAACCATTTTTTTCGGGTCACTTTTAAGGTCACAAGCGGCAAAACATGCCGTCATAGGGATAACATGTAAATGAAGGTTTTCAGCCGTTACATCTGAACTAGTAAAGATAGAGCAAAACAACTAGAGCTGTATGAATCTTTGCAGCAAGCCGAATCAAATGATACATAATTGACCTTGCTAGGTCAAATCAAGGATTATAGAATTTTTATGTCAGGTCACTGGACCTGTACCTACTGGTGACCTGACCTGAGATGACCTAACCTTAAGATTTTCACAGAAGTTTTAAAAATGATGAGAAAAAGTATGCCAAGTACGGCGGCGCTACGCGCCACCGTTTTTCTGCTTTCTCCGAAAAACCTGAGGGTGGGGGCGGGTACCCGCCACCCGCCCCGTCAATGCGCGTGTTAAAGGGAATCCCGTTGAAGGGAATTCCCGTTAAAGACAATCCCTTTAAAGGGAATGTGGCACCTTGGTTTAATCCTGAAATTTAGTGTAATTAGGGGAACTTTTAGCCGAAAATCATATTCCCTTTAAAGTGAATGTGGCACCTTGGTCGAATCCTGGAATTTAGTGAAATTAGGCGTACTTTTAGCCAAAAATAATGAAACCACTCATGATTTCTCTGAAAAATGTTCAATAAGCTCAATGTTTTGTTTTTAAAAATACTCCTCTAGGAAAATAAATAGATATCTGCCTGTGGATGATGCCATGATCTGGCAACCACTACCATACTTGAAATGCTTCAAGGGCTTCGATTGGCTGATGCTCATCGTGACGTCAGCATATGTCGTCACACCAGCAGCTCAACAATGGCCGCCCAGCGAGGGGCTGATGAGAGGGTTGGTGTTAGGTAGGTTTTAGCTTTTTTGTACGGAAATATCGAGTTCCAAGACAAATTATATATGGAGTACCGGGTTTTCCGACTTGCCTTACAACTTGGCTATCTCAGTTAAAATCACGTTATGAAGGTGCCACATTCCCTTTAAAGGGAATGTGGCACCTTGGTTGAATCCTGAAATTTAGTATAATAAGCGAAAATTTTAGCCGAAATTCATAGAGGCTTCCACTATTTCTTTGAAAGTGTACAATAAGCTCAATGTTTTGATTTTTAAAATGCTCCTCTAGGGAAATAAATAAATGTCTGCCTGTGGATGATGTCATGATCTGGCAGCCACTACCATATTCCATAGGCTTCAAAGGCTTCGACTGGCTGATACTCACCGTGACGTCAGCATATGTCGTCACACCAACATGGCTGTCAACTGTGGCCTGCTGCTAAGGGTACATGACGGGTACATTTCAGGTAGTTTTTAGTTTTTTTCTTCGGAAAGTTTGAGTTTCAAGACAAATGATATATAGAGTACCGGGTTTTCCGGCATGCTATACAACTTGGCTATCTCAGTTAAAATCACGTTGTAAAGGTGGCACATCTCCTTTAAGTCCTTTCCTTTCATTTCAATATCTATCCACTCTGCCATGCTGAAGGTAAAATTTAACCCCACAAAACTGATACACTTCAATCGTGGACAGGGGCGCAGCCAGGGGGGCACGTGCCCCCATCGGTGCCGGAGTGCCCTTTGATCGCTAGGCGGTGCACCCCGTTTGGGCTGTGCCGCTTGAAATTTATTGCCCTTCGGCGTCGAACCTAGATGCAGTTAGATCACATTTAGCGATTAAAGCTATTTTTTACAATTTAGTACCATTTTGGACAGCTAGGGCATTCTGTCGCCTTTCCAAGCACGCGGGAGAATATGGGTACGTAATTCTTGACCAACTAATGCCTCATCGTCGCCAATAATCGCACCGGCGGAGCTAATCTGGTGATCCTTTGGCTCATCTGGGGCACACTGAGCTGGTCTTGGCCACTTGAGCGGATCACGTGCCCTCTAAGCTGATCTGGTGCCCGTTGAGTCAATCTGGTGCCCCTTGAGCAAATAATTGTGCCTCTTGAACCTAGCTAATGCTCTCTGAGTTAGTGTGATGCCTCCGAGCTTGCCTGGTGCCCTATTAGCTGTTTTAGTGCCCCTTGAGCTGATCTGGGCCCCTGAGCTGATCAACTGCCTCGAAGAGTTGATCTACTGGCCCCTGAGCCAATATGGTGCCTCTTTGAGCTATGATCTGGTGCCCCCTGAGCTGGTCTGGTGCACCCTGAGCTGATCTTGTGTTCTCTGAGCTGAGCTATGTCCCTGCTTTGGTCTGGGGGCTGGGAGCTGATCTGGGCTCCTGGGCTGCTCAATCTGGTTCCCCCTGAGCAGATATGTTTCCCCCTGAGCTAAACTAATGCCTCCTGAGTCGATCTGGTGCCCCCTGAGCCAACATTTTCCATCCTGGGCCCATCTCATGTCCTCTGAGCTCGTCTAGTGCCCCCTGAGCTAGTGTGGTGCCCCCTAGTGCCCTTTAGGCTGATTTGGGCCTCCTGAGTTGATTAAGTAATTTCCTCAGAAGCTCTGGGGCCCTGAGCTGAGTTGTGCCCACTGAGGATGATGAAGGCCCCTGAGCTGGTATGGGACTCCTGGGCTGATTAAATGCCTCCTGGCTTGATTTTGTACCTCCTAGTTGATCTGTGCCCCAAGCTGATCAAGGACCACTGAGCTGATCCCTTGCCCTCTCTCTGAGCTGATATGGTGCTCCCTGAGCTGATCTAGACCCCTGCTCTGGTCTGGGGACTTGGAGCTTATCTGGGCCCCCGAGCTGATCGATCTGGTGCCTCCTGAGGAGGTATATTGTCCCTGAGCTAAAGTAATGTCCCCTGAGTTGATCTGGTGCCTCATGTGTCATCATTGTGCCCTCTGAGCTAGTCTGGTGCCCCCTGAGCTAATATGTTGCAAGGCCCTATGAGCCTATCTGCGGCCCATTGAGCTAGTCTGATGACCCCCTCCCCATCTTTGGGGCCACTGAGGTAGTCTAGTCCCGGACCAAGCATGAGCTGCTCTGGGGGGGGGGCTCTGATCCACACCAGGGTCCCCCTGAGCTGGTCTTGAATAGACAGAGAATAAGAACACAAAGCCAACTCCCATCACCTCGGGGGTCACGGGACTAGTCTAATCCCAGGGGGCACAACTGGGGGAATGAGGGGCAGCTGCTCTGGAAAACTCTGATCCACACTAGGGGGCCCCTGAGCTGGTCTTGAATAGATGGGGAACAACGACACAGTACAAGCTCCCCTTGCAAAATGGAGCTAACGAAGAATGAGCCGTCATCGCTAAAACGACTTGTGATGCCTAGGCACCCCGAGTTAAATAAATTGCTTATTATACTGGTGGATTCTGGGGAGGGGTGATAAAAAGGCATGTGCCCCTGAGCTCAGAGCACAGTCCCCTGAACCAGGATTTGTACTAATTAATTTAAATGAATGGAGAACTAGTTTCTCACAATTTTCAGCCCTATCCAAACTACCAGCCTGTTTACTTTTTCTTTACTTCAACCGGGACCGATCCTTGAAAATATGGAACTTTTATACGCGTTAAAAAGGCAGGTATCTCCCAAATTATTCCGGCAACAAAAATTTTATCCGTCTAATGTCACTATGCCACACCTCCTCCCACGGGTCTTGTGGGAGCCGCGGAACTTAATCCGCGTTCAACCAGGGCTTACTCGTCACGACACAACCAGTTGGCATAACAAATGAATTTTCGACTTGAATATGTCTTATCTTGCACATAGTGACAGATATCACAGGCCCGCTGAATTCTCTGATGTCAAGTACTTGCATGAGTTGGCTGATTTGTCCTTAAATATATCTAAAAAAAGTCGTGGTCTTGGTATTTTTGTGAGATTTCGGTGACACTTTTCTTTTTCTGGTTTTTATTCAGTTTTCTTTCTCCGTCAATGCTTGATTTGCATTTTTCTTGGACCAGATGTACCCAAAACTTGATATTAACTAAGATATAGTAAGTGTTTTAGGTTACGTTAAAAGTGTCCTTTCTCTCCCGCGGTGCCCCTCAAAGGTGGTGTGCCCCCACACCAAAGCTTTGGCTGCGCCCCTGATCGTGGAAAGATTTAAAGCACAGATTTGGTTATTTTAAGACGTGTATGTAGCTTTGGGATGTCGCCTAAAAAATACCTGCCCAACATTAAAATGAAATGTTCCCTGTGCTATAAAAGGCGCAAAAAAGCGATGAATAACATATTTGGTGCAATGAAGGGGTGCCGCCCCCAACGCCGCCGCCCCTATGGGGTGCCGCCCCCCACCGGCTGAGCACCCCAAAGATTTTTGGAAAATTACACCCCTGGGCCAGAATAAGTTATTGTTGATTCGTTTAGAGTGTGTATTTGGTCTTGTATTTAATGCCTCAATAGCTTTCCATATTTAAAGTTCGCGGATATTCTCCTCCGGTTTTGGCGTTTGATAGTGGAAAACGTGTGGTTCTCGGTTATTTTGTTTTACAGCACTTGACTTCTCGAGCTGTTGACTGACTCTGTACTGCTGTTTCCGCATTGGTATTCTTTTCCGATCGGTGGATCGTGTTTTTGAGATCGGGTGAGGTGTAGACTGGTGTCTACGGCTGATTTGCTGGTTGTCACGAGAGCAACGTCTCTGAGTGATTCGTATGTAAAGGCGACAGCACTAGCGCGCTACCGCTTTGGGTTGATCGTTGCACTACCGGTTGCGGTAGATGTTGACCTACTTCCGGTCATACTGTAGAAATTATTATTAGGTTGTGTATTTGAGGAGTTTGGTTAACTAATATTAGGTAAAGGCTTGAATTGGTGGAAAATAATTACTCTGGTACTGTTATTGGCTGACAAAAGTTTAATTTAGGCCTACTAGTGGTTTCCGCACAGCACCGCCAGGCGGCTGCTGGCCACGCGTGTGACCTAGGTCATTTCCGGTCTGGCTGACATCGGTGCTGGTGGTGTGCTTAGTGCTACAGTATCTACCCCGTGGTCGGCAGTAGTAATGAGAAATTAGCAGAAGTACGCAGATGTAAGCTGAAGTTATGGAGAAAATGTAATATAAATTTGAAGCGGCAGCCATGCCTTTTCGCGGAGACATCCGTGGTACGTGTCGTCCAACAAGTGGAGGCGACTACATATGCCATATTGGTATTAAGGCTCATATTTTCGTGTCAAACGAGCACAGACTATTTGATCATATGGCTTAGGTACCCGCAGTGGTAGAACCTAATTGTGTTTGCCTTATGGGCCTGTTTGAAAAATAGGGTGAGTTGAGTTCCAATATGATCTTGTTGGTGTCATCAGATGGATCGGCGACTGATCAGTGATGCTGTGTTTTACCGATATGGGTAAGACAACGTGCGGGTTATTTTCTTGCTTGAGAGGTGGCTCAATGCTTACCCTTTTTCTACCGATGGTCTTCCTGTTGCATTTGGGGCCGGAAAACGCTTTAGCTTTCGTATAGAGACTGAAAAGTTCCTTTTGAAGCAGAGGTAGGTACAAGGGGAGGGGCTAAGAGGGCTCAAGCCCCCTTCCACACCATGAAATGTCAGAGTGCCTAAAGTAAATGCGTAGTCGGATGCTGTCCAGACACTATGGCGGGGGAGGCGCGAGCGCCCAAGAACGCTTCCCCCCCGAAATGAAGTCCTGGATCTGCTGCTGTTGTAAAGACGTAATCCGAGTCTCGTTTTACCCTTGTAAAAAGCCTTGCAACACCCTTGCTCCCTCCCCGTTACGCACTGGTAAAGCGGTTGTGTAAGCAAGGTTCTAATCTCGTCACGCTCTTGTAGGAAGGCTGCGGTTGCGTACAAGGCGGACACAAGGCTTTGTTCTACCCTTGTTATGGGGTAATCATGACCTAGTATAGGGCTTGTGGGGACGTTGTCAGCCATTGTCTTTGCCATGTTGGTTAACCATAGTTAAGTTACAATGTTTGTACAACGTCTTCTAGCAACCCTTGTCGTACTATGGTTCTACCATTGTTCTACATGGTTTTTCCTTGTTTTTCCCTTTGTTTTCGTGGCATGGATTTTGAACGTACAAGCCTTGCGTTTTAACCTAGTAATTTTCCATGTAAACAAGGGTCTGACAAGGTTTGCCCTTGCAAAAATTTATTTCTGTGTGGTGCTCTCTCTTTAAAGATACTATTGGGCGAGGAAGTTGTATATGGGAGAGGAAGGCCAGATCACTGCGTAAAATGGCTGAAACTACTCATAATGCCTTCTGGAAAGAAGCATTCACAGCATTAGCAGAGTTTGACTTTGACGATTGTTTCTGGCAGTGGCGGCGCTGCCATAGAGGCACATTAGGCACTGCCTAGCCACTTTTAAATGTCGAAGTAGGTATGTATTTTATGCAGAATAAATCTTATTTGACTCGATGTTTAAGTTACAGAGAATATTCCTTTTCGGATCACTGGGTCAAAGAGTCGATAATTTGCATCTCTGAGAATCTACGTTCGCAGCTCTTACCGTCAACACTTGTGGTATTAGGCACTTCGCGATTTTGCTGAATCTGCCTGACACCGTGGCAAACCTAACGTGTGCTTTTTGATTGACACCTCTAATACCTCATTCATTCGGACCCGAGTATTGGCTTGTTAAATCAGCCAACTAGGCTTGCCTTAGAAGCTAGCACGTGCGATGCCGCGTCTGAGCACCTTGATTACAGCGGATTCGTTTATTGACATTTTTGTTTTCGCGGATGTCTGGCCTTTTCTAGTCCGGGACAGTTGTTTGGCAATTATTAGCGATATATTTAATTTGTGAAACCCTTATGAAGAACGTGAGTCATGCCACAAAATCTGGCCGATGAGATTTTTAAAAATCCGTTCACAAATCAATCGTACAGTGACAAATTAGACGTGATAAACAATGAAGTGCTGAAGCCGTCCTTGAAATGGGAAGCTCTCGTGAGTACCTTGTCCTTCCCGGCTCACCTACCTACCTACCTATCCTTGAATTTTGCCTTGTACCTTCATATACTGCCGCATAACCGTTTCCACAATCCACCGACACATGTTTTTATACATTTTTTTGAATTTGTATGATATTAAACATTTAAACATAAATGTTATTTTTGCTCATCGACTTGAGCTTGCCCCTTCTCCAGCCGACCTGCTGGAATCGCCCCTGTCTAATATCAGGTAAAAAGCCTGGGCGACGTCCTTACCTCTAAGCCAATCGTGCCTAGGCTGTCATAATGTTCAAGCGCCACCACCGGTTTCTGCCCGTACTCGTTTGAAATAGGAAGCTACACTATCTGGTTCTCAAAGTTTACTAAGTTTAAAGAGAATGTGGCACTTTTATAACGTGATTTTAACTGAGATAGCCAAGTTGTAAAGCAAGTCGGAAAACCCGGTACTCTATGCAGGGGCGTAGGAACGGTTTGAAAAGTGGGGGGGCCAACCTTAGAGGGGGCCCACCTCAAGTGGGGCCCCAGTCCACGGGGGCCTATAATTTTAAAAAATTTAGATAGCTCGTTTAGTGTAATAAGGCATGCATGCAAACAAGGATATCAATATATGGTAGATTGAGAAATTTCGAGTTGTACCTATTATGATGTAATAAATCATAGAAAAACGCCAAAAAACATGTTTTGTTTTTTACCTAGACGCTTTTGAAACACGAAATAAATTTTTAAGCTTTTTTGGAGGATTTCAATCATTTTTTACCACGAGCGCGTTTTTTATATTTACATATGTTTAGGCCCTTTTCATTACATTTACAAAATTAAGAACTGCTTAGAAAACTACAGACAATGCCTTGATACCAAATAGCCTCACTTCGCTATGCCTAATCAACTTGTATTTGTTTATTTAATGACGAAAATGGGAACATTTATGTAGGTTATTACGTATCTATTCTTTCCATCATTAGATATTGATTTAGGTAAAGACTGATCACAATAAATACGCCTAGCTATATTTCGATGCCTAAAATGCAGAGTTCCAGCATGACTGTAAGTGCAATGTTGGTACTTGATGGCCAGCTTTGTGATGCCGAGCAGGTGTGAGCATGGTGTTATAGTGGTTAGCAACCCTGCTTTCCACGCGACCAACTCGGGTTTAAGGCACGGCAGATTCCTTGTGCAAGGAGCAATTTGACTCCCAAGAAACCCCTCCAACAGGGAAAGAGTTGGCGAAGCCATATAACCCTGCCATCGAAAGACGTCGCGCCTTTCGATGGCTCAGGGACGACTGTTGCTCGGCATTTAGTGCAGTGTCCGTGTCCGATTCATATTTTGTGTTGGGATTAATATGGAATGGAGTTTGATTGGGCCCAGTTCTCGGGACTCATTTGGAACCACTCGGGTAGTAGGTTCCTTGGCTTTGTTACGAAGCGCTCCTCCTCCAGGGGCTTGCAGGCAGCGTACTACCGAACTTGAACGTTCCCAGACAAGCTATCGGGGCCGTTTGGGTTTCTTGTTCTATATTACAGTTGCTGATATTTGCATATTCGTTGCGGGGGCCCACCTCAAAAGGGGGGGGCAGTATCCCCCTGACCCCCGGTTCCTATGCCTATGCCGCCCAGGGGCCGCCAAATTATCTTGGAGGGCCCCAAAGTCCAGACCATGGCTCAGGAACCCAGATCAGTCAGCTCAAGGGCCCAGACCAGTGCATTAGCTTCGGGCCCAGCTTATCAAGGGACCCTACATAAGCACAGGACCCCTAGAAGCTCATCACAGGGGAGCTCCAGATTCGCACAGGGTGCCAGATTGGCTTAGGGGCCCGGTTCAGCTCGGAGGTCCCCAGGTCGACTTATGTAGGGTCTCAAAACAGCTCAAGGGACTTGTTCAAGCTCACGGATCCCAGCTTAGCTCAATGATGCTAGAACAGTTCAGAGACCCCAGACCAGCTCAGGGCTCTTGTTCAGTACAGGCCAGCTCAGCTTAGGGGCCCAGATCGGCTGATATAGCGTCCCCTCTCATACCAGCTCAGGGGCTCCATTCAAACTCACGGCCTCAGCTTAGCCCAGGGACCCTAGAAGAGTTCAGGGCCCCCATACCAGATCAGAGGCCCCAGTTAAGTAGAGCGGTACCCAGATTAGCTCAGGGCCCCAGCTAGGCTTAGGGGGTCCCAGGGTGGCTGATGTAGAGTCTCAGAACACAGTGGCGTAGCCAGGATTCGGCCAAGGAGGGGTCTGACTACCGTCGGGGGGCCCCAGGCCGGGGTTCCCTTAGTAACCGGGCCCATCTCCTATATCTTTTGTATAGTATTTTAACATTATAACATTCACACGAAGGAAATTTTGTTATGGTTTTTTAAGCATTCATTCTTATTTTGTTTATAGCTTGGTTTTTCGATCCGACCAAGTGTTGGTAAACTAAGGTCACCAAATATTAAGGATGGCCCGTAACTTATATTGTAGCGTGGCTATAATAACAGCTTTGAGCCATATTTCGGGAAGTTCAATGTTGATGCGTGCATGATGTTAAACCTGCGTCTACCTCAATTCACTCGGGTAATCAGACATGAAGTTATTGGAGGTCAGTCGTTTTGAGTACGAAGAAATGATCTACGGGAAATGATTAGCAATTATTTCCCGGTGTCGAATCCATGAGCACTTTAATCAGGAAATTTCCAAAGAAACGAAAAAAAGATACAAGGGGTATGGGAGTGTGTCCTGAACGTTACATAACCTCTATTCCGTCCACAGATCCTGTTGAGATCCAGTTACTTTCTTACACTTGCTATCTTGTAAACGAGCAAATTACCAAGACAAAAGGCGCCCAAGACATCTATGGCTTTGGCTCACTCTGTTATTGTTATTTTCAACCTTTCATACCTATTTTTCTTTTTGGGATTATGCTCATCAATTTCTGTCATTACCCTAGTTTGTCTGGTTTCCTACGAAAATATTGGAAAGTTGTTTATTTCAGAATATTTAGGAATGTATTTATTGGTGTTAAGCTACTAGATTAAAAATTGACTAGCCCTGTTCGATTTCCTCTTATGGTAAAATTAGATTAATTTTTGCCTTTCCTTCGATAATGGTGCCTGATCGACATGTTTTGTCCTTCTTTAGTACGCAATAGGGGTAGGTACATTTTTTTCCGAGGCATATGATTTTGAAAATTTGTATTTGAGCTCTGGAGCCACCTAAGATCAACACTTGGCGGCACTCACAAACCTAATTTTCGGCCGCTCTCCCGATTATATCTCAAGGGGTCTCTGAGACTGATTCACGGCGCCTCTTGATCAAAACTGGGGGCCCCTGAAAATCTCTCGGGGCTCCTCAGATTAGTTATCGGCAGCACCTCTGAGACAAATTATTTGGCCCCCCAGATTTGCTCTGGAGGGGGGGCTGAGACTGACTATCGTGGCCATCCAGATTAGCTATTGGGGTCCCCTGAGGCTGTCTTTGGGGTGGGGGAGGGGGGCTGGGAATGACTTCCGACAGCCCTCTGAGACTTACTCTAGGGCGCCCTTGAGACAAACACCCGGGGGGGGGGTGGAATCACCTCTGAGACTGAGTCTTTGGCGTTCCTGAGACTGACTCTCGGAGGCTCCAGATTAGCTCTCGCTGGCCTAAGGCTAACTCCGGGCCCGTGAGACCAAAAATCGGGAGCACCTCTGGAAATTACTCTCAGAACCCTGAGATTAACTCTCGGATGTGTCTGAGACTAACAACCGGGAGCCCTCTGAGACTAACTTTTGGGTGCTCCCTGAGATTGACTCTTGGAGCCGCTTATACCAAAACTCGGGGGGGGGCACAGCCTGAGGCTAAATATCGAGGGCTCCCAACATTACCCCTCTGGGGCCCCCTGAAACCAGCACTCTGCAGATCAAATTAGACTAACTCTCGGACCCCCGGATTAACTCACGGGGCCATCTGAAACTAAATATTGACTCCTGAGAGAGAAACCCGTGAGACTATGAGGGCCCCCTGAGACCGACTCTTGGGGTGCTCTGAGACTCACTCTTGTGGTTCTCTGAGACAGACTCTCAGGGGGACCCCGAGACCGAATCTCGGGGTCCCCTAGGACAGACTCTTGGGGTCCCCTTGACCGACTCTTGGGGTTCTCTGAGACTGACTCTCAGGGGTCCCCCTGAAATAGACTGTTGCAGGGCCCTGAGAACCACTCTCTGGGGGGGCCCTGGGACTAGCTCGGCCCCCTCCCCTGAGACAGATTCCCGGGGCCCCTGATGCCGATTTTTGGGGCCCCTGATACCAACCCTCAGGGGCCCCCGAAATCTACTTTCGGGGGGCCTTGAGACAGACTCTCAGGGCGGGGACCGTGAGGCCGACTCGGGACGCCCTGAGAACAAATCTTCAGGGGCCCCTGAGACTAACTCTGGGGGCCACGTGATCAGAGAATCCTTTGCAGTGGTTCAGATTGGCCCAAGAGGTGGGGGTCTGCGGACGCCTAGGTCCCCCTTGGCTACACCACTGTATCCACACTTTCGGGGGCCCTCCGAAATCACCATTTGGAGGCCCCTAAAATAACTGCTCCCCCTAAACCAATACTCCGGAGCCCCTTGATACTGATGCCCGGGGGTCCCAAGACCAAGCTCGGGGTCCCACTTAGATCAGGCTCAGGGGCACCCTTAGACCCATGCTCGCGCTTTTCTCAGGAGTAACTCGACACCGATGTTCCGGGGCCCTCAAGATCAATATTTCGAGCCCCCCCCCGAGACTAATGCTTGGTACTCTGGAGCCCCTCGATGCCGATGCTCAGGGGTCCTGAACCCAGGTCTGGGGGCCCCTGGGACCAAACTCTGGGTCTCATGAGGCCAATGCTCGTGCTTCACTCATGAGTCCCTCGATAGCAATAGTCGGGGGCACCCCGAGGGGGATCCTGAGCCCCTGAGACCAAGCTCGGGGCCCCTGAGACCAAGCTCGAGGGGACCCTGAGACCAAGCTCGGATGCTCCCTGAGACCAAGCTCGAGGGCCCACTGACACCAAGCTCGGGGGTTCCTTGAGACCAAGCTCGAGACTCCGTGAGACCAAGATCGAAAGGCCCGTGAGACCAAACATCGAAAGGCCCGTGAGACCAAGCTTTCCCCCCTGAGACCAAGCTCGGTTGTCCCCTGAGACCAGGCTCGGGGGCCCCTGAGACCAAGCTCACGGGCCCCCGAGATCAATATTCGGTATTCCAGAGCCCTCGATACCGATGATCGGGGGCCCCCTGAGACCAAGTTCGGAAGACCCGTGAGACCAAGCTCGGGGCCCCTGAGTCCAAGTTCAGGGGTCCCCTGAGACCACGCTCGGGGGGCCCTGAGACCAAGCTCTGGGGCACCCTGAGACCAAAATCGAAAGGCCCGTGAGACCAAGATCGAAAGGTTCGTGAGTCCGAGCTCAGGGGGCCCCCGAGATCAATGTTCGGTACTCTGGAGCCCTCGATACCGATGATCAGGGGCCCCTGAGACCAAGCTCGGGGGTCCCCTGAGACCAAGCTCGGGCGTTCTCTGAGACCAAGCTCGGGGGCCCCTGACACCGAGCTCGGGGCCCCTGAGACAAAGCTCGGGAGCGCTGAGACCAAGCTCGGTGGCCCCCTGAGACCAAGATCAGGGCCCCCGAGACCAATGCTCGTGTTTTCCAGTGCATACGGTCAGCCTTATGCATCATATTCCCTCGGATGCCCCCCTGAGACCAAGCTCGAGGGCCTCTGACACTAAGCTCGGGGAGAGGGGGGCCTGAGACCAAGCTTGGGGAGATCCCTGAGACCAAGCTCGGGGGTCCCCTGAGACCAAGCTCGGGGGCCCTGAGACCAAGCTCGGGGGTTATCTGAGATCAAGCTCGGAGGGCTCCCTGACACCAAGCTCGGGGGGCCCCTGAGATCAAGCTCGGGGGCCCTGAGACCAAACTCGAAAGGCCCCCTGAGACCAAGCTCGGGAGCTCCCTGAGACCAAGCTCGGAGGGCCCCCAGGCACCAAGCTCGGGGCCCCTGAGACCAAGCTCGGGGGCCCCTGAGACCAAAATCGAAAGGCCCGTGAGACCGAGCTCGGGGAGGAGGGGCCCTGAGACCAAGCTCGGGGGCCCTGAGGCCAAGCTCGGGACCCCCTGAGACTGAGCACAGGGGTCCCCCAAGATCAATATTCGGTACTCTGGAGCCCTCGATACCGATTATCGGGGGCCTCCTGAGACCAAGCTCGGGAGGCCCCCCCCCCACCGAGACCAGGCTCAGAGGCCCCCGAGATCAATTTTTGTTTTTTTTAGTGCATAAGGTCAGCCTAAGGGGTCCGCGGACCCCAGGGACCCCCCTCCCCTGGCTACACCACTGTCAGAACATCTCAAGGGACCCATTCAAGCTCACGGCCGCCAGGTCAGTGGCTGTAAAGCCTTATACGGGTCCCATACCATCTCAGGGGCCCTCAGTTCAACACAGAAGCCCATATTAGCTCTGATGACCAGATAAGCTTAAGTGTCTGGATCATCCAGGGGCCCCTTGCTGGCATATTTGGGGTTTCAGAACAGTCCAGGGTTTCAATTAAAGCTTATAACCAAATTTCAAAGCAGAGGCCCTATTCCTGTGCAGGGGCCTCAGATAAGTTTAGGGTCTTCTGTGCATCACAGGGGATCCAGATTAGCTCAAGGGACAATATTAACTTTACGGTCCCAGCTCAGCTCAGGGGCCCCCCAGGTCGGTGGATATAGGTTCTGGCCAACTCACGGGGCCCTGTGCAAGTTTACGGCTCCTAGCTCAGTTTAGGCATCCTAGAACAGTTCATGCTGTCCAAACCATCTCAGGGGCGCTCAGTTCAGCTCAAAGAGCCCAGATTAGCTCGTATGGTATCAGAGGCCAGTTCAGGGGCCCCGAGAAGCTCAGGGGACCTTAAAATCAACTCATAGGACCTCAACTTTATTTAGGGGCACAGGTAAGTTTAACGGGGTTCCGGGGCAAGCTATCGGGCCAGTTTGAGTTTCTCGCTTGATATTACAGTTGTTGATATTCTTACCTCCGTTGCGGGGGCCCATCACAGAAAAGTGGGGGGGCCAGTGGCCCCCCTGGCCTTCCCGGTTCCTACGCCTATGACTCTATGTATCATTTGTCTTGGAAGTCGATATTTCTGCAGTAAAAAGCTAAAACCTACCCGAAATATACCTCTCATGTACCTCTCGCCAGGCGGCCATTGTTGTGTGCTACTGGTGTGACGACATATGCTGACGTCACGATGAGCATCAGCCAATCGAAGCCCTTTGAAGCGTTTCGAGTATGGTAGTGGTTGCCAGATCATGACATCATCCACAGGCAGATATTTATTTCTTTTCTTAGAGGGGTATTTTAAAAATCAAAATATCGAGCTTATTGTATATTTTTCAGAGATATCATGAGTGGTTTCATTATTTTCGGATAAAAGCACGCCTAATTACACTAAATTCCAGGATTCGAACAAGGCGCCACATTCCCTTTAAGGACAGCGTCATTACCTCGTGGAACAAAAAGGAATAAGGTGCATAAACAATTTATTGAAATGTAATGGCGAGATCATGTCTTTTAAAGAGCTTAAGCAATGCTTCGAAATCCAAGGCACGTATTTAGATTATAACACTTTGATACGAAGCCTTCCTCTTGAATGGAGAAGATTGCCTCAGAAAAGAAAAACTTTGGGTCCAGTAATAAGTCCAAATATACTGGCAATCTTGCAGAGGACAATGAGAAACAAGCATAGGGGAGAGGGGGAGAACTGGGACGAAAATTGAAGGTTGATTGTAGAAATTTGCAGAAAATCAGTGACCGATCCCATAATATTGAAAATGTTACCGTTAGATAGAGCAGACAATTGTCTTTCATTATGAGATGTCACAGCTTCAATACTCAAAAGGTATTTGACCAACGTAACGAAATATAAAAAAACACCTGAGGTGGAGAGTTGGGACAGGCCCAGGAGAACTGGGACACACAGCGGGGAGAAATGAGACATACGGGGGAGAATTAAGACATGGATCAATGTGTGATATAATATAAAAGTGCATTAACCCGCGCTCCACTGGGGTACCAGGGCCACCCCTGCTCCACCAGTGGGGGGCATCGATGCCCCATCTAACTCCGAAAATATGGGGGTTAGCACAAATCTGCGAAATGCATTATAAGGCTCGTGAGAATTCAGTATGGTCTTACGTCGCATGTTCTTATGCTCAAATTTATGGTTTGATCTCCAGACATCAAGTTGGGTCACAGGCTATTTCCATTAAAATATGCAATGCCTAAGAAACCTGAGCATAGCTCTCATGTCATTAGAGCTATTTATATATGGTCAAATAAATTTGATAAGAAAAATTCAGAGCTTTCTTTGCCATTAAGAACGAAATGACCTCCCTCCAAAGGTTTCACCTTCAAAGGGCACCTCTAGACCTGACATAGCTTAAGGTCACAAAAAGTCATAAAGTGGCTTTGCCGTATAGCAAATGAAAGCCAAAGCTGATACATAAACAATGACATTCAATTTAGCGCTCTAGCTTGATTAGGTCAAAATATATCGTCAAAATACTGTGTTTGACCTTTGGTGACCTGTGATTACCTCAGATAGGTGAAAGACAAAAATATCCCCTGGAATCCGTGAAAGGGTGATCGAGAATGCTTTCCTGAGCAGTCTGAGAATTCACAATCATTTTTATGACGGCTTTTCCCATGTTTTTGTATGGGAGAGGTCACCTCGTGACCTGACCTCAGGTATCCAAATGAAAAATTCCGGACATAAATTGTTGTAGACCTTGGAGGGGCCATCAAGCACAGAAAAGTTCAAATCAATCGGCTTAGAAATGTAGCTATAGTTGAGCTCAAATTTTGAAGTGAGGTGGCCTTGGTTGACCTCGTCTGGTGACCTGACCTAGTGTGGCCTAGGGTAAAAAACTTCAGGGATAGTGGGGAAATGATTGGGTTAGAGGTAGACATCTCAACCGCGGTGCTGCGTCACATTGTTTCTTCTGTTATTTTGAAAATTCTTAGGAGGCCATCTATGGCCCGGTGGGGCAAGGGTTACCATAAATTCAACTCACGCTTTGCATGTTCACGGTATATGAAAAACGGTAAAACGGTTCACGGTAAAAATACGTCAAATTACACCAGAGCCGGAGGACAACGAGACATATTTCTACATCTTTGTAATGTGGTCACATAAAAATATAGCTCACCTGACCATTCGGCCCCACATCACTTCCGTCACGATACAGGTCACAAACATACGAAATTTTACCAGGGATGGCATCCGTGCACGGCACACACGCCCAGCCTGTCCCAGCCCATTGCACATCCCGCATGTATCCACTCTTCAGAATACCTATCCAAATGCATGACACATGGTGTATAACAAAATATTAAATATTGTTATCTTAATAAAAATGAAATGCTAGTTGGATTTTAAATTGCAGCGTGAAATGGTAGGGGCCCATATGATTTTAATGTGTGATGAGGATAAATAGCTATAATGGGGTAGGGAACTGATTTTTAACATGGTGTTTTCTGGTAACTAGGATAAAAAGTAAGGGTTTTGGTGTCTAAAAAATGTTTTAAACATCGCAAAATTGTAAATATTCGCAAAAAGAATACTTCTAAACAGCAGTTGACGTCATATTTGAAGACGCTTGCTGATTGGCTATTGACACCCGTGACGTCACTCGATAGTACGAATCTGAAGACCGCGGCCTGCTTGTGGTTATTTACCAAGGCAATAGAGTAAAGGTAAAACGGAGCGGGCCGCTCAGCCATGGCCAATGACAGCAATTTTTACAGCTGGCACAGGATAGCTGACTGCTGGAAAACCATAGGGTGGCTGTTGAGCCAGAAAGTTTCTATCAATACATATACCTACTAAGGGTATTACAGGTAAATATAATATTTTATTATATTTATTTATCTTATTTTGTAGACACAAAAAGAGTTTCAGTAAATTTTATTGTCAACTGATTGCCGCCAGGTCCCGAGCTGGCGGTGTGTATTGTCTATGGAGCTGGCGGTGTGTTGAAGAGATAGGGACTTTTTGGCGTACAACTTGGCGTGAAAAAGACAATTTACAAACTGCGTTCATATACCGTTCTTCTCATATCTACCAGTGTGCTTTATTTTGAGATAATAACTTCGAGACGCTGGGATTGACTGTCTGTTTGTGTGTGTGAATTTGTGTATGGACGGAAAACTGTTAAATTTTTAAAAAACCTACCTATAGTGCCAACTTCTTTGGTGTGATACTAAGCGCTGTGATCACCGGTACCTATGGATCATATCAGGCACAGACGTGTGCTCATGCTCAATGCCTGGATGTACTAAGACCAAGGAAAAGGATCGTGGTCTGCTATTCTTCAGGGTCCCAAAGGAGCCAGCCAACTAGGTAAGAAATATGCCACAAAATGATTTTACACTCGTCAAATTTGACTATGGGGCAGTGGAAGTCGGGTGGCTTTCCTCGCCAGTCTGCAAAGTATGATAATTCTGACCAGTTTTTGGTGTAAAGTGTACCCCAAGACTGGTCCAAGCAAAGAAAACTTTGGAGCGAATGAAATGGTGACCAGCATTTACCAATACTGAGAGTGTATAAATGAGAGTGGCGGTTGCCAATACCGAAGCCACATAGAAGTTGCAGTGTATAGAAAGTGGACGAAAAGAATATAAAATACCATATTGTTATTTTAAGTTGAACAAGAATGCAGGGCATTCATGCCCTAGGGCAGCTGGGGATATAGTACCAGTTGTGTGGTTGGAGTACCAGCCAAATACATTGTTTGGAAATAAGTAGAGGTCAGTGTGTTTTTATGCCCATTTTGGTTCAAATTTTAGGTGAGAGGTGGTACGATATTCTCAATAGCTGGTGCAACTTCTTTGGGATGCTGCCATACTTTGCTGACTGGCTTCCTTACTGCATGGTTTCCTTTTATCAATACTGACTGATTGCCTCTTGATTCAGCATGTAGAATTTGGCAGATTTACACAAGATCTCATTGGTGCAGCCTTTGGGCAGAATTACTGGTTTGGGGCAACTTTTGTCATTCTTTGTGGCAGGGCATATTTTAAGGAATTGGGACTGGTGGGCATTCGGCTGAAAAGGGCACGACTCCCCACCAAAAGGGCACTCCAGGAGCATCAAATGACTGGTGACTGGTGGGCACTGGGCCGTTCAGGGCCGTTCACTGGTGGACATAGCACGGGGGACTGGTGGGCAAAATGCCCACCACTTTGTAGCTTAAAATATGCCCTGCTTTGTGGTAGGTACAACAATATTGGAGCTGAGTGTGACAGCTTGGACGGTGCTGACCCTTATTAAAAGTCATAAAGGTGTCAATAAGATAGTAAAACAGGTAAAATGGACGAAAAAGAAAATTTCTGCTTCAATGTGAAGAGGATTCTGGCCCAGCTGCTGAATTTCTGCCTGGAATTGGGGTAGGATTTGAGCTACCCCAAGCATATTGTGCAGTTTCCTGCCACATTCTGCAGACCAGCCCTTCACTGATATTCCCGTCATAGGCGGATCCAGGATCGCGGGTGGTGGGGGCACCGTGCCGGGGGTGGTAAGCATTTGATGCCTGGCTTCATAAGAATTCAAGTGTCGTCGGCTGGTGGGGCACTAATAGCCGTTTCATTAATTTGTTTAGACAGGCTTCAAAAGCCTTATTCAACAAAATGATTTGATTATTTGTGATACCTCATTAATACCCATTGTTAGTTATTTGGGTTTTTGGGCGCACGAACCAAGATTAATTATCGCCCATTTGGTACCCATTGTAATCGTGTTGTATTGTGTTCTTTTCCAGCGCGACTGAGGTAACCTGGACATGCGAAACCTGTTCGGTCGCGAGCAGCAGCGCGCGGCTCAGGCAGCTTGAACTCAGGGACGGCGGATTCCAGGGTGCAAGTGGTGCAGTTGCACCACTCGATTTTTTTTCAAGTGGTGCAAAAGTATCTTTTTGCACCACTTGTTTTGGCTTTGTCCAGGAGGCGCCCCCCCCCAGGCCTCAGCCGGCGCCCCCGGCCGGTCAGTGAAAATCAAGCCTAATTACCGCTTACCTGAAGAGGTAGGATCCTCTGTGAAAAAGACATTTTCATACATGAATGACGCACCTTGACATCAAAACTGCGACCTGGAAAGCAAAAGGCGCCCCCCTTGAGTAAAGGCGCCCCTCTGGATAGCATAGGCGCCCTTGAAAAGCGTAGGCGCCTCCTGGACAGCTTAGGCGCCTCCGAAGAAGAGAAACGGCGCCCCTAGATATCACATGCGCCCCCTGGTTAGCACAGGCACCCCTTGACAGCCAAAGGCGCCCCCCCGCAGAGAAAAGGCGCCCCCCCCGCAGAGAAAAGGCGCCCCCTGGACAACATACGCGCCCTTTGATAAGAAAGGCGCCCCCTGGAGAGATAAGAGAGAAACCCCCCCTCCCGAGAACAACGGCGGCAGGGACGGCGGATTCCGCAGGACAGGGTGTGCAGTTGCACACCTTGAAAAAATGATGGTGTACAATAGTATATTTTTGCACACCTGGTTTTGACCTCGTACGGGGAGGCCCTCACGGATTTGGGTGGCACCCCGGATTTTGCCGGCGCCCCCGGCCGGTCAAGAGAAAATCAGACACATCGCCTGTCTGAAGGGGTAGTACCCTCTGTGTAAAATAAAATACACTTTCAAATATGAATGGCGCCCCCTGACATCAAAGCTGCACCCTGGACAGCAAAAGGTGCCCACTCCCTTGAGTAAAAGCGCCCCTCTGGATAGCAAAGGCGACCTCTAGACAGCAGAGGCGTCCCTGGACAGAAAAGGGCACGCCAATTGAGGAGTAACGACGCCCCTGAATAGCATAGGCGCCCTCTGGTTAGCACAGGCACTCCTGTACACTAAGAGGCGCCCCCTCCCCGATAGAGCAAAGGCACCCCTCTGGATATCATAAGCTCCCTTTAATAGCAATCGCGCTCCCTGGACAGCAGGGGCGCCCTCTGAATAGGATAGGCGCCCCCAAAACAGCAAATACGCCCTTTGATACCAAAAGCGCCCCATGGACAGAACACACCCTCTGGATAGCATTGGCACCCCTGGACGGCAGAGACGCCCCTAAAGAAGAGCAACGGCACCCCGGGATAGCATATGCGCCCCTGGTTAGCACAGGCACCCCTGGACAGCAAAAGGCGGCCCCCGCCCCCTGAGTAAAGGATCAGGGTCTCTGGATAGCATAGGTGCCCCTGGATAGCGCAGGCGCCTCCTGGACAGCAGAGACGCCTCCGAAGAAGATCAACGGCGCCCCTTGATATAATATGCACCCCCTGGTTAGCACAGGCATCCCTGGATAGCAAAAGGCGCCCCCCACACTGGGGCAAATGGCCTCCAAAACCGACCAAAACCTCCAATTTTGACATCTTCAAAATCGGACTTAATCGTTTGGCTCTGACAGAGAAATGTCCAAAACCTTGGAAAAACATAATTGTATCCATTTTTTTCTTCTTTAGCCGCTTGCACAGATGCTGGAACACAGCGCATTAATCACGCTGCAGCTCGGTGTCAAGTTGACTCGATATGAGGTACACTTTCTGATGCATTATCAACCATGGTCGCAGTCACAAAACCGTTATCTATTTATATCAATGGATAGCTGGGAACCCCCTGAAGACACTCAATGTTAAAAAGTACGAAATTTGGCAATAAGAGCCTGATAGTACTTGTAACTATTAGGGCATGTAAAGCTTCTAACTTATTCTCAAATCCTAAACTTCGTTAGACCTGCGAAAAAAACGCACAGCGAGTTTCACTTAGAAATTTATATGTAGTGATGCAATGTTGTGTCCTCTAACCAGCCGTGAAAAAATTAGCTCGGCATCAGTTGTCCCAGGGGAGATATGTCACTTTTTGTGCGGCAATGTAGTCCAAGTAGCGCGGTGAGGCCGGCGGCTACGGCGGCCGTCGGCTCATGTTGCGCGGCAATTTGAGTAAGGACGGCTGACAGGGCGCCGTGGTCGAGTCGTGACAGGGGAAGGCGGACTTGCAAGACGCTGGGCTGAGAGTCAATCTGTGCAAAAACCGATTTTAACACGCGCACTGAGGATGAGGGAAGATCAGAGAAGAGTCACCCATTTGGTCATGGAGAGCTCAAAACTACGACCAGAAGGACGCTGTTAAAAAACTAAAGAGATTTACAGGAATGTTTTCGTGCTACCATGAGTCTGGTCGTCGATCAGCTAAAGGCGGGAGGGGGGGGCAACGGCACAGCTAATGAAGGAAACACAACCCGCCGTTCTTTCGGGAACCTCCGACAGTTTAGCGAGGTTACTGGGTAAGCCTGGATCTGCTACAAAGGTTTTCGGTAATATTAGGCGCACTATCATCATCAGGGGTGTAGCCAGGATTTCACTCGGGGTAGGAGGGGGGTGGCGCCCCAAAAAGGGCCCCTGCGACAGCGCCAAAAGGGCCCTGATGGGGTAAAAAGGGCCATACTTGTTACAGAATCGTGTCCTTAGGGGGACCCTTTGGGCCCTCAGGGGGCAGCTGTCCCTGCTCCCCCTTGGCTACGCCCCTGATCATCATCATCAAGAATCGAAATTGAGAAGTATCCGGCCTATGCTCTAGAGACAGCGAGGCTGTTTGTAAACGTGTACCCATGGTACAGCATACCGGCAACCATACATAAGGTGCAAATGCACGGGGAAGATGTTACTGAGAGCAGGGGCGTCGCCACCGGGGGGCCAGGGGGCCTGGCCCCCACTTTTTGGTCAAAAATTGTCTGATCTCAGTCAAAATGGGAGAAAACCGGACATTCTTATAACCAGCCGCTGCGGAAGGCAACGAGGAGCCCAAATTCGAACAGTATTTGGTCCTTACGTGGGAAGTTTTTTGTCAGCGTCAATTTGAAGTTTGGCTGCCCCCCCCACTTCTTTTCCGGTGGCGACGCTTATGATTGAGAGCCTGAAAGTTTCCATAGGAGCATACATAGAGGAGGCCCAGGAGGCAAGGAATAGAGATCACCCTGCATTCAGGCAATATCATACCAGAAAGACATCCATAGTTGACAATCACTGATCAGTACCAGTACCTGCTTATCACCAATGACCTCGTGGTAACATGATCTCCGATGACATAAAATAAATCCAGAAGGCCCATGACAACGGAGGTTTCGAGCCCGGCAGTAACCCTCTTTATAAGCGGAAAGATAGTGGCACTAACCATTAATAATTCGATGGTGCGTTAGTGGGTACTTGGATGTGAGACTGCTTCAATAACTTAACTAGATTTCAACGATAATTCTCGGGGTTAATGGATAGCAGACTGGATAAAGGGACGCGGGATATTAAATAGGAGGGTTACACAAAGATGCAAGAGAGGTCGCATGATTTAATGAACATTCCCTGTGAGTTTAATGTGTTGTCTGTTTCCACATGTTTGTGCTCATTTTATGGGAAGAGTGACGGTAATCATTCCCTGGAATCGCGCTTAACATTATTGTGTCAATAAATGCAGCTCCCGCACATGACCCTAGAAGTTTCCATGTGGTTCGGTACTGGATTTAAAGATGTCAAATAGTGAAAGAGTGAATTTGTGCCATTATTTATCATATGGTACTTAATAGTTAAACCAGAGTGAAGGCTCAGCAAGACCTCTGACTTATGATGACCTTGAATATGTCGGATCGGTTTTTGAAATATTACTTGTGTTTTTTTCTTACATTTCAACCGTCACTGGACCCACCTTATCTGATTCTGTCTCATTGAGTGTCTGCAAAACTGGAAAGGACGAAATCGAATTCCGATATTTATAAACCTTGAAAAATAGTTTATCTGATATGACCTGGTGTAGATACCCAATGTTTTATGGCTGGATAATGAAGTTCAGAGCAACAGCTTTCATGTGAGCACAAAAGAAGTATTGCTAATCAAAGTATTTTTAGTTAGCGAGGTTTTGGCCTATTTTGAAGCCCAGTTGCCCCAGTGTGCCCCCCCCGAGAGCAAAGGCGCCCCTCTGGAAAGAATAAGCACCCATGGATAGGAAAGGCGCCCTCTGGAAAGGACAGCAGAACATTTTTTAAGGAAAACTCAGTGGAGGGGGGCGGTGGAGATTTTCTTGTGCTGGTCATTATGATGTCTTCGGGGGATCAAACCCCCATTTGGAGGGGGCGTTAATAAAATTTAGACGTGCTAGTGTCCAGGCGTGTTAGACCAGCGAGAGATTAAATCAAGAATGTACAACGCACTCAACTAAACTTAGATTTAGCAATTATGTTTCCAAATTTTGGATGCCGTAATTTCTATCACTGCTTGATTTTAAGGCTTAGATATATTCCTTGAACTTTGATAGAAGTGTCATTGATGGCTTTTTTGCCTTCCAATTTCTTCGATAATTTTTTCAGTGCAATTTTTACCAACCCTCTCCTCATATGCGGATAGTATGGCTGCTTTACCATTTTAATCTAAAACTTTGTAGCACTGGGTCATCCCAGGGGCAGCGGCCCGACACCAAAAATGTCTACGCGTTGGAAGTACTGTAGGCCTTTGGGTAAAAAAGGGATAACTTTCAGGATGGAGTCGTCGAGGAGTCGTCGTAGTTTTTCTGTCCACACACGTGCGCAGCACACATGCGGCTCGGCAACTTGACAAAATCGTCACAACTGAAAAACATTACTTTACAAGCTCGCAATTAGTTATATACCTATACACCTATGGATCCGGATGTATTTTATCATGAACGTCGTAATAAGGAGGCCCAGTGAGCCTTGGAGCAAGAAACCCGGGAGCCAAGGCCCGGGTCGGATTGTAGCCGTCTGGCGGCAGCAACACGGGCTGCAGAAAGGACGGGGTCACGATCTCTAGAATGCAGCTGGGGCACACCCCGCTAGGCACGTCTATTTTTTAACTAGTCGGGTCCAAAAAGAGCGTCTGCGCTCTGGTGATACACTCTTTTTTATAAATTTTGTCCAAGTTGTTCCTCGTTCGGCTGTTGGAGTCGGAGTCTCACTAAAGTCCTCAAGAGACTTGTCACAGAGACCCCGACCCCACCACCCGAACGAGTAACGCCCACAATGAAGGGTTGATTTAGAAGCCAAAGTTTAACCTCCCACAAAGCACAGGGATGGCCGCCTCGCTCAGGTCACCCTCTCATCAGTCAGTTGCCAGCCGACCTACGTCGGGCAAACGATTGAGCGCCGGAGCGTCTCAGGGGAACCGATCTCAAGCCTGGACATGCACTGCCACTGCATGCTTCTCAGCAGCGGGCCGGAGCCCGACGCTCTACCAACCGAGCAACCGGGGCGGCCAAATGGCCAAATAAATAGCACAAAAGCCATATTTGAGGCTAAAACGAACCCTACCGGGTGTCAAAAACCCACAGAAAAAGGACAGAGCACTCTTGTATCACTGCAGTGAACAGTGCACTGTATAAAACTAAATGTTGATAATTTGATATTGACTTGACGATATATTTTTAGCACACTGCCCATCTCATAAGAAGGCAGGAGTCCCCTTGCAATCCCGTGTGTGGCGACCCAATTATTTTATCCACATAACTAAACAATTTGTTAGCATCATCAATTATCTTGGCCGCACCACTCCCCGCTAAAATTTGATATCTTCCTGCTTTTTCTGTGAATTGTTTGCTCTTGAACAGTGACGGATCCATAGGCAGATCCAGGATTGCCAATCGGAGGGGAGCACCTTCCCGGGGGGCGCCATCCGGAGCAGGGGGCGCCACTTTTGACCGGAAAAACCTACCAGGTGGGCGTAAAATCCTTTTGGTGAGCACCGATTTTCGCACCCTGGGGGAGAGTGGGAAGCGCCACTTCAGGCGAGTGCCATCGACCTTTCAGGGGGGCGCCGTGACCATTTCAGGGGGCGCCGAGGATCGATCGGGGGCTGCATCTGCCCCTCCCCTTTGCCCCCTGGATCCGCGTATGGGCGGAGCTAGAATTTTAGTAAGGTGGGGGGGAAACGCGGAGCCTCAAAGTGGGCACTTTACCATCAACTTTTCACCCAAAGGGCTCCTATGGTATTCGGTTTTCGGTTGCCGTCATTTTGGTGGATCGTATTTTTAACAACGTCCTATCCCACCCTCTCCCAGCCATAACAGTTTGTACCAGCCAAGCAAGATGCCTATTTGGCGTGATATTTGAAACAATGAATTGCTAAACAGTTCAGTCCACACTTTTTTCGGCACCTCTTGAAAAATCTGTAACTGCCACTAGGTCATGGAGAAATTCAAGACACTTGGGAAGATGCAACAGCTGAACATAAAGGTATATATCTGAGGATTTTTCTATTAGTGAAGAGGGGTTAAGTTTATTTTAATATCAAATATGATAAGCATCATTTTGCCTTTCCACGTGGCCAAGATTCGTAAGATAATGGTGAGAGGACATTGAAAATAATCGCAGCGAATGTGAACCTGGCCTGTGCGCTGTCCAAGAAAATTATATCAGCGGAAAAGGTTTTAAGTTGTAGGAAACACAAACCGGACTTTAACCCACATTATTAATTACTCCTAAAAAATAATGTTTGAACCAGATGGCAGACTCGAGGAGATATAAGGGAAGTTTAACGTTAAGATAAACACAGAATGAAGTATGTGGGCATTTTCCATCGACCTTTATCTATATTCTTCAATTCATCAGCATGGGAGAATTGCTCGTGTGCGTGAAATTTCGGAGGTATTAAGAGAATTCCGGTAGCCATGTGATTGAATGCTGAAATAGATCATGCCATAGGCATGTGTGGTTTGTGACATAAATGGGCCCTACTAGAATAAAAGAAAACAGTTTCAACGTGTCCAAGTACTCTCTTGATAAATTGATAACTTTTTTTTCGTTTATTGGCTGTAATTTGCGCGTTTAATGATCATGTGCAGTGTTCAGATCGAAGTGAAAAGACCATTCAGATTGATAAAACGAGTATATTTTGTCACTGACCATCCACTTATACCATCAACCATCGCCTTCAGGTCAAGTTCAGGACTCATTTACGAGAAGTGGTGAGCGTGCACTGTGCATGCCCAAATCGAGACACAGCCGCCCTCACGATGGACAGACCGCGCAGAAATACGTCCTCGTCGCGTTTGATTTCGCGCACGCGTACGACGTAGTGGACCACCACCTGCTACGCGTTCGCCTGCTGTAGATGGGGCTGTCAAATTGCACGGTGGCCTGGATTTGGCAGTGACTCCGAGACCGAAGAGTCCAGGTGGAACTAAATGGTGTGCTTTCCAGTGAGCGCATTTTCCGAACTGGCCTGCCGTAAGGAAGTGTCTTATCGCCAGTTTTATTTTGTATGGGCGGCTCGGCTGGTAGACGCACTCTGCGCGGTTCCCGGATGCTCCCCTACATGTACGCCGATAATACGGCGGCTCTCTGCACGGGCAACAACATCCAAGTCGCCAAGGACCGGGCGCAATAAAGCTGCTGCTGGCACTCTCATGAAGTGGACCCGACAGCACAAAATGGTGGTATCAGGAGCCAAGATCCAAGTACTGGTGATGTCCCAATGGGCCAGAGACGCCGATCCCTTCAATTTTAAGGTCGACGGGAAGTCTGTCACTGCTGGAGACACCCTACAGCTACTTGGCGTCACCATCGATCGGCTCCTCCATTTCGGTCCACACTGTAAGAGACTGTGGGAGAAGGTCCACCCCCGCATCTCCCACCTACGTCAACTGTCCGGCTGCAACTGGGGGCTGCACGAACAGCACCTCCGAACCGTCGCTACTGCCTACGTGAGAGGAGCGATGGAGTAAGCGGCCGCAGCGTGGCTCCACGCCACACCGCCATTTCATGTCGAGCTGCTGGAACGCAAAATGAGAGCGTCGGCGCGTATCATCACAGGATGCACCCATTCCACTCCCAGCCGAGTTAAGACTCCCCGCGTAGCGGCCAGAAGGAGGGTACTCGCGACCCGACTGCTGGTGAAATTCCATACCCTGCCGCCTGAAGACCCTCTGTGAAGACGTGCGGAGGCGACAGCGCCCTCTCGACTCTCCTCGGTGACCGGGTGGCGGCAGGTGGGCAAAGACATGTGGGATCAAGCAGGCATCTTCCTCCCCATCGAGTCTTTCCTTCCTCGACGTCTTCCACTGTGGGTATCAGGAGAGTGAGTCACATTTCAACTAGACGTGGGCCCACTGACATCAGGAGCGCCACCTGTCCGGAAGAAGCGAGTAGCTCTCCCCCCACCTCGCTTCCCTGACTCAATGTGCCACATGGGTGTGGACCGACGGGTCAGTGCACGGAGGGGTCACGAGCGGGGAGCTGGGTCTTCATCGAGTCACCAGACAGAGCCCAGCATGAGCTCAGGCGACCAGCAGGCTCGCTCTGCTCGAGTTTTCAGGCTGAGATGGTAGCCATCCAAACTGCCTGTGTCTTCCTACTGGACTAATCAGTGCACACAGAAGATCCAGTCATCTTCAGCATGGCCTGCCAAGGTGACGACGCATTATAGAAATAAAATGGCTTCAATGTCTGCAGATAAGACAGCGAATCGGGAAAAATCGCAAACTTCCTCGCCATCAGCTTAGACACCTGGTCCAAACAGCAAAAAATGGCATAAAGCTCTGAAGTAAAAATGGATCCTTCGTAAGGCAAACTAGAAAACTTCTCAACATCGTCACCAACAAATGCACGCCCTGTGCCATTGTCACTTTCTTTTGCAACCGTCTATATAGAAACAGACATGGTTTTCGAACGGCTCCGCAAGCAAGTTCATAAATTACTGGCGCGTCGGTTCAGGAGGCAAATTTTTGCTTTGTTGGCGTAGGTTGTTTTCGTGTTAACTGTCGAGATGAGCTATAGTTCAATAACAGCTGCTTCATGTGGTTCGACAAGATTGCTGTCGATACCAGCCTGTGCCAGCCAGGCACAGACTCTCACTCCCTGGTGACGGGTTGCAAAACGCGAGCCACTGTCTATCTGACTGAGGTAGGCGTCGCCAAAAAAAGTTTGGTATGTGGGGCGTGTTGGTGACTCATTTTAAAGGGAACGTGGCACCTTGGTAAAATCCTGGAATTTTGTGTAATTAGGCGTACTTTTAGCCGAAAATAATGAAACCACTCATGATTTCTCTGAAAAATGTACAACGAGTTCAATGCTTTTATTTTTAAAATACTCCTCTAGAAAAATGAATAAATATCTGCCTCTGGATGATGTCATGATCTGGCAACCACTACCATACTCGAAACACTTCAAGGGCTTCGATTGGCTGATGCTCATCGTGATGTCAGCATATGTCGTCACACCAGCAGCTCACAACAATGGCCGCCTGGCGAGAGGTACATGAGAGGTACATTTCGGGTAGGTTTTGGTTTTTTTCTACGGAAAAATCGAGTTCCAAGACAAATGATATATAGAGCACCTGGTTTTCCGATTTGCTTTACAACTTGGCTATCTCAGTTAAAATCACGTTCTAAAGGTGCCACATTCCTTTTAATGGCTTAATGCAAAGCGAGTATCTTACTGCGCATTTGTAGCGGTATTTCACTAATTTCCACTAGCATGCTTATTATGGGTGAAGCTTGGAACGCTCCTGTTACTATTCTGATAGCGAGATGACGGACATATCGATAATCTTTTTCGCGGACTAAGGAGTGGCCTCATACGCAACCCCGGTCTGCGACCTGGGATAACCCCCCACCGGCGCAGGAGAGCCGCATGACAATGTGCTGAAATCAACCATATTTCTGAAGGGAAAATTATTTTCAATGCTGCATTGTACGAAAACAGTATATTGTTCCTTGATGCATTCCTAAATCATCAGGGACGAATCTTAGATTATAATTCGTTTAAGGAAAGCAACAACTTGACACGATTGGATCCTCTTGCTTATATGGGCTGGTGCCGGGCCATTCCTGCGATATGGAGACGGCTTGCCGTTGGCAGTGAAACACTAACCGTTGAGGAGAAGGTGCTTGGCCGTGGCATAGAAGTGAAAGGAAAAGTTGTCCCGGTTCAGTGGATTAAAGTTAAATATTTTTCAAACAAATTTCTAAAGGAGATAACCCCCAGAGCGCAAATAAAATGGATAAATGAAGGAGTTGAATACGGAGAAGACTGGTGTAAAGTATACTTACTTCCATTTAACATCACGAAATCAACAAAGCTTCAAAATTTACAATATAGGATAGTTCATAGGTTTTTTCCAACTCGAAGATTCTTGTGTATACGAAAAGTGATAGATGATCCATTCTGTGATAGGTGCGGTAGCGTAGAGACAATTGAGCATTTCTTCGTAGAGTGTGGAGAGGTTAGAGGATTTTGGGACGATCTAGTTAGAAAAATTAACTCAAAGCTTGCCACAACAAAACAGTTCTTAGGCAACATTACAAACATTCTCTTTGGATCATTAGGAACATTGAATGTTGTCAATTTAATAGTTTTGGCTGCAAAACAGTTCATTGTGAATCAGAGGTTTAAGGATGAAGAAATCAAGATGGGAGTTTTCTCAAAATTTCTGGAAAAAAACATTTCAAATGGAACGGTGCATTGCAAAGAAGGACAAAAGAATTGACAGGTTTAACGAGAGGTGGCTACCATTTATCAATGAACATTTTGAGCTTTGTATTTAGTTCGTATAATCTGGACCCACTTCGGCGAGCTGCATGTGGTGAAGGAGGTTGTCGTGATGTGAAGTGATCTGTGAAGTGTATGGAATCAACGTGATTGCACATTGTGGGAGAGTAGGGATCGGGGGGGGTGGGGTGGGGTAGGGTGGATTTGGTACCGAGGCGATGGTACGTTGAAGCGACGTGGGGTTATTACTGTGACACCAGTGGCAAGGTGTGAATGAAAATTGTTCAATTGCCTTGCAAAGTTTACAGCCGTGTTTTGTGAAATACATTCTTCCAACAGAAAAAAATCAACCATATTTCATTCTCAATGTGTCTCTCCATAAGCCTGTAGGTCAGTGCCATCATTCTTTTCTTTGAAATAAATAGTAAATATCCCGCAGTCAACCCCGGATTCGACCCGCGCACCCCTCATCACGAGACAGGACCTCTTACCACTAGACCACTGCGCCACACTGTACCGACTCCCACTAACCCTACACCTGTGACCCGTCAGGAGGTCACTGGCCGGTATCACGCAATCAAAACGATGCCGTGATCGTGGCGCCGGGTGTTGTGTTCGTACAGAAAAGGCATGGTATAAAGCTGCTTCTAGAAGACGAACCAAACTTTAAATTCGCCTAGAATCACTTGTATCGGCGACCCAGGACCCTAGGCTAGCTTTATGCCAAATTGCATCCACTTCCATTCATTTTGAGGACTTGAAACCATGGTGAGAAGCAAACATGTTCCGAGAAATTTTGCTCCTTGAAATACCCTTTCGGACGAATTACTCAAAAGCCGTTGGAGATAAGTGGGTAGTGTAAATGAATTGAATGACTGCAATTAATTTTCCTATTCAGCCATGTCAATTCTGAGCTTGTGAATGACATGTGCTCTGAACCGAAAAGCTGCAAATAAAAGGTTTTCTACTAAAATTATATTTATACATATAAGACAATGAATTTTATTATCACGATATCCATCTCCGAATATTATCAGGCGGAAGCAATGTTCTTTCATTATTTGAAATGAAAAGTCAAATCGACGCATTAGATCGCGAGAGATTAAGATTTAAATGAAATGAGCAAAAATGTAGTCCTCCGGCAAAATGGCAAAAACTAGGTCAGAATTTTACGTTTTCCACTGGAAACTATGCCTAAGCACAAGAAAATTCACGTAGCTGCCTCCACGTGGCTGTCTTTAAACTAACTGAAGCGTGCCTTCTGACACTTCGAGCTTACAAGTCGGCTGTCAAATTTCAATATCGTTTTTGCTTGTACTAGAAATACTGCGTTTTGGCGTAATAAATATTGTCGGACCAGTTGGAACTTTTTTCTTAGGTGGCCTTGTTGCTTATTCAAAAGGAGGCAAATTTCAAGTTCGTCGCTTAAGAAATAAAAATGATAAAATGCAAAATTGAAAACATTTGTTCCAAAATTTCTCAACAACTATTTTGAATTTAAATTCGGGGGCCTTAGTTTGGGCGTCTGGCGTAAAAGGGCAATCACCCTACACAATTGCAGAGCCCTGGTATCAACTGTCAGAACCGCCAAACGGCCAGAATAGAGCCACTTGAGAAATCTCAATCCGCTTCGCTCCATGGATTTCGTCATGCGGCTCTGACACAGCCGTACTCGATCTTCGGACGAATAAGTGATCTATACAGCATAAGAAGCTTATAACGTAGCGTATAACAATGAGCGTATAACGTGCGCATAACGTATATATAGGCGATAAGCGTATAACGTGTATAGCATGAGAAACATTTCTCTATCTGCACGGTATCTCATCCTCGTCAACACCTTCAGTATTTTCAGCGTATCGAAACATTTTTTTGCGGAAATCCTTCAGGTGTGGCACATATGAAAGCTTATCGAGTGTGAGCCTGATAAATCTGGTTTCTGCTACAACGTCGCTCGGATTTCCGCGAATTTACAAAATCGGGTATTCAGTCTCAATGTCTATTATAAAAGTGCATGCACTATATCTTTGAACTTGAAAATTTCAGTCCATTGCGTGTGATCCATTGCTGCAATATGTCAAGGCCAAGCTGCAGCCGCCTCTGCGCAGCTGCTGTAGTAGACACTGTCACACATATTGTGAAGTCTTCAACGAAAAACACGTGACGTATGTTTGCGGGAAGTGTCTGCAATATCATTGGTCATAACTGCAAACAAGGCTATGAATATCGCAGAATCCTGGGCTATGCTACTCTGTTGCTGATGCCAATCCGATACGACTGAGTTTACGCGAAATCTAAAATACCTATTTTTCGGAATATTAGAAATAAACCACCCCAAGTGGCCTCGCACGCCGAGTCCAAAGAGTTTCTGCAGAACGCCATTGGATAGCAAAGGCGCCCCCCAAGAGATGATGGCGCCCCCTAGGGAGGAAGGCGCCCCCTCCAGAAAATCTTGCACCACTTCTCGAAAATGGAATCCGCCGTCTCTGCTTGAACTTGCGAAACCCTTTGGCGGCGAGCAGCAGCGCCGGCCTAGCTCGCGTGCAGCAAAGCTGTCATCCAGGCGCTGGTGCTACCAGTGCTCCCTCTGATATGATGGCGTATAGCCGGAGTTCAATTGATAGCTGGATTTGTCAATCAATGTGGGATTCTTGTATCTGTGTTTGCAAGCAATGTTCAAAATAAATACCAATGAGATATTGAATATGCTACGAGTTGTACTAACGGGGTGAACATTTATCCCATGCCTTTTTATATTAGTTGAGTCTTTTTGAAGCCATACACGTGTATTGGAACAGAACAGAACATGAGAAGCACACACATAATCCTCCATAATATGAGGGGGGCGAGCCAGCTCAGGGGGAGGGTGATGAAAAAAAACGACCAGGGATAGGATTAGATGCGCAGGGGGCGCGCTCGCGAACATGGACCGACACTACGTGGGGAAATAACTGAGTTATAATTTTGGCGGGGGAACGCGGGACGCAAAGTACAGCTCGGCTCCGACGCGACCTACTCCAGAGTCCACTGCGAAATCGACGGCGGCGGCGTCGGGGAGGGGAGGGGACGGCGGCGGCGTCGGGGGAGGGGAGGGGACGGCGGCGGCGTCGGGGGGCGGCGGCGGCGTCGGGGGGCGAGGGGAGGGTGGCGGCGGCGAGATGACGCGGACGGCGCGGCGGGCGCGAGCATCAGGATGTGGATGAGCCAGCGTTTTTATTAATATTGTGTCCCACAGAACATCTATTGGTGTCATACAGGACTTAGCTCGCAAAACTTTTGAATACCTTCTTTTGATAACTACAATGGAACTCTTCACTGTTCTGTCATTTGGCCCTGCTCAGCAACCAACTCCTCTAGATCTGTCATCTAGGCTGGCAAAGTGACTTTGAGTTATACGCATGGTAGAACAGGGGCCTACCAATATAATTGCACGTTTACGGTGGAGTCATTTTGCACTGCCAAATTTTTATATTTTCTTATGTCGCGCCGGCTCCCCGCCATTGGATTCGCCATTCCGCCATTGGAGCGCCATTGACCTTTCATAGTGGTATGATGGGCATTTCAGGAAGCTTCGTATAGATCGGCCAACAAGTGCTCCCTCACCCTCTGAATCCGTCCATTGTCTATGCCCATATCTAAAGCCATTTTTTAGGCACAAGAACAACACGTTTGAGAAGGGTGTTCCGCGATAAATTTCCGCAAGCATGGTGTTTTGTAAATCGGCTAGAATATAGCCATTTGAGGAGATCATGGCCTCTCAACCTCCGTCAAGATTTGGACTGCCTACGTACTCATGGACGTCGAAAGCGGGGGGATGAGGAGACGCGTCCCCCTACTCGTGGATCAGAGGGGGACAGTCCCGCAAAAACTTTGGGACTCGTCCTAGGTTTTTATTTGGATTCTCATATTACTTGCGTTTGCCTTCGTTAATTGTGTGGAATTTTCCAACCCAACTCGCTAAATTTGTTGGTGAAGTATATTGCCAGTATCGTTTTCAGAGACAGCCTATTCGCTCCAAATTTTGCGCCCCAGCGCCCCTCCTCCCCGCCTCTGGTCGTCCCCAGTCATGGTCCGTCCCCACCGGTAAAAATTCCGTGGCGACGCCCCCGCCTCTGCACCGCAGTGTCACATTTTGCGGCGCCCGTCATCGACGATCGAGCTTCATATGTGTAGGTGGGGGTGGGCAGTGGCGGACGCACGAGTGCTGTTGGGGGGGGCAACGCAGGAGAAATGGTGAAAACAGTATTATTAAAAGATCGGTAAAAATTTTGCCATTTGGGGGCATTGGCCCCTGCCCCCTCCGTACGCGGATCCAGGGGCGGGTGCCCCCATCGACCCTCGTCGCCCCTAAAATGGTCACGGCATTGCTTTGGAATGCCAATGGCGTCCCCTGAACCGTCGCTTCCCACCCCCTGAATCCGCCTAAGTCCCTCTGCGTCTGCCAATGGGGGTGGGGAGGGGTGGGTAATTTTCTATACACTCTCCTCCCCTTGGAAGTCTGATCCGTTGCTGCTCCGGATATTTTTTACTTTTGCCCGATTTTAAGATGAGAGTATGGTCACTGGCGGCGGAACTGGGAGGGGGCACCGTGGCACGGTGCCCTCCCTTAAATCATGAATTTTAACAGTAACCCAATGGCGTTGACTGGAAAGAAGTGGGTTCAAACATGGGCGGATCCAGGATTGCCGATCGGGAGGGGGCACCTTCCCGGGTGGGCACCGTCCGGTCCATGGGGGCGCCATTTTTGACCGGCAAAACTTATCAAATGGGCGCAAAATTATATCGGTGGGCGCCGATTTTCGCATCCTGGGGGAAGCGAAATTTCAGGGGGTGTCATCGACCTTTCAGTGGGGGGGCGCCGTGACCATTTCAGGGGGCGCCGAAAGTCGATCGGGGGCACGTGCCCCCCTTGCTCTCTGCATCCGCCTATAGGTTGAATAGCTCATGGCGCGCGCCCCCTTAGATTTGGACGTTCCGCCGTCACTTAGTATGGTAGAAAACCGTCGGAGTATATATCTTTTCCACCGTTTCGCATGCTATTTCTATGCAAATACTACTTTTTTATTACCTTTCCAATTTTTAATCAAGCGGCGGTGAAAATTCAGTGCACCAGAATAGTCTCCGCTGGTGGCATTGCTAAAATTACATCGAACTGCATCATTTACTTGACGTTTACGCTTTTACTTGTCCCATTTGAGTATCTCCGGAATACGAGGTTCAATCATCAGCTGGCATGAAATTGTTTTGATGTCACGTGACCGTGCCACCCTGGTTATTTACGTTGATAGATAGGAGCATATAGGAGTGCTGTGTATTTACTAGGATCGCTGATAGTTTAGGAGCGTTTTCGTGCAGGAAGTGAAAATGGCAGACAGATTCCAGTGCTTCAAATGGTGTTTTGTGCTGTGCTGCAAAAATACCAACCTTAAAACTCCGAGCAAGATATTCTTGGCAGTTCCACGGAATATCGAAACACGGCGTCAATGGGCAAAGATGGCTCGCCGGGAGGATGCTGATTCCAGGGGCGCAGCCAGGGGGGGCACAGGGGGCACGTGCCCCCCCCATCGGTGCCGGGGTGCCCTTTTGATTGCCAGGTGGTGTGCCCTCTTTGGGCCGTGCCGCTCGAAATTTAGTACCCTACGTCGTTGAGCCTATATGGAACTAGACTGCATTTAGTGATTTAAGCTATTGTTTGACAATTAAGTGCCTTTTTGGTCAGTTAGGGCATTCTGTCGCCTTTCCAAGCACCCGGGAAGAGTAAAGGCACGTAATCCGTTTCCAGATAATGCCTCATCATCGCCAATAATCGTATGGGCAGAGCAAATCTGGTGCCCCTTGAGCTCATCTGGTGCCCCCTGAGCGCTGGTCTTGAACCCTGGAGCTGATCATGTGCCCTCTGAGCTGATCTGATGTCCTCGTAGTCAATCTGGTGCCCCCCCTGAGAAAATAATTGTGCCTTCTGAATCTATATAATGTTATCTGAGTTAGTCTGATGCCTCCGAGCTTGCCTGGTGCCATATTAGCTGTTTTAGTGCCCCTTGAGCTGATCCGGGCCCCCTGAACTTATTTAATGCCTCCCGTAGCTTATCTACTGTCCAGGGCCACAGCCAGGGGACGCAGGGGGCACGTGCCCCCATCGGTGCCGGGTGCCCTTTTGAATGCCAGGTGGTGTACCCTCTTTGGGCCGTGCCGCTCGAAATTTAGTGCCCTACGCCGTTGAACATAGACGGAACTAGGCCGCATTTAGCGATTTCAATTATTTTTGACAATTAAGTGCCTTTTTGGTCACCTAAAACATTCTGTCGCCTTTCCAAGCACCCGGGAATAGTAAAGGCACGTAATCCGTTTCCAGATTAATGCCTCATCTTCGCCAATAATCGTACGGGTGGAGCTCATCTGGTGCCCCCTGGAAGTGATCATGTGCCTTCTGTGCTAATCTGACGCCCTCGTAGCCAATCTGGTGCCCCCCTCTCCTGAATAAATAATTGTGCCTTCTGAACCAATATAATGCTCTCTAAGTTAGTCTGATGCCTCCGAGCTTGCCTGCTGCCCTATTAGCTGTTTTAGTGCCCCTTGAGCTGATCCGGGCCCCCTGAACTTATTTAATGCCTCCCGGAGTTCATCTACTGTCCAGGGGGCACAAGGGGCACGTGCACCCATCGGTGCCGGGTGCCCTTTTGATTGCCAGGTGGTGTACCCTCTTTGGGCCGTGCCGCTCGAAATTTAGTGCCCTGCGCCGTTGAACCTAGATGTAACTAGACTGCATTTAGCGATTTCAACTATTGTTTGACAACTAAGTGCCTTTTTGGTCAGCTAGGGCATTCTGTCGCCTTTTCAAGCACCCGGGAAGAGCATAGGAACGCAATCCGTTTCCAGATAATGCCTCTTCGTCACCAATAATCGTACGGGCGGAGCTCATCTGGTGCCCCCTGGAGCTGATCATGTGCCCTCTGAGCTGATCTGGTGCCCTCGTTGTCAATCTGGTGCCCTTCTGAGAAAATAAGTGTGCCTTCTGAGCCTATAAAATACTCTCTGAGTTAGTTTGATGCCTCCGAGCTTGCCTGGAGTCCTTTTAGCTGTTTTAATGCCCCTTGAGCTGATCCGGGCCCTCTGAGCTTATTTAATGCCTCCCGGAGTTGATCTACTGTCCAGGGGTGCAGCCAGGAAGGCACAGGGGGCACGTGCCCCCATCACTGCCGGGGTGCCCTTTTGATTGCCAGGTGGTGTACCCAATTTGGGCCGTGCCGCTCGAAA
The DNA here is from genome assembly GCA_034440635.1 of Lepas anatifera. Taxonomy (NCBI): domain Eukaryota; kingdom Metazoa; phylum Arthropoda; class Thecostraca; family Lepadidae; genus Lepas; species Lepas anatifera. The sequence continues at coordinate 249,965 of JAOTON010001818.1, read as the reverse complement.
TTTAGTGCCCTAGCCGTTGAACCTAGATGTAACTGGACCGTATGTAGCGATTGAAACTATTGTTGGACAACTTAATACCTTTCTCGGTCAGCTAGGGTATTCTATCGCCTTTCCAAACACCCGGGAAGAGTATGGGCACCTAGTATGTGTCCACCTAATGCCTCATTGTCGCCAATAATCGTACGGGTAAAGCCGATCTGGTGCTCCTTGAGCTCATCTCGTGGCCTCTCAGCTGGTCTTGGCCCCTTGAGCTGATTACTTGCCCTCTAAGCTTATATGGTGCCCCTGAGTCAATCGAGTGTCCCACGGAGCAAATAATTGTGCCTCCTGAACCTATATAATGCCCTCTGAGTTAGTTTAATGCCTCCGAGCTTGCTTGGTGCCCTAATAGCTGATTTAGTGCCCCTCGAGCTGATCTCATGCCTCCCCAAGTTGATTCTGTCTCCTAAGTCAATATGGTGCCTCTTCAGCTGGTTAGGTGCCCCCTCAACTGATTATTGATGTCTCCTTAGATGATCTGGTCCCCCCTGAGCTGTTTTGGTGGGCCCTGAGCCCACCTTGTGTCCCCTGAGCTGTTATGTTGCTCCCTGAGCTGATTTAGGCTCCTGCCATAGTCTGGGGGGCTGGGAGCTGATCTGGACCCCGAGCGGATCGATCTGGTGCCACCTGAGCTGCACTAATGCCCCTTAGTCGATCTGGTGCCTCCTGAGTCCATCTGATGCCCCCCCTGAGTAATCTGGTGCCTTTTAAGCTGATCTGAGCCTCCTTACGTGATTTCATGAGCAGATCTAAAGCCCTGAGCTGAGCTGGGCCCACAGAGGCTGATGAGGGCCCCTGAGATGGATATGGGGCTCCTGAGCTGATTAAGTGCCTCCTGACTTGATCTGGTATTCCCGAGCTGGTCGGGGACCACTGATCTGATTGTTTGTCCCTGGAGCTGATCTGGTGCCCTATGGGCATCTGGTGTGCCCTGAGCAGCTATGGGGCTTTTGAACTGATTGGGTCCCGAGCTTATGAAGGATCCCTGAGCTGATTTAGTGCCCCTGACTTGAACATGCCCTCTGTGCTGATCGATCTGGTGCACCCTGAGCAGATAACTGCCTCCTGAACTTAACTAATGCCCCCTGAGTCGATCTAATGCCTGCTGAGCCATCAGTGTGTCTCCTGAGCCCATCTTATTCCCTCTGAGCTAGTCTGATGCCCCATGGCTAATATGGTGCCCTTTAAGCTGACCTGGGCCTCCTGGGTTGATTACGTGATTTCCTGAGCAGCTACCAGGCCCTGAGCTGAACTGGGCCCACAGGGGCTGGTGAGGGCCCCTCAGATAGTATGGGGCTCCTGAGCTGATTAAGTGCCTCCTGACTTGATCTGGTATTCCCGAGCTGATCTGGGCCCCGAGCTGGTCGGGGACCACTGATCTGATTATTTGTCCCCGAGGCTGATCGTGTGTCCCCTGAGCAGCTCTGGGGCTTTTGAACTGCTTGGGCCCCGAGCTGGTGAGGGATTCCTGAGCTGAATTAGTGCCCCTGACTTGATCTTGCCCCCTGACCTGACTTGAGGCCCCTGAACTGATCTGGGGCCCCAAGAGCTGATCTGGGGCCCAAGAGCGGATCTAGGTTCTGAGGGTACCCTGAGCTGGTCTGGGCGCTGAGCTTGTGAAAGCCCCTTAAGTTGGCTTGAGGCCCCCTAAGGTGATCTGGCGCCTTAAACTGTTGTGGCGCTTCTTGAACTGGTTTAAGGCCCTATGAGCCTATCTGTGGCCCATTGAGCTAGTCTGATGACCTCGTCTCTGGGACCAATGAGCTAGTCTAGTCCCTGGGTGAAGCATGAGCTGCTCTGTGACCCTGATGTACATCAGGGGCCCCTGAGGTGGGCTTGAATAGACAGATAATAGGAACACAAGGCCAACTCCCATCATCTCGGGGCGGGGTCACTGAGCTAGTCTAGTCCCTGGAGGCACAACTGGGGGATGGGGAAGCTGCTCTGGAGGTCTCTGATCCACACTTGGGGGCCCCAGAGCTGGTCTTGAATAGATGGGGAATAAGAGCACAATGGAAACTCCCCTTGTAAAACGGAGCTAACGAGGAATGAGGAATCTCTAAAACGGCTTGTGGTACCTAGGCACCCCTAGTAATATAAATTGTTTATTATACTGGTGGATTCTGGGAAGGGATGATAAAAGGCATGTGCCCCTGAGCTCAGAGCACAGTCCCCTAAACCAGGATTTCTACTAATTAATTTAAGTGAAGAACTAGTTGTTACAATTTTCAGCCCTGTCACACCATCCCCATCTAAACCACCGGCCTGTTCACCTTTTATTTACTCTTAACTGGGACGGATCCTTGAGAATATGGAACTTAATAAACGGTTCAAAAGGTATCTCCCAAATTTTTCCGGCAGCAAAAATGTGTTCTTCCAAAGACACTATGCCACTCCTCGTCCCACGGCGATTGTGGGAGGCAAGAATCAGTGTTCAGCCAGGGCTCACTCGTCACGACAAAACCAGTGGGCATAACAAAAAAATTTCGACTCCAATATGCCTCAACCTGCACATTGTAACAGATATCACATGCTCCGCTGATGTTAAGTATTTGCATGAGTTGGCTGTCCTTAAATCTATCCCAAAAAGTAGTGTTTTTGCTACTTCCATGGCATTTTGGTGATATTTTGTTCCTTTTTTCGGTTTTAATCGAATTTTCCTTCTCCGTCAATGATTTCTTTGCATTTTTATTGAACCAAAGATGCCCAAAAAATGATATAAACAAAGATATAGTAAGTTTTTAGGTTACGTTAAAAAGTGCCCTTTTTCCCCGGGGTGCCCCTCAAAGTTGGTGTGCCCCCCCATACGAAAGCTCTGGCTGCGCCCCTGGCTGATTCTCTGGTGTCCGTGGCACCTTGGTACTGCTGTGAGGATCATTTTAATGTGAGTATTATAGGAAAGGAAATATGTTGCAAAAATTAAAAAAAAAGTTGTTGCTCTTCTCGTCAAACTAAACAGGGATGTGAGATGTGACATCCTCACTTTGTGTAATTTGTTGTTGTGAGTTGCTTAAAGTTGCCTGCTATATGACCCATTGCACTTAAGATACTAATGGTGGTGCAAAATTTGATAATGGTGTGGTATGACCCATTGGTAATTTTTTCATTATTTCACCAGGCAGTTTTTTTAAACAAATCTGGCAAGAATACACCCATTGTTCCTCAAGGGCACTAGGAATGTGGATATCAGTCAATAATTCCTCAAGATTACAACTGCCTTGATTGCTTAAGAAGGGTCTTCATACAATAGGCAGATCACCTCGTGCAGGTAGTGGCCCAGCCAGCAATTTGGCTGGGCTTACATCATAGAAATATCACCTAACATGATTGAAAAAGTTTGAGCCTTCATTTTCACTTCATTGTTTTTTTCATGTTTCTGTATCAACAGAGCAATCTTGATTCATTTGTTTGCTCTTGATTTACCATATTTTTATTTTTTAGCTGGAGGAGGACGCCATGAACTTCAAGCGATTTAAGATGATGGGTGGACGAGTACTCTTGCAGAAGGGAGTGAGGCCTCACAAGTTTGAGTGCCAAGGGCGAAGTCTTGTGCGGGTTCGAGCAGCTGCTGCTAAACGTGACCAGCAGCGAAATTTGGTGGAAGCATTTTCATCTTCTGAAGTAGAGGTGAGGGAAGATTTTCTTAACACATGCCGGTACAGCGGTCTGAGCCACCTTCACCGGTACAGGGGGGTTGTTGACAACCCCCTAAGATCTCAGTAACCATGATAGAATAAAACGGTTAACAGCATTGGATAGCCTGCCTCGATCTCTACAAAAAATAATTGAAGCATTTTTTGGTCAGGTCAAATTCAAAGTCACCAGAGGCATGGGCGTAGGAATGGGGTGGGCCAGTGGGGCCATGGCACCCCACCCAATATTCATGATTCTTAACCATTAGCCCTATGGCGTTGACTGGAAAGAAATGACTTAAAAATGCCCGCTGGCCCCCCAATATTCTGGACGTTCCTACTCCTATGACCAGAGGTCAAAGTATGTTCTCATAGGGTCACAATGGAAATTTATGGTTTGTGCTGTAGCAACTGTCAGAGTAGAGATATAGAAAAAATATGGACACCATTGGAATCCCCTTGTCGAGCCCAATGGAATGAGGTACTTTTTGTCCTTCTCAGGTCAAATTTGAACTTTGACCTGACCTAAGGTCAGGTCAAGGTAATGTGAAGGTCAAAATAGGTCAAAGTGTATATCATTGGAAGCGCAAAGGCAAGGCGAGCACGATGACGCCAAAATAAACGCTCTGTCATCGTTATCTGCGAAGTTATTGCCATTACACTATTTTCCCATGTATTTGCAATGGAGAGGTCATGAGCTGTAACTCACCTTAAGTCATCGATATCAAAAATCTCGAAACAAGTTTTTTAGCTCCCGGTGAGGGCATTATGTGATATGAGGTACAGATTGCTAACTTAACCGGCTTCTTACTTATGCGATCTTAAACATTTTTGGGGGTGAGGTCACTTAACCTGACCTAGTGACCTGACCTTACATGTCATTTACCTAAAATTTTCAGGGAAGATTCAAAAATGATCAAGGAACAGGTATGCCAAGTTTGCGGCGCGGCGCGCCGCCGTTTTTCGGCTATCTGCGAAAAACCTGAGGGGAGGTTGTTAACAACCCCCGTACCGGCGCGTGTTAACCCTTGCAGGTACGGATGGTGGGTACCCTCCCGCTCAGGTTTTTCACTCGTGGCGGAATAACGGTGGTGTGCAGCCGCCGTACTTGGCATACCTTTTACCTCATCAATTTTTCAACAGTTATCTAAATTTTGGGTCAAGGTCATTTCGGTCAGGTCACCAGTGGAAGTTATGACCTGACTTCATAAAATCTGACCCTAAAAAGGATGGAGTATGAGAGAACTTGCTGTATCTATCGATATTAAACTCATATCAAATAATAAGCCTGCAGGGGCTGCAAAATATTGAACGGGATTTTGGATATCGATGACCTGTAAGGTCAGATACGAGTAATGACTTCTCCATTGGAAATACATGGGGAAATGGCTGAAAGAAAAAAAACTTCGCTGTGAATAGAGATACAGTGTTGATTTTGACCTCATTGTGATTTGTGTTTTGCTCTCGCCCATACATTCTAATGATATGCGTCTTGGCCCAATACCCAGTTTAAACTTGACCTGACCTAGAGTCAGGTCAAATCGTAAATTTTACCTTTCAATGTCAAACTATATATAATTCACGCAGCTTGCTGTGAGGATTCCAACTGAACAGTGTATGTAGTTTTGTTCCAGCTCTTTTAAGTCAGATGCTATGCTGGCCAAACCTCCATGTGCAGTGCACCATGTCCCTATAGTGACATGTTTTGACCTCTGGCGACCATGAATTTGACCCGACAAAAACGTTATAAATAATTTCTGTAGAGCTTTATTCGGGCTATCTAGTGCCGATTACCACATTTCGCTAACCAGTGCGTTTTTTTAGATATTGGGGGGGCCCAGTACCTGCGAAGGTGGCGCGGACCTTCGTACCTGCGTGTGTTAAAATAAATTGGGACTATGCTGGCTTGCATATTTTACATAGTAGATTGCTTTGGCTCTTCTGGAGCAGTGGTATTTGGCAGAATCAATCATTTTCCTCTATTGAAGGTCAAATGAATAAAATAATTGTCCTCCAGTCGAAACATCTTTGATAATCGTTTAATGCTCACCATTGGGGTTGCCTCCGAAATGAAACACTTCGAATTTTTTCAGATGTCCGGAGTTCCTGACGAGGAGACTGATCAGCCCGGATCTGACGAGGAGGGGCAGCAGGAACCTGGAACGGCCGATAAAGGAGTACAGGCTACAACAGCAAGTTGTGACGCTGCTACTCAAAGTCTTTTAAAACACTCCCTCAGTGCTACGACCCAAACCGAGTGCGACGGGGGTAGTGCCCTCGGTACTGCTAGGGGAGACGTCTCAGCTTTGCCAGATAGAGACATTGGGTTTTGCGTGGAGCCAAAAACTTCCCAAGATTTCTAAATTTCCCCAGATTCCCGGGATCTCCCCATGAGAAGCTTGGGCGAGGGATTCTTGGTATGGGCGCATGGGCGTCGAAAGCGGGGGAGGGGGACGGGGGGGGACGCGTCCCCCCTGTTAGCCTGCCAGGGGGGAACATCCCCCAGAATTTCTGGGTCGATGGTCATTAATGTTGTCAGGTACCGAATATGCTCAAAATTCGCCTCCCCGGTCACTCGCAGCCCGGGTCTGTCCCCCCTGCGAAAATTCCGTGGCGGTGCCCCTGCATGGGCGTATCCAGGGAAGTGGACTCAGGCCATGGGCATATCCAGGGAAGGGTAGAAGACGGGACCCAACAAAATTAAGCATGTGTCATAGGCGGATACAGGAAGCAAAATGTTAGGGCGCACTACGGAGCAGGGCATTCCTGGCGTAGGCGTATCTAGAGAAGGGGATTTAGGCCATAAGCGGATCCAGGGGAGGGAATTCCCTCCTCTGGATCCGCTTATGGCCTAAACTCGCCTCCCCGGTTAATTAGGGACCTACCTAATTAATTAGGTGGGTCCCTGTAAAACAATGCATTCCGGTCACCGGCGGATTCAGAAAAGTTACCGTGCTCTACAGAGCAAGGGATTTCTGGCATAGGCACACCCAGGCTAGGGGATTTAGGCCATGGGCGGATCCAGGGGAGGGAATTAGGTGGATCCCTATAAAATAAAGCATTCCAGTCACAGGCGGATTCAGGAGAGTTGCAGTGCTCTACAGAGCTAAGGATTCCTGGCATAGGCGCATCTAAGGTAGATGATTTAGGCCATGGGCGGATCAAGGGGACGAATTTAAGTTGGTCCCTGTAAAACAAAGCATTCTTGTCATAGGTGGATTCAGGAGAGTGCCAGTGCCCTACAGAGCAAGGGGATTTCTGGCATAGGCACACCCAGGCTAGGGGATTTAGGCCATGGGCGGATCCAGGGGAGGGAATTAGGTGGATCCCTATAAAATAAAGCATTCCAGTCACAGGCGGATTCAGGAAAGTTGCAGTGCTCTGCAGAGCAAGGGATTTCTGGCATAGGCACACCCAGGCTAGGGGATTTAGGCCATGGGCGGATCCAGGGGAGGGAATTAGGTGGATCCCTATAAAATAAAGCATTCCAGTCACAGGCGGATTCAGGAAAGTTGCAGTGCTCTGCAGAGCAAGGGATTTCTGGCATAGGCACACCCAGGCTAGGGGATTTAGGCCATGGGCGGATCCAGGGGAGGGAATTAGGTGGATCCCTATAAAATAAAGCATTCCAGTCACAGGCGGATTCAGGAAAGTTGCAGTGCTCTACAGAGCAAGGGATCCTGGCATAGGCACATCCAGGCTAGGGGATTTAGGTCATGGGTGGATCCAGAAGAGAGATTTAGGTGGGTCCCTGTAAAACAAAGCATTCCAGTCATAGGCAGATTCAGGAGAGTTGCAGTGCTCTACAGGGCAAGGGATTCCTGGCATAGGCGCATCTAAGGTAGAGGATTTAGGCCATGGGCGGATCCAGGGGACGGATTTAAGTGGGTCCCTGTAAAACAAAGCATTCCTGTCATAGGTGGATTCAGGAGAGTGCCAGTGCCCTACAGAGCAAGGGATTCCTGGAATAGGCGCATCCAGGTTAGGGGATTTAGGCCAAGGGCGGATCAAGGGAAGGAGACGGGACCCTGTAAAACTAAGTACACTCGTCATAGGCGGATTCAGGAGGGTTGCGGTGAGCTGCAGAGCAGGGAATTCCTGGCATCAGCGGATCTAGAGAAGGGGATATAGGCCATGGGCGGATCCAGGAGGGGGAAGAAGAGCAGACCCTATAAAGCAAAGCATACAGGTCAGAGGTGGATTCAGGATGGTTTCAGTGCACTACAGAGTAAGGAATTCCTGGCATACGCGCTTCCAGGGTAGGGATTTAGGCCATGGGCGGATCCAGGAAAGTGGAAGAAGAGGGACCCTGTAAAACAAAGTATACGTGTCAGGCGGGTTCAGGAGTAGATAATGCTTAAGTGCACTACAGGGCAGGGGATTCCTGGCCTAGGGGATCTAGAGATTAAAGTGCACTACAGGGCAGGGGATTCCTGGCATAGGGGATCTAGAGATAGGGATTTAGGCCATGGCTGGATCCAGGGAAGGGGAAAAAGGCAGGACTCTGTAAAATAAAGAATACGAGTCACAGGCAGCTACAGGAAGGTTGCAGTGCACTACAGGGTAAGGGATTCCTGGCATAGGCGCATCCAGGGAGGGAATTTAGGCCATGGGCGGATCGTTTTTACCGTGTCCCGTCTGCTTCTATTCCCTGGATTCGCCTATGGCCTAAAATCTTTCCTCTGGACCTGCCCATGCCAGGAATCCCGTGCTCTGTGGTGTACCGTAGCAGTTTCCCCTGAATCTGCCCATGACTCGTATACTTGGTTTTACAGCATCCCGTCTGTTTCTCTTTCCTGGATTCGCCCCTGGCCTAGATCCCCTTCCCTGGATGCATCTATGCCAGGACTTCCTTTCTCTGTAATGCACCGCAACGGTCATGGATACGCCTATCCAACAAATGCCTTATATTTTTGGGTACCCTCTACTCAGTGGCGGTGGATGCTCTTTTCGGATGGGGGAAACCATCTCTGAAATTTTTACCCCGGGTCACCCAAGGTCAGGTCACCAGACGAGTTCAACCAAGGTCACCTCACTTCAGCTTTAGAGCTCTGTAAGAGCTACATTTCGGAGTCGATCGATTTGAAACTTCCTACACTTTATGACCCCTCCAGGGTCTACAAGGTGTATATCCGGGATTTTTCGATTTCGTGCCCTGAGGTCAGGTCACGAGGTGACCTCTCTCATTGAAAAAGCATGGGAAAAGCTGTCTTATGATCTAAAAGTCACAAAAACGATTGAAAATGCTGAGCTTGATCAGAAAAGCGTTTTTGGACACCCTTTCACGGATTCCAGGGGCCATATTTGCCCTTTGACATCCCCAAGGTCATCCAAGGTCACCAGGGGTCAAAAAAGTATTTTGACAATAACTTTGACCTGTATAAGCTAGGAGCGCTGAAACAAACACCATCGTGTTTGTCTTGTCATTGGCTTTCATTTGATATACGGCAAGGTCACTTTCTGACCTTTCTTGACCTCAGGTCATACTAGGTCACGAGGTGACCTCTGGAGGTCAAACTACTGGCGGGAGGGTCTTTACGTTTCCATAGCAGAAAAAGTACTGGCAATTTCCTATCAAATGTACTTTCCCACACCTCAATAGCTCTAAGGGCATCAGAGTTATGCCCAGTTTGCTTAAGCATTGTATATTTGAGTGAAAATAGCCGATCTTGACCTAATTTGACCTCTGGAGGTCAAGCCATTGACCTGAACACTAAAACATGTGAAGTAATTTCTTACTGAATTCACGCGAGCTTTCTAGTGCACTTTGCAGATTTGCGCTAACGCCCATATTTTTGGAGTTAGAGGGGGCCATCGATGGCCCCTCGGTGGGGCGAAGGTGGCGCCGGACTCCCCGTGGGGCGCGGGTTAACACGCGCATTGACGGGAGGCGGGTACCCGCCCCCCCGTCTGGTTTTTCGGATAGAACATAAAAACGGCGGCGCGTAGCGCCGCCGCACTTGTATCCATACGCGTATATTAACAGTAAAAACACAGTACATGGTAAAACATACACTCCTAACACTAGGCAAAGAAAACTAGGCAGGGGCGCCGCCACGGAATTTAAGCCATCACATATTTATTAGGTAGGTACTTAACACACTCGGGTTAAAAATAAACTCGGGTTAAAAAACTTGACATACCTTCTCTCATTATTTTTACAACTTTTGTCAAAATTTTAAGGTTAGGTCATCTCAGGTCAGGTCACCAGTACAGGTCAAGTGACCTGACCTCAAAGTTTAAGACAACATAAGTCGGAACAAAGTGAACTCATCCGATTGAAGTGACCTGACAAAATGGTTAAAATATTTCGATGGAAAAGCGTATGGGCTACCCAAAGCCGTTTACCATTTTTCACTACCTACCGTGGTTCTGGAGATTTTAGGGGGGTACCCGCGCCCCCCCCGTCAAAGCGAAGGTGGCTCAGAGCCCCGTCAATGCGCGTGTTAATCTGGTAAAACAACGAGATAAAACGTTAATCCGTACGAGATAAAACATGTTCGAGATTAAATGTGGCGGTCTCCCAGGGCGGACCACCCTGAAAGACCGCCTGGGCCTTTCACGGCAGGAGAGTGTGGAGGTGGAGCGCCTGCACATTGGCCACTCCCTTCTCCTGTGCAGCTACCGAAAGAATATCGGCCTGAACCCGGAGGCCACGTTACAGGAATGCGACGATGGAGAGGACGATATCCTCCACCACCTTCTGACCCGGTGCCCTGCGTGCGCTGACCTGCGCTGGGACATATTTGGACGGGACGACCCGCCCATCCGGGAAGCGCTGGCGGACCCACGACGGCTGGCGATGTTCCTGCGGCGGTTGGGGCGCCTGCAGGGGCGCCCCCCCATATGGCCGGAACACTCAATCAATCAATCAGATTAAATGTGTCCGTCGACATCTAAATCTTTGATATAATTGTAATTCTTTGGTCTCCGGAGAATATAAAAACACGTAGTCTAGAGAACCGGAGAATAGCTGAATGTGATACGGAAGAATAACTCTTGATATGCGTCAGAACTGGGGAACCAGAGAGCAGCCACCACGATCCTTGGATGAACTAACAAAAGTGTGGAATGCACCACGAACCCAAACCTGATCACTTTTTGTTGCAGGGGGAACGTTTGTTGTGTGTTGCAGGTTGGAGATGGACTGGCCACCTCACTCCTCTGTCCGTGGTGGTAGCTCTTTCTAATTTTTTTCGTATATAGATATACAAGATTTAAGAATACATTGTTTTTTACTTCAAGTTGAGTTAGTTCCTGATCAGGGCACATCAAGAAAATATACCTCAAAATTATAGCCTGGAACAGTTCGTATTAAATAAAAAGGATTCTATAATTAATCTTAACATTGGTAGTCACAGAGTCTAAACCTAAGAAGACGCATCGCAGCTTTAAGACAAGCAAGCTGCTAGCCTCATGAGTGACATTTGTTTATGAAAATGATAAGCGTTTATTTTTAATACTTCGGAGTTCAGAAACGGTCCTTTCTTATAATAGAACAAACAATTCCAGAAGCACTTCATATAACATCATATCATTATATAAAATAGTATATTAACCATTATTTTATTAGATTGTTTATTAGATTATCTACGTTGATAAGATATTTCATGACCAGCCTCCTCGAATCATAGTTCCAAAATGGGGCTAATACACTGATAAATATTCAGGTACATCCCTTCACCAAAATTCTCATAATATAATAGGTGAACACATACATTTTTAGTCAGAGTGCTAGGATAACCTCGAATCGAGTTCCAATATTTGAATATTCCAGTAATGAACTGCATTATTCCAGCATTCGATTTCCAAATCAGATCTAAATTTCAAGCCTTGGTCACACTATGACCAAAAGTTCTCGCTTATTGTATTATGAGGATTCTGACGAGGGGCTGTGCCCGAATATGTGATCACAGTGTGATCACAGGCTCCATTTTGCGTCAAGAATTCGAGAGGCAAAGCCATGAAACATCTTACCAATTTATAATCATGCTCCTCGGCTACGCAATGCAAAATTAATCTACTTTTAAAAACCAACAGATATCAGTTGATCAATGAGGCTTATATTCAATCTCACAAAAACATGAGAAAATATAACCTACCAGGAAATTACAAGCGAGTGATAACCCTCGGCAGGTGAGAAACGCGTGCAACAATCAGGTCTGCAAGTCCCCAACGAGCAGTCTTCCGAGTGCAACGTGGACTAGAGGATATAACTCAGTACGTCAGTGACGGATCCAGGCCAATGTTTTTTGTGGGGGGGAAGGAGGGGAGGACAGGGTCCAAAATCGTGAATACACATTTTTAAAGGTCGGTGAAAATCGCAGAGTTTGGGAGGAAAGTAAATTTTCCCTGAACCCACCAGTGGGTATGCAGCTCCTAGCTTCCAGTCATTGAAGTGCACTCTAAGAAGGCTGGGAGCGAACCAAATACTGAGTGTACATCAAAAGCATAACAGATTTTGCATCTGTCCACAATAAGTGCTACACGGTTTGATAAAATGTTCACCGCAATAGTCTGAGCACAGAGGTGTCACTTATTATTTTCGCCGACTTTCGCACGTACGACCACCAACAAAATCTGACCACTTGATTTTTTACTATAAAGACCCTTTGCATTACTAGTTTTCTTACCTTTAGGCTAAAAAATACTTTTAATGGCATGTTTTACTGAGGTCCTCAGAGGATTTGCCTTAATATACCGCGATAAACACCACTTACGCACATACATGAACGTATACTGCGGGCACACAGGCAGACGACCGAGGTGCACTCAGGCAGGTTCGTCTTCAATGCAAAAAACTGCTGGCTGTGGTACTCTGCCAACTCTGGGATTCCATTGCTCGTCCTCTGAAGCTTGTCTTCCAGCAGCAGGCGTAATTTGCGATAGTCACTGTCGAGGGGCAGCACCTGATTATTTCTGTTTTGCGTTCAGCTTGCTGGGGTAGGCTCTTCTTAAATTAGAAGATATTTTCACAGCAGGAACAAATGGGACCAAATAAAGGGTACAAATAAAATATCACAAGCCCACAATGAAAGCAAACAAGATATCACTGAATCTTGTTTTAAGCATATGCAATATATATATATATATATATATATATATATATATATATATATATATATATATATATATATATATATATATATATATATATATATATATTCAAGAACAAAGACATCCCCAAAGACGATCTATAGTCTAGATCATGGGTTTGTGGAGGGGTGAGGTGGAACCATGCAAATTAATGTTTTTTATAAATTACAATACATTATTTCAACACTGGCCCACAACAGGAAACAAATATTCCAAATTTCAGGTCTATGGGAGAATCGGTCTGATTGGGTTCATCCCATTCAAACTAACAAACAAAATTTACGCCGAGCCTGTGATGGAGGCTCGGCGTAAAACGTTTTTGGCCGGGGCAGGCCTTTATCTGTCGGCGCGGGATCGTCGTGCACCGCTGGCTGGCGGCGCCTTCTGGCCGGGCGACTCCTGCGGTGTCTGCCTCTGGATGCCTGCTCATGAGGTGCCTGTCTCTGCGCGGTGTCCGGAGAAGAAGGGGATCATAGAGTCCGACTTTTCAAGTTTGGCGGTGTATCGTCGTCTCTGCCGCCGCCGATCTCAGCGATCGCCTCTACCGGTGGCCCTCTTGGCCCCGACGTTGTGCGCTGGCGGCGCGGGCAGCGCCCCCGGCGTCGCCGATCTGCGGAGGATAAGGTTTCTTCTGCGGTGGGGGTGCGGCGTCAAACTTCCTCGGATACGGCGGTCTTCGTCTGTCGACGCGGGACTGGTTCTGCGCCTCCGGCTGGACATCGGGGTGGCGGCGCCTCCTGGACGGGCGGCTCCGCGGGTTCCGGAGAGGGGAGATCAGGGAGTCCGACCCCTCGAGTCTGACGGTATGTCTCCTGGGCGGCGGGGCCGGTGGCGAGGATTCTTCGGAGGGCCCCGCCACCGCGGGACTTCCCACAGCGGAGTCGGGGAAGTTCGTAGGCTGCCGAGCCGTTGAGTTGTCCTGCGGCCGATCAGCCGGGTCCCGTCCCCGGCGGGGGTCGGCTGCGAGTCGAGGGGCCCGGCTTCAGGGTCCGGTTGTTACTGCCCGGGTGGACAGAGCGTTGTGCGTTTCGCCGGGGCGGTGTGGTGGATTCGCCGGGTCTACGTTGCTGATGCTGGGCGGTGTCTGCGCGGTGTGAGACCGCCTCCGTATTTTATTGGTGTCGCTCACGCCTTAGCTGTGTGTTGCTTGTACCGATCTTGTACCGCTCATTATCATTCTGATGTATTTGTCCACTCGCCCGGCCGGTGGGCGTCTGCTGGGCTCCGAGCCCGTGCCCGTCTGGGCGTAATTTAGAGCGCTCGCGCCGTCAGCGGTCACGGGTTCGGGGCCCAGCGCCTCCGTGTGTAGTTTATCTTTGCCCACCACGGCCAGGGCTTGTTTTCTTGTTTTTTTTAAATCACTGTATGGATCATGTATCGCCCCGTAGTGTGAATATACGTGTATGGTATCAAATGATCATACAGAAGCTGGTCCATTGGGACGATAGCTTGATGATACACAGCAGCTACAAAAGACAGGTTTTCTAGTAAACAAATTTTCTCTTTGAAGTGACCCGCCTAATCTTTCATATATTCTTCCAGGAAAACAAAAAATTGCATCACCCAAGACTGCCCCCCTGTCATTCCTACATGACTATCCATACTCTTTGTTCACAATCATATTGTTGTATTGGGTACACTCCTAGTGTTTCAAATCATAATACATCTTATCCTAGTTTTCCTTCAGTTCATTTTTAATATCAATTATAAAAAGCATGCAGATGGGCATTTTCAGAGGGCAGATGGATGAATTCATCTGCAGATGGGCATTTTCCAAGGGCAGATGGATGAATTCATGCTACAGTCACTTTCATGTCTGGAAACAAACAGTAGCACTTGAAATATGAGTAAATGGATCTGATAAGTAGATAGGAGTACACTGACTACTATGTACTGTATGGTACCAAAATAAATGGAAAATCTGTTTCAATCTGTAAAATTACTCAAAAACATTTTCATACTTAAAAGAAGGTAAGCTAAGCAGCAAATGCACTAGCATGCACACATTGTGCAGAGCCAGTATTTGTAACAGGTAGAAATTTGTAATTCAAATTACAAGCTTGATATAGACTTTTACTAGAGTGCACAAATATTGTAAATATAAAGTTAGACCAAAAAGAGAGGGAATATGGGTAATTCAAAAATAATATGCTCAAATAATCATTGGAGAATTGCCATCGCCAAATAATTTTCACCTATTTTGGTACACAAGTTCACCTGTGCAACAATAAAATGAGGACTTTTTGGCATTGACACTGCTCATAAGCCTTGTTCCGTCTGCCAGCACAGCCTTGTCCGCGAGCCCTCGAGCCTTTCCTCTAGAAAAGAAATACCACAACTGTCTCTAGTATGTGCTATGGCTAATCAGACAAAAATGAACCAGAATACTTATCTACCAATCACAAAAAAGTATGCTACCACTGTTGTGCTGTTACTGTTTTTCCAGCAGCACCACAGCAGGAAGCCAGCCTGTAAATCTAAGATTGGTTCTCAGGGAGAGGCTATAGCCATGTGACATAGACTCAATCCAGTGTGCAAAGTATGGCATTTTCAACGAGATCTCGTCAGGGTGAGTGAATGGTGTGAAGTTCATCAACCTGGTGTGAATTTCCCAGACTGGTGTGTAGGATTCAACTTGGCCACGTAAGGCCTTATTCAATCTACCAATCGAAGGAAAGAAGTCGACGATGATAATGTCCAATTTATTGATGCAATTGCCAAACAGCGGATGAGAGACAAAAATGATAACCGACAACAACAGTGCCAATATTTACAAATGGGAACATATACCCATTCCAATGGGAAATAACAAAATCCCAGAGAAATACGTAACACTCGGTATGAACGCGTGTAGAGTGAGTGAGAGCGTGAGTGATTGGGAGAGCGTGTGACGGCGAGAAATAAATCGCCGGCAGGTTCGATGCCGTAATTGACAATGAACTCAGCGACGGCTGCAAACCGAAATCGGACTTGCACTGAGCAGAGATATGCTCAGTCAAGAGTGCAGACCCAATGACACGACGGTATTGTCAGTGTAGTTGGGAGGGAACGAAACACTCCAGGGAGTGGCCCTGGCGAGTGATCGCAATGCAGCGGTGGAGGAGTGGACCAGCCCAGAGAGTAGCCCTGGCGAACTGACCGGTGTTGTCACCACGCAGCGCGCCTTTATACCCGGCCGGCAGTGGTCACGTGACCAGGTCGCGCTCTGGTTGGTCGGCCGGGTGGGTCGCTGGTGTGGTGGCAGTGACCCGGCGCGCGCCTGTGCCTGCGGCGGTGGTCGGCTGACCGCGCCGCGGCTGAGGGCGCTGGGTCAGCTGGTCGGCTGCGGCTGGAGCCGTGTAGCGGTGCAGTGGCCGCTACAGGTGCAAGGAAGGTGACACTGAAAACCAAACAAATAATGGCTAAATGGTTATAAAGACACAGGAGGGGACCTTATAACAAGTATTTAACTAACTAATACAAGAGGTAGCATTGCATTGTGTGGGTAGGAAAGGGTGCATTTTTCTCTATGGTATATAGCAGTTTGGTGTGAATTTTTGGTGTCTGGCAGTGCAATGATTTTAGGTGGCTGGTGTGACTTGTCTAGCCTGCTGCCATACTTTGCAGACTGGGACTCAATGCTGCTCGCTGATTGGTGTTGACAGACGAATCAAGACCACAGCTATAACAGTGGGCCAAAATGAATAGTTATCAATTAAGCATACAATTTGCTTTTTGGCAACTTCATGAACCTAATTAATGCAGAACAGAAACATTAAATGCATTGCCCGTACTTGATAGGATTAGTGTTTGACTAACTCACTACACTCACTACACAAAACCTCAATAAGCATTGGTGGCCAGCAAAGATGGATGGCAAAAATTCAAATTGTTTCATTAACTTTTCACGCATATATTTTTTACGTCTAAGAAAATCTCAATTGACCACATCAAAGGCTCAAAATATTCTACGTGCAGATTACCGACGATATGTTGATCCACGAGACCGGAGAGGCGACAATCTCCTCGTCCGAAAAACCACCCAAAGCTTTCTTCATGCCTCAAAGGAGGCTCTTCTGGATCGCGCTACCCGTATCTTTTTATTGTATCATTTTAGCTGCAATGCAATCATGGAATAACGAACAATTATTAATTATATTCCTCAGGGTATTCGGCCCTGACCGCAGCGCTAATTAGTGTTATAGAATTTGTACTCATATCTTCGCGTTTGCCGCGGTTTTTGAAATGGGGAATATTGATAGTTCATCGATAGCCATAATGACATCACATTGATGTAAGATAAGCCCACGTGACCAGATCCTATAAGGACTGGGCTTCTGATTGGTTGATGGTATTTCTTTAAAGTTCTATATTTCTCTTTCAAAAGCGTTTTGGAAATATATTTTTATAGAATAATTTTTTATGTTATAGGTTTTAGCTACTGAACTGCTTTAAAAGAAATGTTTGACATTTTTTCATATATAAATTAATAGCTATAGCCGGGTCTACGTCATTTTATCGTTACCATAAGGACTCGGTAAAGTCGTCTATAAATGTTGACTTTGAGGCAGATTTTCAGGCATTTTGAGCCTGAATTTGCAAAAATGAGAATAGCCGTTTTCACAACGTGAATAAATCGAAATCGACCTTGGGTGTCTTTTGGTAGTTTCTTTTATCATTTCCCAAGCCAAAAAAACAGCGTTCATTTCAGTGAAACTATAGAAGTTTGAGAAATATGCTTACCCAAAATTGAAAGCAATGGCCCTAAATATCTTGATTCTGAGCTTTTCCTGGCATTAAATTCAATAGATAAATCTAGATTAATGGATATATATTTTGGAAATATCCCAAGATCTTGGGCGTCTTTTTGAAAAAACCGGCCTCCAGGGTCGGTTTTTACAAAAGACACCCAAGCCTCTAGATCCCGTCTTTTCGGTCTCTAGATTTGTCTGGAGGGATTTTTCAAAGGCTTCCATATGCAGGAGCGAAATTTGAGGTCGGTGATTTATGCAGGACTTGCCCGCTTGACGTCACTGCCTACGTCATAGCCAAGAACCAATCATCGGACAGTATTCTGGGAGCAGCATGGCCGCGTTCAAGGCCCTAGAGAGAGAGGTCGCGTTCGGGGAACGTGCTCGGGAAAAGTTTGTTTTCTAATGTTTCTTTTCTCACGGTATATGAGCTACGATCGTTATTTTACGTGTGTTTAGGAACACAAGTTAAATATTTGATTGAAATTATTTGATCGTTACCAATTTTTTTGCGGCAGTCAGGCAGACATTTTTCCCATCACCATACAGATCGGGGGTCAATTAAAGGGGCAGGTGCCCCTCCTATCGACCATCTGCGCCCTGAATCATAGGCGGATCCAGGATAGCCGATCGGGACACCTTTCTGGGTTGGCACCATCCAGACCAGGAGGGTGCCACTTTTGACCAAAAAACTATGAGGTGGGTGCCAAATCATATCGGTTGGCGCCGATTTTCACATCCTGGGGAGGGTAGGGGTGAAAACATTTCAGGGCAGCGCTGTGACCATTTTAGGGGCCCCGAGCGTCAATCGGAGGGACACATACCCCACCCCCTGGATCTGCCTATGCCCTGGATGGTTACGGTGGCACCTGAAGGGTTGATGGCGTCCCTGAAATGTCGTTTTTCACCTTTTCTCCAAAGGTGCGAAAATCGGCGCCCATTGTTAGGATTTTGCGCCCGCCTGAAATATTTTGCCGGTCCAAGGTGGCGCCCCCTGGTCCGGATGGCGCCCCCGGGAAGGCATAGACGGCGCCGACATTACCGATCGGGGGCACCTTTCCAGTGGGCACCACTTCTTGCCTGCAAAACTTTTCAGGTGGGCGCAAAACCCTATCGGTGGGCGCCAATTCTCGCATTCTAGGGGGGTGGGAAGCGACATTTAAGGGGGCGCCATTCAACTTTCAGGTGGTTGCCATGACCATTTCAGATGGCGCCGAGGGTCCATCCTAACCCCCCCTCCAAGATCCGTGTACGCGAGGTGACGGAACTAGTGATGTGGGAGGTGACGGCACTGGTGAGGCGGGGGTGACGGCACTGGCAAGGCCGGAGGCGGGAGGTGAAGGTGTTCGTGAGGCGCGAGGCGATGGATAGTTGGGGGAGGTGGTTGGGGGAGACCATGACGCCGTAGACTGCACATCAGCTCATCAAACGGTTGAGGCATCTCCTCCGTTGATATATCGCCGGTGTCACGTTCACGAGTGTGTCGAGGACTGACTGAATCAGAGGGGGCCACCGCTGTTCCAAGGAGCCGCCGCAGGCCCGGGTTGGGCCGTCGCCGCCGCTGGCCCGGGTTGGGCCACAGTTACCCAGGCGACTACCGTTCCCGCAGGCCCAGGTGGGGAAGCCGCCGCCGCCGAATAACTTCTCACAATGCGGCGACCGGTAAGTTGCCGGGCAATCTCCAGTAGGCGGCAACCCCATCGGCCATAGCTTACCAAACATACATAGGGGTTGTAGGTCAACATGGTGAAATGGGCAGTGTGCGTCTGTGAATTTAACACGCACCCCGCAGGGGAGGGTGAAATTCGCCCCTCCTGGTTTTTTCCAGATAGCTCAAAAACGAAGCGACGCAGAGCAACGAAACTTACAGTACCTTATTCCTGATCGATTTTACACATCTGACCAAATTTTTGAGTTACGGTCATGTCTGGTCAAGGAGCTATTCAAGGTCAAGTGACCCGACCTCAAAACCTAAAATTACGAGTTTGAAGCGGTGCCCAGGGAACATCACCGAACTGATCACTTGGAAACTTCCAGAATATGATAAAGTCATTAACGTCTAAAAATCTGCTATCTCGGAATTTTTATATTTTTTACCTAAGGTGGGGTCAATTTCTTGGTCACCCCGTTATAAGTCTATGGTGAAAAATAGAATGGGCTCGTTTTCAGTAAATATTGCATAGATAAAGCTGAAAATCCTCAAACCGTCTATTCTTACCACGATCTTGAAAATTAGGTTGAGTTTTGAACCATCTGACCTCCAAAGGTCATATCAGGTCACGGGAGCATAGAGTGATTATTCGGCCAATAACTTCTCATTGAATTGAGATAAAGCTCCCATTTTGCTTGCATTGTGCTTATATTGTCACGGGAAGTCGATTGATATGCAACATGACGATACCGGGTCACTCTCTGACCCTGACCTAGCTCGAGGTCAAGTCATTTTCACTATTTGACCTAGGAAGGTCATATTATACATCATTCGATTCGCAGCGATGAGAGGAATCCAATGATGCATAAATATTTGCTCTAGCTCCCCTGAGGGCAGATCTAGAGAGAGAGAGAAAATGTACACTGCTCTGTTGTAAGCCTATGGAATCTTCTTTGACCTATGCTGACCTCAATATTGACTTGACATGAAAATTCTTCGTATAAAATCGCTTCGTCTTGTCAAGAGCTTTCCAACACCACCCATAATTTTCCTTTAGTTTTCGTGGGGACCGAGATACGAAGGGGGGCGCGTCATGCAAGAGACCCCAGCTGGGCATGTTAAAATGGTACAAGAATGGTAAAAACAGTGTACCTCAACTTCCCACCCTTTGCATAGGATCGTACCATCCACTGTATTTTCCTGGAGTAAATACGCAATAAATGTCAGCTGTAGATGTCTAATGTGCAAAGCCAAGCTTGCTGAAGCATGTGGGGTTGATTCACCCAGCATGTCAACCTCAAACTTTGGTTCACATCACAAGAAGCATGGGCGCCAAAAGCGAGGGGCATCTCCCCTGTTGGCCAACCAAAAGGATGCCCCTCCAAATTTTTGGTCCATTGCCATTCATGCTGTCAGGTACCAAATATGCTCAAAATTCGCCTTCCCAGGTCAGCACCAACTGGGGTCTGTTCCCCCCCTGTAAAAACTCTGTAACGGTGCCCCTAACTGGAAGGGGCGCCGATGTGAGGCATCATGTGACTTGCTGACACATGTAATTCACAAATGGTACCAAACTTAAGCCTGATACTGCACCACTTTAGAGCTTGATACTTTTAAGGTATCAAAGTATGAATCCCAAGAGCATGACAAAATGATCAACATCAGGAAACTCCTTCAGTTACTTCTTACTTATCTCAGGAAACCCAGTACCTTTTTGGTAAATGAGCAATGCAACCAACAAAGCTACGCCATCTTATTATGGTGAATTAGCAGTAATGCCTGTAGGTATATTTTGAAAACAGGGATAATCTGTACATATCCTGTATTTCATTTGGAACCACCTTGAAGCAAACCTCTTAAAATGACAAGAAAAGCCTGACCTGGCCTGAAAAGCAGATATAGCTCTATTTCAATAATAAACAAAGTGTTTTGTATTGCTCAGTCAGCAAAGTATGGCAGCAGGCCAAATGAGTTGCACCAGCCACCTAAAATTCTCACACCGTCAGCCACCAAAAATTAGCACCGATCTGCCATATACCAGGGAGAAAAGCGCACTCATTCCCACCCACACAATGCAATGCTACCTCTCTTATTAGGTAGTTAGTTGAGGACTTTTTATAAGGCCCCTCCTATGTCATTATAACCATTTAGCCATTATTTGTTAGGTTTTCAGTGTCACCTTCCTCACATCAGTCTCAGAAATTTGCACCAGGTTGATAAAATTCGCACCACTCGCTCCTGTCGCCAAGGGCACTGGCACCGACAAGATATCGTCAAAAATGTCATACTTTGCACGCTAGTGTATTGCTAGTTGCATAGCATATATACCCAAGCAAACCTGAGAAACCAAGATAAATAATAATTTTCCAGTAGCGCCCACTTCAAGGTGAAAACCGCTTACAGTCACAACACCCATACCCTGAATTAAGGATACCGGACATCACCACTTAATTTTTATTTGAGGAGATGCTCGGACTACAAATAGCGGGGAAAACATGCAGTGGGACAAAATTTTGGACCAAATTCTTTGTCTTCAAATGATACTGCTCAAACAATTCGCCAAAAATTTAGCAAGTCTCAAAATTTGGGTGGATCCACACATTAATTGTAATGAGAATGCAATTAAAACATCATTCAACCCCGAAAATTTGGCATAATATCTACCCTGATTTACATTTAGGGATTCCTCTGCCTGTCACCCTTTGTTTAGGACACCCCTGCTCGTATGCGAGTTGGTTACCTAGGTAATACACTTTTTCTCAATGTAATTGGAAACTTGCCCGAGTATTACTCAAGCAGACGTTACCCTAATCCCTACTCCTTTTGTTTTGAGCTTATTACACAGCTAATATAGAAACTGAGAGAAAAACGACATGTAAATTGAAGCGCCTGGGTAGCAGGAGCATAACTGATGCAAATTTCACTCATTATACGACTTATTAAAGTTGAATTTTATTCTTTTTAATTCCGCAACACTCAACACAGGGAGCCCGGCGACTGTGAAGCATTGCCAGATGTGCCAGATAATTTACTCAATAAATTCCCAAGACTCTTGTGAAATTCTGACAAATGGCAGCAATATTACAGTGCTACCAAAAAACGTTTCAAAAAGACACCCAAGATTTAATTCACGTTGTGAAAACGGCTAATATGACTTCTGAAACAACTTTTTGTAACCTTTTGATCTAGCCAATAAAAATTTTTGCGACAATGTCCCTTTAATATAAGCCCTGTTCCAGCTGTCAGCAGAGTTTTGTCAGCACCAATCAGCGGGCCGCGTTGCGCCTACGTCACAGGACTGTAGCCTCTCCCCGGGAACTAGTTCTAGAGGTTTTACGGGCTGACGGCCTGCTGTTTGCGCTGATGAAAAATAGTAAGTGCACGAAGTGGCAGTCTAATATTTTTTAATGGTGTAAAGGTTTGAGTTTCCTTTGTTTAGCACAAACAAGAGGCGATTATGGCGCTGATGTTACTTTTCTGGAGGAGAGGTTAGAGGTGCTGCTGACAAAACTGTGCTGACAGCTGGAACAGGGCTCTTGGCGCAAAAGCGTCTTATCTCGGGTGTGACTTTTCTGCGGATTAGAACTGCGGAGAAAAACGCTTTTCGCAACCAGGCCACCTAGAGGCTTGCGGTTTTCACTAAAAGAATGGCCATTGTCTGTTTAGTGAAATTCCAAAATTTCATCCCTCTACGTCCAGTAACAGCAACGTTATAACGTAAAACGTTAAATAACTCGTGAATTTGCTGCGGAGAGAAGCTGCGGAGAAAAATGCTCTCGGTAACCAGAGCACCTAGCGACTCGCGGTTTTCTTTATAATACTCCTTGCTACCAGAATTGCAAGATTCCAGAATCTCATGAACCTAGATCCCTTAGGAACAAAGTTATACCTATAACGTACAACGTCTTGCGAAGAGAAACGTTCTCGGAAACCAGACCAGATATCGACTTGCGGTTTTCACCAGCATCATCGGCATCATCACAAACGTAAGATTCCAGATTTTAGTGGTGGTAAACCAAGTAGCTGCAACGTTGTAGGGTCAAACGTATCACATTGGCGTATTTTGGCGGGACTCCGCCAAACGACGCTGCGGAGAGAAATGCTCTCCGCAACCAGAGCACCTAGCGACTTGCGGTTTTCACTAAAATAATCCTTGGCATTGAAAATGAAGGATTCCAGAATTCCATGATCGTAGTCAGGTTACGTGCAACGTTATAACGTAAAACGTCTTGCGGAGAGAAACGTCCTCGGAAACCAGACCAGATATCGACTTTTGGTTTTCACCAGCGTCATCGGCGTCATCACAAACGTAAGATTCCAGACTCTCGTGATGTTCAACCCTGTAGCAGCAACGTTATAGGGTCAAACGTAAAAAACGTCTTTTCTGTGGAGAAAATGCTCTCCGCAACCAGAGCACCTAGCGACTTGCAGTTTTCACTAAAATAATCCTTGGCATTGAAAATGAAGGATTCCAGAATTTCATGATCTTAGTCTACTTAGGTGCAACGTTATAACGTAAAACGTCTTGCGGAGAGAAACGATCTCGGAAGCCAGACCAGATATCGACTTTTGGTTTTCACCAGCGTCATCGGCGTCATCACAAACGTAAGATTCCAGACTTTCGTGATGCTCAACCCTGTAGCAGCAACGTTATAGGGTCAAACGTAAAAAAACGCCTTTTCTGCGGAGAAAAATGCTCTCCGCAACCAGAGCACCTAGCGACTTGCAGTTTTCACTAAAATAATCCTTGGCATGGAAAATGAAGGATTCCAGAATTTAAGGATCGTAGTCTACTTAGGTGCAGCGTTATAACGTTAAACGTCTTGCGGAGAGAAACGTTCTCGTGGGGAGGGAATCGCCTTCACAGATAGCGCCACCGGTCTCATTCTAGGTGGCGCTACCTGCCACCACACTCAGCGTCTTCATCCCTGGCAGTGTTCACGGTGGTAATCGCGGACGAGGAGAGCGACGAATATCAGTGGCGGCTGATAAAGGGGGCAAGGGGGCTGTTGCCCCCCCCCAATTATCAGAGAGGGCCCCTGGAAAATACGCAATTTTAGCTTGTTTCTTTTCTGAAAGTTCATGAACGACCTGATTGAGCCCTCAACAGCTTCTCGTCGGTTTGGACAGTGTCCGAGCTTTATCTCAGGAGCCCCGAGCTTGGTCTAAGGGCCCCTGAGCTTGGGCTCAGGGGCATTCGAGCTTGATCTCTAGGAGCCCCCAAGCTTGGTCTCAGGGGCCCCCGAATTTGGTCTAAGGGGCTCCCGAGATTGGTCTTAGAGAGCCTTGAGCTTGGTTTCAGGGGCATCCAAACTTTGTTTCAGAGGCCCCCAAACTTGGTCTCAGGGGCCCCGAGCTTGGTCTCAGGGGCCCAGAGCTTGGTCTCGGGGGCCTTCGAGCTTGATCTCTAGGAGCCTCCAAGCTCCGTCTCAAGGAGCACCGAGCTGTGTCTCAGGGCCCCGAGCTTGGTCTTGTGTGTGCTCAAGTCAGTATGCCTGTCATTTGCGTTTTTTTCTGTGCCGATATAGACGACAGCATGAAAGCGCCCACAGTTCTCATTTTGTAGGAGACGGAATGTTCCAAAAAAAAAATACTCATGATAATAAAATAATTCGTGTTACCTACCATGTTTTATTATGTAGATGCATACGAACAAACAGCGTTCACTTTTTAAAAGAAGAACTATTTGCCTCGGAAGGCCGTTTTTGTACCGTTATAATAATTTTGCTAAACTCCTAACGTGATGCTAGAGCTTAAAGATTTGACGTTCAATGTCCGAGGCTTACGTGAACCTATAAAACGCAGATCCATATTTCGACATCTAAATGCTAAATACGCTGCTCATTTTGCTGTACTACAGGAAACATATTTCAGCTTGGAATCTGAGATCGTGTGGAAAATCGAATGGGAAGGCAAAACCATTGTTTTACACGGGCCAACTAATCAACAAGGAGGAATAACTATTTTTGTACGGGGCCAAAGGCGACTTTTACCATTTGCGACGCTTATGCAGGAGCGGAACCAGTATTCTGCTAGGGGAGTGGCTGAGCTTTGAAAAATGGCGAAAAAAGGGAATAGGGCGCAAAATGGCGAAAATGGGGCAAAGGGGGAGGCTGAAACCCCCTCAGCTCCCCTGGATCCGCATCTGCACTTATGCCTCTGACCTCAGGCAGCAAGTCCTACTGATATTTATGTTACATAATCAAGACACCGTTTTCTGATCCATTCACCTTGCCAGTTCAATGACATTTTACAACACTGGGTACCGGTCAAGGGGTACTATGAATAGGTGATACTGCCTATTTCCCTTTACAATCATCGTATAGGATCAGAACAAAAGGAATTGGGGGCCTAACATTTCTCACGCCCCATCCATCTCTCCCCGAATGTTCCAGGAGGCATGGGACCGGTCGCACGTTACCCGGGAAAACCACAGGGGGCCCGCAAGCATGGCAGGGGGCCGGTTTCGGCAACAGGGAGCACGGATACACCACCTGGGGCACGAAACGGCTAACAAATAAGGAACCCCTGCAAATAAGCGACTAACACAACAGCTTCAGTTTCTGTACGATATTCTTAGACCACAAGGGGCCCAGACAGACCACAGAGGGCCTGAGCACACCAAAGGGGCCGGGCAGACCACAGGAACCCAGAAAACCATATGAGCCCGGTGAGCCCACAAGGGGCCCGAGCAGACCACACACAGCCAGCAATTTGGCTGGGCTCTGCCCGATATGTGCTGGGCTTTGACTGGGCAGAGCCCGAGTACATGGGCTCAGCCCGGGTCCGGCTCCGCTCCGCCTGGGCAGAGCCCATGGTCAAGCAAGACCGGGCTCTACCGCTCGGGTAAGTTGTCATCCCCCGACCTAATGTCGGGCTCAGCCCGAGTCTATGTGGCTCAGCTATGAGTCTTATGGCTCGGGCAGAGCCCGGCCCAGCCCGCTCTGGGCCCGGTCGGAATGGCTGGCTGGGCAGCGGGCCCGGGTAGGCCACACGGGGCCTGGACAGGTGAAAGGACCTGGGCAGACCACAGGGACCCGAGCAGAACACTGGGGCCGGGCCAACCACAGAGGGGCCCCAGTCTGCAAAGTATGGCAGCAGACCCGACGAGTCCGCACCAGCCTTGTAGATTTTTTTGATTATACGCTCATTATATGACCCAGATTTGACGACAAGATATGATAACTTTTTGACAGACAAATTTAAGAAGAGGGCCCAGGATGGATCACATGGGGCCCCTGGTGGATCACAGGGGCCCAGGTGGATTACAAGGGGCCCGATTGCAGCCACAGGGGGCCCGGGTGGATCAAAGGGGGCCTGGTTGCAGTCACAGGGGGCCCGGGTGAATCATAGGGGGCCCGGTTGTAATTACAGGGGGCCCGGTTGCAGTCACAGGGCCCCCAGGTGGATGACAGGGGGCCCGGTTTCAGTCACAGGGGGCCCGGGTGGATCGTAGATGGCCCGGTTGCAGTCACAGGGGGCCCGGTTGGAGTTACAGGGGGACCGGGTGGATCATAGGGGGCCGGGTGGATAACAGAGGGCCCGGTTGCAGTCACAGGGGACCGGGTGGATCACAGGGGGCCTGGCTGGATCACAGGGGCCCGGTTGCAGTCACAGGGGCCGGATAGATCGCAGGGGACCCGGCTGCAGTCACAGGGGCCCGAGTGGATTACATCGGGCCCGGTTGCAGTCACAGGGGGCCCGGGTGGATCATAGTGGGCCCAGTTGCAGTCACAGGGGCCCAGCTGGATCACAGGGGCCCGGTTGCAGTCACAGGGGGCCGGATAGATCGCAGGGGACCCGGCTGCAGTCACAGGGGCCCGAGTGGATTACATCGGGCCCGGTTGCAGTCACAGGGGGCCCGGGTGGATCATAGTGGGCCCAGTTGCAGTCACAGGGGGCCCAGCTGGATCACAGGGGCCCGGTTGCAGTCACAGGGGGCCGGATAGATCGCAGGGGACCCGGCTGCAGTCACAGGGGCCCGAGTGGATTACATCGGGCCCGGTTGCAGTCACAGGGGGCCCGGGTGGATCATAGTGGGCCCGGTTGCAGTCACAGGGGGCCCGGCTGGATCACAGGGGCCCGGTTGCAGTCACAGGGGGACGGATAGATCACGGGGGACCCGGCTGCAGTCACAGGGGGCCCGAGTGGATTACATGGGGCCCGGTTGCAGTCACAGGGGGCCCGGGTGGATCATAGTGGGCCCGGTTGCAGTCACAGGGGGCCCGGCTGGATCACAGGGGCCCGGTTGCAGTCACAGGGGGTCGGATAGATCACAGGGGACCCGGCTGCAGTCACAGGGGGCCCGAGTGGATTACATGGGGCCCGGTTGCAGTCACAGGGGGCCCGGGTGGATCGTAGTGGGCCCGGTTGCAGTCACAGGGGGCCCGGGTGGATCATAGTGGGCCCGGGTGGATCACAAAGGGCCCGGTTGCAGTCACAGGGGGCCCGGGTGGATCGCAGAGGGCCCGAGACTGCCGGAATTAGGGACCCGGTTGCAGTCAAAGTGGGCCTGAAAATATCGTTAGGGGCCCGGTTGCGGACACCGAGGTTAAGGGTGGCCCACAGGGGACCTGCAAGCATGCCAGGGAGCCTGGCCTCAGCCAAAGCTAGCCCAAATAGACCACTGGGGCCTGCAATCGTGGCAGGGGCTCGGCCGTGTCCGCAGGGGCCCGCAACTTGGGATTGGGGGGGCTCGTCGGGTCATTGGGGGGGCTTCTCCGAGCATTCGGGGGCTCGAGCCCTCCCAAATATATGGAAACTTGCGCCCCTGTGTTCGAGGCAGAATTTATCACTATAGTATGTAACACTCTGCAAAGTATGGCAACAGGCTACCGGCTGCACAAACACAAAACATAGGTACCATTTTCATAAACATTCCCACATTCTGCGGCCATGAGCTGTTTGTCTTATCTCCCATGGCGTTGTTCGTCATCACTGCATCCGCATTCTTCTCTAATTGGAGCTTCTAACTTCCCTGCGAACAAAATATTTTGCTTATATGTGCGCCATATCATCTGCCATCGGCTCTGCGTCTCCCGTTTCAGCGACGCAGAAGGTCGCAGGCTTTCGGTCTTTGATCGCAAGGGACAACGTCATCAGAATAAGACCGTTTCAGAAGTTCCGCCCACATACTCGCATCTGATTGGTTCGACGCAGAAAAACGCCGCGTCCTAAATAGTCGCAAGCCACCGTGAACACTGCCAGGGATGTACACGCTTTGTGTGTTGGCAGCTAGCGCCACCTAGGGTGGGACCGATGACGCCACCTGTGAAAGCACTTCCCTCCCCGCCAGAACGTTTCTCTCAGCAAGACGTTATACCTTATAACATTGCACCTAAGGGGACTATGAGCATGGAATTCTTGAACCCTATGTTTTCAATTCCAAGGATTATTTTAGTGAAAACCGCAAGTCGCTAGGTGCTCTGGTTGCGGAGAGCATTTTTCTCCGCAGAAAAGACGTTTTTTACGTTTGACCCTATAACGTTGCTGCTACCAAGTTGAGCATCACGAAAGTCTGGAATCTTACGTTTGTGATGACGCTGATGACGCTGGTGAAAACCAAAAGTCGATATCTGGTCTGGCTTCCGAGAACGTTTCTCTCCGCAAGACGTTTTACGTTATAACGTTGCACGTAACGGGACTACGATCATGGAATTCTGGAATCCTTCATTTTCAATGCCAAGGATTATTTTAGTGAAAACCGCAAGTCGCTAGGTGCTCTGGTTGCGGAGAGCATTTTTCTCCGCAGAAAAGACGTTTTTTACGTTTGACCCTATAACGTTGCTGCTACAGGGTTGAGCATCACGAAAGTCTGGAATCTTACGTTTGTGATGACGCCGATGACGCTGGTGAAAACCAAAAGTCGATATCTGGTCTGGTTTCCGAGGACGTTTCTCTCCGCAAGACGTTTTACGTTATAACGTTGCGCGTAACGGGACTACGATCATGGAATTCTGGAATCCTTCATTTTCAATGCCAAGGATTATTTTAGTCAAAACCGCAAGTCGCTAAGTGCTCTGGTTGCGGAGAGCATTTTTCTCCGCAGAAAAGACGTTTTTTACGTTTGACCCTATAACGTTGCTGCTACCAAGTTGAGCATCACGAAAGTCTGGAATCTTACGTTTGTGATGACGCCGATGACGCTGGTGAAAACCAAAAGTCGATATCTGGTCTGGCTTCCGAGGACGTTTCTCTCCGCAAGACGTTTTACGTTATAACGTTGCACGTAACGGGACTACAATCATGGAATTCTGGAATCCTTCATTTTCAATGCCAAGGATTATTTTAGTGAAAACCGCAAGTCGCTAGGTGCTCTGGTTGCGGAGAGCATTTTTCTCCGCAGAAAAGACGTTTTTTACGTTTGACCCTATAACGTTGCTGCTACAGGGCTGAGCATCACGAAAGTCTGGAATCTTACGTTTGTGATGACGCCGATGACGCTGGTGAAAATCAAAAGTCGATATCTGGTCTGGCTTCCGAGGACGTTTCTCTCCGCAAGACGTTTTACGTTATAACGTTGCACGTAACGGGACTACGATCATGGAATCCTGGAATCCTTCATTTTCAATGCCAAGGATTATTTTAGTGAAAACCGCAAGTCGCTAGGTGCTCTGGTTGCGGAGAGCATTTTTCTCCGCAGAAAAGACGTTTTTTTACGTTTGACCCTATAACGTTGCTGCTACAGGGCTGAGCATCACGAAAGTCTGGAATCTTACGTTTGTGATAACGCCGATGACGCTGGTGAAAACCAAAAGTCGATATCTGGTCTGGTTTCCGAGGACGTTTCTCTCCGCAAGACGTTTTACGTTATAACGTTGCACCTAAGTAGACTAAGATCATGAAATTCTGGAATCCTTCATTTTCAATGCCAAGGATTATTTTAGTGAAAACCGCAAGTCGCTAGGTGCTCTGGTTGCGGAGAGCATTTTCTCCGCAGAAAAGGCGTTTTTTACGTTTGACCCTATAACGTTGCTGCTACAGGGTTGAGCATCACGAAAGTCTGGAATCTTACGTTTGTGATGACGCCAATGACGCTGGTGAAAACCAAAAGTCGATATCTGGTCTGGCTTCCGAGAACGTTTCTCTCCGCAAGACGTTTTACGTTATAACGTTGCACGTAACGGGACTACGATCATGGAATTCTGGAATCCTTCATTTTCAATGCCAAGGATTATTTTAGTGAAAACCGCAAGTCGCTAGGTGCTCTGGTTGCGGAGAGCATTTTTCTCCGCAGAAAAGGCGTTTTTACGTTTGACCCTATAACGTTGCTGCTACAGGGTTGAGCATCACGAAAGTCTGGAATCTTACGTTTGTGATGACGCCGATGACGCTGGTGAAAACCAAAAGTCGATATCTGGTCTGGCTTCCGAGAACGTTTCTCTCCGCAAGACGTTTTACGTTATAACGTTGCACGTAACGGGACTACGATCATGGAATTCTGGAATCCTTCATTTTCAATGCCAAGGATTATTTTAGTGAAAACCGCAAGTCGCTAGGTGCTCTGGTTGCGGAGAGCATTTTTCTCCGCAGAAAAGACGTTTTTTACGTTTGACCCTATAACGTTGCTGCTACAGGGTTGAGCATCACGAAAGTCTGGAATCTTACGTTTGTGATGACGCCGATGACGCTGGTGAAAACCAAAAGTCGATATCTGGTCTGGTTTCCGAGGACGTTTCTCTCCGCAAGACGTTTTACGTTATAACGTTGCGCGTAACGGGACTACGATCATGGAATTCTGGAATCCTTCATTTTCAATGCCAAGGATTATTTTAGTGAAAACCGCAAGTCGCTAGGTGCTCTGGTTGCGGAGAGCATTTTTCTCCGCAGAAAAGACGTTTTTTACGTTTGACCCTATAACGTTGCTGCTACCAAGTTGAGCATCACGAAAGTCTGGAATCTTACGTTTGTGATGACGCCGATGACGCTGGTGAAAACCAAAAGTCGATATCTGGTCTGGCTTCCGAGGACGTTTCTCTCCGCAAGACGTTTTACGTTATAACGTTGCACGTAACGAGACTACGATCATGGAATTCTGGAATCCTTCATTTTCAATGCCAAGGATTATTTTAGTGAAAACCGCAAGTCGCTAGGTGCTCTGGTTGCGGAGAGCATTTTTCTCCGCAGAAAAGACGTTTTTTACGTTTGACCCTATAACGTTGCTGCTACAGGGCTGAGCATCACGAAAGTCTGGAATCTTACGTTTGTGATGACGCCGATGACGCTGGTGAAAACCAAAAGTCGATATCTGGTCTGGCTTCCGAGGACGTTTCTCTCCGCAAGACGTTTTACGTTATAACGTTGCACGTAACGGGACTACGATCATGGAATCCTGGAATCCTTCATTTTCAATGCCAAGGATTATTTTAGTGAAAACCGCAAGTCGCTAGGTGCTCTGGTTGCGGAGAGCATTTTTCTCCGCAGAAAAGACGTTTTTTACGTTTGACCCTATAACGTTGCTGCTACAGGGCTGAGCATCACGAAAGTCTGGAATCTTACGTTTGTGATGACGCCGATGACGCTGGTGAAAACCAAAAGTCGATATCTGGTCTGGTTTCCGAGGACGTTTCTCTCCGCAAGACGTTTTACGTTATAACGTTGCACCTAAGTAGACTAAGATCATGAAATTCTGGAATCCTTCATTTTCAATGCCAAGGATTATTTTAGTGAAAACCGCAAGTCGCTAGGTGCTCTGGTTGCGGGGAGCATTTTTCTCCGCAGAAAAGACGTTTTTACGTTTGACCCTATAACTTTGCTGCTACAGGGTTGAGCATCACGAAAGTCTGGAATCTTACGTTTGTGATGACGCCGATGACGCTGGTGAAAACCAAAAGTCGATATCTGGTCTGGCTTCCGAGAACGTTTCTCTCCGCAAGACGTTTTACGTTATAACGTTGCACGTAACGGGACTACGACCATGGAATTCTGGAATCCTTCATTTTCAATGCCAAGGATTATTTTAGTGAAAACCGCAAGTCGCTAGGTGCTCTGGTTGCGGAGAGCATTTCTCTCCGCAGCGTCGTTTGGCGGAGTCCCGCCAAAATACGCCAATGTGTTACGTTTGACCCTATAACGTTGCAGCTACTTGGTTTAGCACCACTAAAATCTGGAATCTTACGTTTGTGATGATGCCGATGACGCTGGTGAAAACCGCAAGTCGATATCTGGTCTGGTTTCCGAGAACGTTTCTCTCCGCAAGACGTTGTACGTTATAGGTATAACTTTGTTCCTAAGGGATCTAGGTTCATGAGATTCTGGAATCTTGCAATTCTGGTGGCAAGGAGTATTATAAAGAAAACCGCGAGTCGCTAGGTGCTCTGGTTACCGAGAGCATTTTTCTCTGCAGCTTCTCTCCGCAGCAAATTCACGAGTTATTTAACGTTTTACGTTATAACGTTGCTGTTACTGGACGTAGAGGGATGAAATTTTGGAATTTCACTAAACAGACAATGGCCATTCTTTTAGTGAAAACTGCAAGCCTCTAGGTGGCCTGGTTGCGAAAAGCATTTTTCTCCGCAGTTCTAATCCGCAGAAAAGTCACACCCCTTATCTCTAGGTAAGGTGCGATGATTTTGTTCATGCCCGTGTGTGTTTTCTCCATTCTTATTTTCCGTGTTTTTAATTAATTATGTAGGAAGGTATTGTAGTAAGATATTACTCTATTGCCTTGGTAGGAAGGTAGCTACCCTGTAGTTAAAGTACCCTGGTAGCTACCACATGATTCTGCCTGCTTCATATATTACCAGGAAAGTGTCACTAAACTTATTTTGCACTTTGGGGTGCTGAGTGTAAAATTCAAATGAAAAATGACTGTAGTTGGTGAGTGGAAAATTGAAAAATGTCTTCCTACACTTTGAAGAATTATGCCTTAAAAAGGAGCTTGAATTGATTGAAAAATCTCATTTTTCATCACAATTTGCTTACTACCATCCCTTCTTGTGATGAGTTTACACACATGAGGATTATCAAATTGTTCTAACAATATCCAGTTGAAAAGTGAGTGGAAAATGTGTATATAGCTACAGACACAACAAAGAAGTGAGTGGAAAATTCAGCTTTCCTGGGTGTCACTTTCCACCCAGCAAAATTTTATTTAAAACATTGATGCAATAGCTCTTCATCTCAAAAAGTGTTTATACATTATTATCTTTACAATTCAAGTATCTATTTGGATGATATATTCTGCAGTAAAAGTTGTGTTCCATAGTAGCAATTTGCATGTTTTTCCTAAAAATATCCAAGAATTCAATTCAAGAGTGATTCAATATAACTGTTTTAGAGAGTGCTGATCACAGTTTCCTCCATTTTCATGGTTAGATATTTGAATCTATACAATGTGATTGCAGCAACAGTAATCAAGCAGTAAAACAATCAAGGAAACAAACATGATCATGAGCCAGACAATGACAGGACAATGGGAGGATGCAAGTGAAAAGAGTTGCTTTCAAACTTTGAGCCATATTGATGAATGTAAAGGGTATGCCAATCTGAGATTAAGTGCGTTTAGTGGTAATTCCTACACAGCCCCTGCTCCTGTGCCACCATACTGCACCATTTTGTGATGCAGCAAGATGAAATATTTTGAATGATCATTAATTTTAGAATTAAACAGCGGATTTCCTATTCAGGATAGAACAAAATTTCCTTGTATGGATTGTCCACACAGGCGGCCTGTTGTTTTCTGCGGGTCCAGGGGATGTCTGAAAAAAGTTCAGAACATTTGTTTTAAGTTTTCCCAGTTGTGTAAAATTGTACATACTATTGGGTATGCATCCATTTGTATGAATGTTCATTACTGTGACCCCCACCTATATTCTGGTTATCACCTGCTGTGCTTGATATGTGTGCATGTGTGCACCTATCTCATTATGCTTGTTAATGTAGGGCATCCCATGCTAGTTCAAAGGATGCTGGGGAGGTATCTGCTGTTTTGTGCATAGATCTATTTTTTACCTTGCATACCATATATATTTATAGAATGATGCCCGAGAATTTGTAGCTATTGTGCATAATATTTGGTTTCTTATCTTCTTTGAGTGGTTTTTAGGTATGTGTTTTAATGTTCAATGTGTTTGTGTTTTTAGTTCAAACTATTTGGCTACTTTTTGTTCCCTGCTCTGATTGTTTGTTCTTTGGACCTGCCACAATTTATCCTGCTGATCATATCATGTTTGATTTTTAATTTTTTGATTTTGATCTGCTCTCTTTTCTTTCAAAATACATATTCATATTTGTTTTCTTGCATCCGTATTGCTCTCTTTGCCTGCTTGTGTTTTGCTGTTCCTACTTATTGCCTTTGTTCATTTGCCTGCTGTCTATTTAAGAAATGAAAAATGATGAAAAGTATAAAAATCTTTGATAAAAATGCATCCCTGCTGTGCAAAATAAAAAAGGTGACTGCAACGTATAAGCAGTGAAAGTTACGATTTTTCTCCTTTACACAAAATATATGCCATGCAAAGGCAAAAAAGCAGTATCTCACTTGGGTTAGAATGTTGAATATATGATTTTTTCCTTTGCATGGCAGGCATGACCAAGTCATGTTTTCATTATGGGGCTGTGCCATTGCCATCCACTAAATTTAATGTAGGTGAGGCTGCTCGTTTTTCTTCGTGGTTAAGAGCCTAGTCGACCTAAAAGAAGAAAAACTTTGGGCATAGGAGCAAGCAGTGCAGTCTAAAGTCAAGAGCCTGAACTGTGAGATTGCTCTGGAAAAAGAGCCAAGATAACACATACACAAACTGGCTCAGCATGTAGCAAATGAAGGCCCAGCTTACATCCAGCTCAACAAACAGTGAATACTTTGACTCACTCCTGGCAAAATATCTGGTATGCTCTTCTCACCCGATTTCCATCTCATTGACTAGGGAGGGCAAAACAGCCCCATAAGTTTGTCCCTCCTTAGCTGTGTTTGGAGCAGGATTTGCTCTTCACAGCCAAGAAAGGCTAGCAACCTCACCTTTATTTATATATATATATATATATATATGCAACATTCGTTAAATATGACCGCAAAGCGAGCTTTTGTTGTCTTTTTTTGAAGGTTTCGATGGTTCTTATAAGTTTTCTCTCGCCACGTCTGAGATCTTTTAAAACATCTCCAAATACTTCTTTGTGTAGCAACGTTTCGCTATTCCGGATAGCATCCTCGGGCATTATATACAAATCACATTTCACAACTATACCATGAACACGACACTTTAAATCGTAACACTTCGCGTCGGGTCGGTTTCTCGGTAAAATAGAACTGGAGATGTTTTGTCTTAGTTAAACAATTTTAAGCTTAAAACTGCAGGGGAATGCTTGCTTTACAAGGGCACTCCGGGTCAGCTGAATGAATTCAATTCAGGATATTCACGTCAATCACCACAGCACTGAAAATTACAAATTCAAACACATCTCGCTTAGTAGCTTCACCTAACATTTCTTCAGTTACGTAACCGCAACGGGGCGCTGTCGTATAACGACAGATGGGAAACAAGCTTCATCTGAATGTTGATTTTAGGGTTAATGTCTCGGATGAAAGCAGCTTCCAATGCTTGGAGCTTACGACGGCCGCGTGCCCGGGCCACTATGGACGTATGTTGCACGACCTCATCCCTAGTGAGCGCGAGGTCATGGGGCGTCCTCATGTGCTGTAGAGTGGCGCCTTGCTGGAGGTGACATGTCATTCTTCTTGAAAGTGTCGTGGTCGTGTATCCGATTTAGCAGCAGTCTGCTCGGCGCGCACAGTCGCCATGTCTACAATCAAACTTGTATACTACATCGGTCGTTTTTAGACCAGAGGGTGGAAAGGTTGTTTCTCATAACAAGGCTTGATGTTTTGCGGTTCTTGTAGTAGATTGTCAGTTTTATTGAGTCCTCCGCTTGTTTTGGGACAATGTTTTTCTTGATGATCGATCTCAGCACCTTTTCGTCCTTTTTATACTCAGTAGAGTTGGCATTTTGGTAAAACAGATGCACACTGTGTGCCCATGGTGGGAATTTATTATTTTTCAATATACTTAAAAATACTCATCTTTGTAATGTCTAAAATCTTCAAACTAAGGAGGAAACAATGCAAAAAACTAGAGCTAAAAATATTAAGCCAGTGATTTTTATGAGACTTTGACTATGGTCGTTTTTTCCAACTTTGGTATTTTCACCGGGCTTTGCCACCCATGGCTATTTATCACGGAGAATTGGGGCACAGTTGGTGTGGCATAAAAATTCAATCGATGAATGTTTTTGGCATCTGTTTTTTGCTTAAATGGACTATTTTTTAATGCCTATCAGGTTCTGACAGCTAATACATCTATTTTTTCACATACATTTTCAAATTTCGGTATTTAAGTGATCTGAGCTGAAGGTATGGGGGTTCATAATTTGGGGGAGAATTTCAGGGAAACCGCTCCACAGAAAACACCTTTTAAAAGTTTGACGGACTTTGACATATTAAGTGTTACTAAATGGATAAAATTCATCCTTCTACCAAATGAATCCAGAAAACATCACTTAAAAGGCTTTAAGGGCTGTTCCAGGATATTTAATTCAATATTGGCAGTAAACGTTAACTCACAGGTACAACAGGCGGCGTCGAGAACTAAACGTCAACTCACAGGAACAGTAGGCAGCGTCGAAAAGTAATCGTCATCACAGAGGAACATCAGGCGGTGCCGAGAAACGTTGACACGCAGCAACACTTCGATTTCAAAGGTAGAGAGATCGGATAATCGAGTCTTCTTCACCAGGGGCTGTGGCCACATGATGTCGTGATGATCTTGCCGTGTGACCAACATTTCCACATTCCGAGCAAGTTGGACGCAGGCGCTGCGAAGCAATAGCTGGATGGGAAACTATCAACATTCTTCGGAAGATGTCATGAATATTGTCTTTGATGGACAACTGCCGAGATCTCGATGCAGGTCCACTCTGGAACGATCTCACATGCTTGTTCCAACTCTCCACCGGGCTTTCACTCCATTTCGCGATCGAAGACCCGTTGTTCATTTCAAACAGCTGCCAGCTATGGGCGCAGAGATGGTGGAAAGTTGGAATGATCATCACCCAGGAGTAGACCATTTCATATTTGGCGAAAGTTGTTATATCGCTTAGGTGACACCTAAATCCCGTTCTAAGGTTCATTTTCAAGCAAATGGTGCATTTTCAGCGAAATTGAACGAAATCTAAGGGTGGCGCAAAGGGCTTAAAGTTTTCAATTTCATAGGTTTTTTGGCTTTGGTCGTCAGTTTGAAGATGAAGATGCAAATTGATATTCTTGAAAGTACCATTTTCGTGTTTCCCGCGTACGATTTTATCATGTCTGTCACTTTCAAGACGCCATCTCGGATAGTTGAACCGTTATGGCACTGTTTGTATCGCAGAAAACCGCGGCTGACTGCAGCGCCATCTCTGGATAGCGCCGGCAACTAACGATCAATCCACGAGTGCATGCATATGTTTTTCCTGAGTATCAGCTTCAAATGACTGCAGATCACTGTTTTTTCTACTTTTGAGTAAAAACAAGTTCTAGATTGTAAATTCAAGGGGTATCCTCTCGAGGGATATATATTTTTAAGGCTTTAGACGGGTAGACGTCACTCATGACTGATCCATTCAATGATTTAGTGCCTTCATTTGAAACCCGGATGCCATGATCGAGGAAAAGAGCATGCAAGGTCGTTGGTTTACTAGCAGTCAGGGGCAGATCCAAGGGGGGATGAAGGGGGCGGCCGCCTCCCCCTTAGGCCCGAGAGACGCCCCCAAAAATCCCCGTTCCCACCCCTCCCCCAGGATGCGACGATTTGCCGCCCATTGGGTGAAAAGTGCACCCTTCGGGCGGCAAATTGCCGCCCCCTGAGGCTTCGCCCCCCTTACAGAAATCCTAGATCCGTCACTGCTAGCAGTAGCGCACTAAAGGGGGGCAGCAGGCCCTGGCCCCAAAACGTTAAGTGCCCCCCCAAAAAAACAGTTAACATTATATTTGTGAAGCAAATAATTCATTGCTCCCACAGACACAAATGACCATGATATATGTGTATTTCATTGTCATGTCCAGCGCAGCACTGAACAACCGCTTTCCCTAAATGAGAGCACACAACCATCACATCTCGGATATCATGTGCTTATTTTCAGTCTGATATCGCCGGTACCCTGGGGCAGCTCTACACTCAGAGGTTGCCATGCGCCTTCTTTGTGAGCTGAGGCACCTGGGCTCTGTGACTTTCGACTGATTGCAGAAGCGACCGGAACTGAGATTTGTCGCCAACTTTTCCTGCGAATTCCTTAAGAAGGGCAACTCCGCGCTCGGCGGTGTCATTTGTGACTCTCGCCGACTGCACGAAGTCTTTCAGTGTGATCATCTTCCCAGATCTCTGGTGGCTTCGCCAGCCACCCATGACCTGCAGCAGTCACCTCGTAGAAGTGCCACAACGATTCGTCCACAAGATTCACCAGCTTGGTATCTTCCTCTAGCACCAGCGTATTTTCGTCTTCAACCGCCTCAGCACGTGGAATCGTCAGCAACTTCTGACCGATCGCCTGTTTCTCCTCCTGCGTTGCATGCTGAGAGAATAGGCTGAACATCACCACCGGTGGCCTGAGATACCACGTGTGGCGGCGCATGGCTTGATGATGTATCTACAGTGTAAACTGTACATAATTGAGATGTTCATCTTCGCGGAGCAGCTGAGTTACACTGGGGAGAAAAGGCAGCAGCTGCGTCGTGTGACGCAGTTTGTTTTGCTTATTTACGCCAGTGCGTGGCTCCGAGCGCCTCTGGCTGCCGACGCTCCAGCGAATGACTTGGCGATGCACAAAAATATCATCAGATACAAAAACATCGACAGAGAAGTGGGCGAGGCGGCCTTGCGTGTATTGCACCGCCGCACATGGTGCCTCAGGCCACCGGTGGTGATGTTCAGCCTATTCTCTCAGCATGCAACGCAGGAGGAGAAACAGGCGATCGGTCAGAAGTTGCTGACGATTCCACGTGCTGAGGCGGTTGAAGACGAAAATACGCTGGTGCTAGAGGAAGATACCAAGCTGGTGGATATTGTGGGCGAGTCGTCATGGCAGTTCTTCGAGGTGACTGCTGCAGGTCACGGGTGGCTGGCGAAGCCACCAGAGATGTGGGAAGATGATCCTGCATACATCACACTGAAAGACTTCGTGCAGTCGGCGAGAGTCACAAATGACACCGCCGAGCGCGGAGTTGCCCTTATTAAGGAATTCGCAGGAAAAGTTGGCGACGAATCTCAGTTCCAGTCGCTTCTGCAACCAGTGGAAAGTCACAGAGCCTACAGGTGACTCAGCTCACAAAGAAAGCGCTTGGAAACCTCTGAGTGTAGATCTGCCCCAGGGTACCGGCGATATCAGACTGAAAATAAGCACATTATATCCGAGATGTGATGGTTGTGTGCTCTCACTTAGGGAAAGCGGTTGTTCAGTGCTGCGCTGGACATGCAAATGAAATACACATATATCATGGTCATTTGTGTCTGTGGGAGCGATGAATTATTTGCTTCACAAATCTAATGTAAACTGTTTTTTGGGGGGGGCACCTAACGTTTTGGGGCCAGGGCCCGCTACCCCCCACCCCTCTTTAGTGCGCTACTGCTAGCAGTGCCGGACTAGGATTTCTGTAAGGGGGGGAAGGGCGAAGCCTCAGGGGGCGGCAATTTGCCGCCCGAAGGGCGCACTTTCCACCCAATGGGCGGAAAATCGTCGCATCCTGGGGGAGGGGTGGGAGCGGTAATTTTTGGGGCGCCTCTCGGGCCTAAGGGGGGAGGCGACCGCCCCCTTCGCCCCCCCTTGGATCTGCCCCTGACTGCTAGTAAACCAACGACCTTGCATGCTCTTTTCCTCGATCATGGCATCCTCGTTTCAAATGAAGGCACTAAATCATTGAATGCATCAGTCATGAGTAACGTCTACCCGTCTAAAGCCTTAAAATATATATTGCTCGAGGGGATACCCCGTGACATTTACAATCTAGAACTTATTTTTACTCAAAAGTAGAAAAACAGTGATTTGCGGTCATTTGAAGCTGATACGCAGGAAAAAATATGCATGTACTCGTGGATTGATCGTTAGTTGCCGGCGCTATCCAGAGATGGCGCTGCAGACAGCCGCGGTTTTCTGCGATACAAACAGTGCCATTACGGCTCAACTATCTGAGATAGCGTCTTGAAAGTGACAGACATGATGAAATCGTGCGCGGAAAACACGAAAATGGTACTTTCAAGAATATCAATTCACATTTTCATCTTCAAACTGACGACCAAAGCAAAAAAACCTAAGAAATGGAAAACTTTAAGCCTTTTGCGCCACCCTTAGATTTCGTTCAATTTCGCTGAAAATGCACCATTTGCCTGAAAATGAACCTTAGAACGGGATTTAGGTGTCACCTAAGCGATATAACAACTTTCGCCAAATATGAAATGGTCTACCCAGGAGTCACCTTTCTCATTGAGGAAAGAATTTTTCACGTGGAGCATCAGTTTGATACAAATTTCTTTGAAAGCATCCACCCGAACACGTTTCTCGGCATCAACAGATTGCACAACAGTCAGAACGATGTTAGTCAAAGACAGAAACTGTCTGTAGTTGTTCCGATCCTCTGTGTTCAATATGAGAGAGCATATCTCCTCTCTCTCCTGTAAGCTGAAGAAACGATCAGCAAGTGGACCACAGTTCGTATTGCCTCCTGTTGTGGACGGAGAATCAATTAGCATCCCTGTTGTCTCCCGCAGTGCATCAATGCACTCCTTCTTGGCACGCAGAATGAAGCTCTGTACACGGGGACTGGCGGTTTCGCTCCAGATTTTTGTCCACCAACCAAATGGTACAGTATTTTCTGTGCAAAATCAAGAGATCTCAGTTTGAAGTGCAGGACAGAGAAGCAGAAGAGATCAGATTTCACAACATTTTCGTGACACTGCCCATCTCTATCCTTGCTACTGAGAGCTGCTTCGCTGGCATTCATCTTTTCCCGTGCAGCTTTACATGTGGCGTAGCTTTTGGTGATCATGAAGCCATCAGCAATGGCGGTTACGTCATTGGCATCCTCTCTCGAAGCATGACACAGGTGACAAAAGGATCCTGTATCACCCTGCAGAAGGCCAACCATCTTTCCATCAACCATTGAACACTCGGTTTTGCAGTCAACCTGAACCTTCTTACCGCCAATCGTCACTTCGCACTGATAGACATCCCTGATAATTTCGAAGGAAGGCTCCAACTCAACCGCTAGGACCTCTCTGTCTTCTGCCGATCTTGTCAGCGTGACTGGACGTGCGAAACTTGTGCTGTTTGGAACAGGGTTGGACCACAACAAGGTGTTGTCTTCTGATCGAAGTTCCAGTGGACAATAGCAAGACAGCAAGAAAGAGTTGGTTTTTTCCAGATCTAGATGGGAGGTTTCGGTTGATGCCAACGCCGTATCAATGAGTTGGTGACGTATTTTGTGCGATCCGGATCCATCAACACCAAATTTACCAACCAGTTGCAAGGGACCTTCAGGTTTATCCTCTGCTTCTAAAGACAACCCAACGATCAACTCGGCAGTTTCCTTCATGAGCTCTTTGATGTTAACTTCGGACTTCAGCTGATAGCTCGTGATGGATGGATGAAACTTTGCCTTAGCAACATCAACAGCGTTCCTCGTTGGAAAAACCACCTTGTAAGG
Source organism: Lepas anatifera (assembly GCA_034440635.1). Classification (NCBI taxonomy): domain Eukaryota; kingdom Metazoa; phylum Arthropoda; class Thecostraca; family Lepadidae; genus Lepas; species Lepas anatifera. The sequence goes on along the minus strand of JAOTON010001818.1, from coordinate 208,151 downwards.
GAGGCACAAAGTCCGAATCATCTGATATTGACTCAGTGACAAGTTCACGTTATATATCAAGGCAACTGCCTCATCTACAGGAATGGTTCTCTCACGAGGACTGATATCAGTATGCCACTTTCGGTTACACTCATCGACCACCATCCGTAACGCTTCCTCCTTTGGTACGTTCTGCTCATCTGCAAACATTTCAATAGCTGAAAGGGCCTCTTTGAGAATCGATCGTCTCTTCTTCAAGCAGGGAGAATCAGCAAGCGTGACAGTTGGGCGACCTCTCGGTTTCTTTTCATCAGATGGAGTGGAGGTTTTTGACAAGAACTCAGCATCTTCCCATTCCTTTTTGAAGCATCCGACGACTTATTTCCAGGTTGGGATTCGATCATCCGCTTAAATTTCAGGCTCAACGGTCGGTGTTCCATCAAAGTGAGATTCGGATGAGACTGGAGAAGCTGATGTGATGCCTGGTCACACTTCTTGCCGATCTTGCAAGTTTTTGGCAAATCCTGTGTGTATTCTCGGAATTTATGCAACGCCTCTTTGTTGTTCATTTTGCCAACTATGTGGAATGTTACTAACAAGGTACTGTATACCTATATGGAACTATGTGGAAGAGGGACCGCTGAAAGCGCCAATGACGGCAGACACACGGCAATAGAGACACTCAGCGATGATCTTTGTCGGGAATATGGAAAATCCTTGGGAAAATCCATAACAACTCGAATGCATGTGACACACTTTCACTAAGCACCTCCACTTTAAAGAATCATTACAACCACTAATTTATATGGAAAACTCAACCTCAACCACGAAATGTAGCAACCTCCGGACCGCGATGCCGCCTATGGCAGAGCCATTCACGCCCATGCGTTTACCCATATATGGATATTCGGTCCCAGATCCTCCCCCCCTAAATGAAACTTTTCTTCCTCTGTTTTTCAGAAAGACCTTAGATTTCCGCTTCAAACGAGCCCTGAACCAGCCTCGTGTGACTATTTTAAGCCAAGCTATACTCAAAACAGTGATTTTGGACCATATGCCCATATATGGAAATTCTACCCCGGACCCCCAAAAATGGATTTTTTTAATTTTTGATTTTGTACCAGAAAAACCGTGAAATTTCGCTTGAAACGAGCCCTAAACCAGCCTTAGGTGACCATTTTAAGCCAAGTTATTGATTTTTTTCCAGAATTTTGCGATCTGGGCACACAGCCGCGTGCCCGGGCCACTATGGACGTATGTTGCACGACCTCATCCCTAGTGAGGGCGAGGTCATGGGGCGTCCTCATGTGCTGTAGAGGGGCGCCTTACTGGAGGTGACATGTCATTCTTCTTGAAAGTGTCGTGGTCGTGTATCCGATGTAGCAGCAGTCTGCTCGGCGCGCACAGTCGCCATGTCTACAATCAAACTTGTATACTACATCGGTCGTTTTTAGATCAGAGGGTTCAAGGGAAAGGTTGTTTCTCATAACAAGGCTTGATGTTTTGCGGTTCTTGTAGTAGATTGTCAGTTTTATTGAGTCCTCCGCTTGTTTTGGGACAATATTTTTCTTGATGATCGATCTCAGTACCTTTTCGTCCTTTTTATACTCAGTAGAGTTGGCATTTTGGTAAAACAGATGGTGCACGGTTCCGGATGGTGATTCTTTCGCTGCTGTTGTCGCGCAGGTTTTGTCCATTTCTTTTGAGATGATGTCCTCGATGTCGTTCAGGTCGTAATCGTTGTTTGTCAAGATGCTTTTGACTCTAGTCAACTCCTGGTGCACCAGCTCCCATGATGAACAATGTGTCAGTGCCCGGTGGACATATGCTCTGATGACGCTCTCTTTGTAGCGTTTAGGACACTCGCTGCGTCCATTCAAGCACTGTCCAGTGTTGGTCGGCTTCCTGAAGACTTTGGTGAAAAATCTTCCGGCTGAGCCATCCACATCAACATCTAGGAAAGGAATCATGTTATCAACACTCTCCTCTGTTGTGAACTTGAGAGTTGAAGACCTCTCCAAATGCTCTTTTAGCATGTTCAGTTGACTGGTGTCGGATACTGCACAGTATATATCATCAATATAGCGCAGGTACGTAAGTGGAGGAGCTTCCATGCTGCTAAGAGCACGCTGTTCTATGAAGGACATATAACTCTCGGCAAAAAGGACGCCGAGAGGTGATCCCATTGCCACTCCATCGTGTTGATAATATAAGTTTCCTTCAGGGCACCTAAAAGGTGAACTCTTGGTGCATGCCCCAAGCATTTGCTTGAGTATACTTCTCGGGACACATGGAGGAGGTAGATCTGCGTGGTTAAATGCATAATCTAGGATGATTTCGATAGTGTCATCAATCGGGACGTTAGTAAAGAGGCTCTGAGCATCTAATGAAGCGAGGATGCCTCTCCTTTCACGCACTTTAAGCACTTCAATGAACTCAGACGGAGACTTCAACGTATACGTCGATGGGATGTAAGGCACGAGTAGCTTATTTAACGCTTTTGCCAAATCATACGATGGTGTTGCGATCTGGGAGATGATAGGTCTGATGGGATTTCCTCTTTTATGCGTTTTTATGTTTCCATAAAAATATCCGGGGTTGAAGTCGCCTGTTATCGGCTGAAATGCTGTATATCTTGCTGCTTTGTTGGCTGCTCCAATGAGACTGTTAAGCTTCGTTTTTTGTTCGTCTGTGGGATTTCTGGTTATTTTCTATACTATATTATTATCTTATTTACTATATATTTATATATATATATATATATATATATATATATATATATATATATATATATATATATATAGTGGAGAGCACCGGAACAGCCTGTGTTTAGGCCAAAATTCAGGGAGGAATTTGAAAATCAAATTTCTCAAAACTGGACTAAAAATTTGAAGAGCAAAAGTTATATATGTGTTTTGTAGGTGTGTATGTGTATAGCTGTGCAAAATCTGATAAGGGGGGCATTATATTATAGATCCAATATGGAAAACCCGGTGAAGAGAAAACATAGGCTTGATGTTATCACAATTGTTTTCAATCAGTCAGCGGTGTTTGGGACAATTTTGAAATATTTTACATCATGCCAGGGCGGTACACTAACATCCCAAGCTATTGCGCTGGCAGCCGTCGGTGCGTCCTAAAACCGCCAATATGATGATGATGATGATGCTCTGGCAGCAAAGTGAAGGCGGGAAGCAAAAATGAAGCATCATTGGTCCCGCTATTGCTCTCCCTGCCCCACCGCCGTGGCAGCCAACCTCACGTCCGCATCCGGGGTATAGAGAGGGCGCTAGAGGGAACAACCAGGGGCTCTGGGTCGGCCTATGGCTTTGAAAGAGGGGGCGGCTTCAACAGATGGAGGGCGGAGCACTCGAGCCTGATGCCGACTTTGGACAGTTAGAAGTCTCTTGAGAACCCGCTTATCTACGCTAATACATTTATGCCATTGAATTATATTGAGAAGCACTGTTTGAGAAATGCTGTTTTAATTTAAAAAATATTGTCTGCTGGGTTAGATGCTATGGAAATGTCTTCGAAAACGTCAGTTACGAAAACTTATTTCTCTTTAAAATAGCCCGAATAAAAGATTGAAGAGAATTTACCCACCCTGAAATTATAATCAAAATATCAAAATAGACCCTAGCTACTTGAGGAATTGTTGTCCTCGACTACACACTAATGACCAAGGTGGGGAATTTGATCACGTGTTTGGACCCTCAGACACCCAGACTTTATCTTCCAATCAAGTGAAACTGTACTATATGAAACCACATCGATAAATTATGTGTCAAATCATGCAATGTCTTATTGGCAGGTGAACCGTGACACAGTACCCCTGTTGGTGTACGGTATGGACGGAGCTCGCACCGAACAAGAAGAAGAGGATATTACCACCGACTTTTTGGTCCGGTTGGTGACCGATCTCCCTCACAAGAATGTGGAGACTGCGCGACTGGCCATGTCAGTACATTGCTATTTCCCTAGTCTATATATATATATATATATATATATATATATATATATATATATATATATATATATATATATATATATTAGTTTCGATACGGTAGAAAGCACATTTTAATCTCTTCGCTGACATTTTTTTTAAATTGAACACTGGTCGGAAAACAATCGAATGATTCATCACATAACACGTTCACTAGATATTAGTGCACCTACTCCGGAAAAAAACCCATCAAGTGAAACACACAACAATATGAAACATATCATAACTCAGCTAAACATGAATGGAAATATAAAGCTTAGCTGAACCCTTCCTAATCTAAAGTGTTTTGTCATAAAGTGCCAGTGTTGTGGATTGTTTTGTCTGGATGTTGATGATGGGTGATGTGTTTCTGATGATAACTGTTTCTAGTGTGGTGAGTCGCCGCCGATCGTTGCAGTGTGCGATGATTTCTGTGTTGGTGGTAAGCATGTCTCTGGTGATGCTGATGCCATGGTGTTCGTGCATGTGTTTCTTCGGTGAACCTTGTTGTATATGCATTGTGAGTCTGCGGCTGAGTGTTGTTGTTGTGTAGCCAACGTAATATACCTCGCGGGTTTCGCAGTCCCCGGCTGTACATCGGTAGCGGTATATTACGTTGGTCTGCTTCAGTGGTGCCTGCTTGTGGGTGTTGTTCTTCATGACAAGTGTTGATGTCTTGGGGTTAGTGTAGTAGATGTTGAGGCGTATTTTCTTGTTTGGGTCAGTAGGTACTGTGTTGCGTTTCACGATGTTAGTGATTGCCTTCTCATCCGCCTTCCATGATGAAGTGAGAGTGTTCTTGTAGTGGACGGTAATACTTTCCTGCGGTGTCTGTGTGCCTTCATGCCTACGTGTCTCCGTGGTGCCTGCGGTGTCTTCGTGCAGTGTCTGCGGTGTCTGGATCGTTTTCCATGTAGTCATTTAACATTTTGTGTGTGACGCGATCAAAATCAGAGTTGCTGTAGCCGTTATCAACTAGAATTTTCCGCACTCTCTTTAGTTCTAGGTTAACTAACTGCCAGGAGCTGCAGTTTCTTAGCGACCTACGCACGTAGGAGCGGATGACCCCTAGCTTATATGCATCTGAGCAGTCCCCTTCTCCATTCATACACCTGCCTAAATTTGTCGGCTTACGATAGACATCAGTTACAAACTGGCCTTCCTGCACATCGATCATAACATCAAGGAATGGCAGTTTGTTGTTGACACTCTTTTCAACTGTGAAGTTGAGTCTTGAGCTATCCTGTAGCGCTTTCAGAAGTCTATCCAGGCATTCATCGTTCGTTACATCGACAAAGATATCATCAATATACCGATAATATAGAGAGAACATCGTTTCGTGGCAGAGAGCCTGACTCTCAACATGCCCCATGAAAGCTTGGGCAAATAAAACGCCCAAAGGCGACCCCATTGCAACACCATCCACTTGTACATACAGCTTACCTTCGGGGCATCGAAAGGGGGCTTCCTTAGTACAGAGCCGTAAGAGCCCTTCGAGGACTTTCCTGGGAAGGTTAAGCGGCGGGAGAGAATCATGCTCGTAGACATTCTTCAAGATTATATCAATGGTAGTTTCAATAGGGACATTCGTAAACAAGCTTTCTACGTCCAAAGAAACTAGAGAACCTTTTGGCTTATTCAATTTCAGGATATCAACAAACTCATCCACTGACTTAATGGCATGATCGGTGTTTATGTAGGGCGTAACTATCTCATTAACTTTCTTTGCAATATGATATGTGGGTGTGGGGATTTGGGAGATTATGGGTCTGAGAGGCTTACTTGCTTTGTGAGTCTTAACGTTACCATATAGGTACCCCGGACTAAACTCACCTACCACTTTACTGAAATGAACACCTCCGTTGTGGGCATTGGCCACATCAATCAGCTTATTCACCTTAGTTTTCAAGGATGCCGTGGGGTCTTTGCTGATCTTCTTAAATTTACTGGTATCTGATAGGATCGCTTGCACTTTATGTAAATAATCGTCTCTGTCAAGGATCACAAACACAGCACTTTTGTCAGCTCTTCTGATGACGATATCAGGGTTTTCTTTCAGTTCTTTGGCAGCCTGCCTCAATCTAGGCGTGAGAATACCGGTGCTGGTTCTATGCCTCTTTCGCGTAGATTTTGCCTGGAGCTGAGGCTGGATATCCGGGTTGATTTCTATTTTTCCCAGCTCCTTAAGCTTGCACAGATCTTCAAAAAGAATTGTAATCTCAGTTTTCTTCTGGTTTTGGTCGTATTTCGGGTAAAAATGACAATTAAGTCCGAGGTTAAGAAACTCTTCCTGCTCTTTAGTTAGTGAAACGCTTGAGAGATTAACGAATCCAACTATACTATCTGCTACTTCCAACGGGCCTTTATACAAATGACCAAGCTTTTTCAGTATTCTCGTTCTTACTACTTCACGGTGGTCATCAAGGATGGAATCAAGACACACATCCGTCTCACGTTTCAGTTCAGGAGATACGTTCAAATCGTTATACTGCGTATAAAGGTTATGTAGCTTACCTTCAAGTTCGGTTATCAGTTTTTTCTTGTCTTCTAGTTGCTTGGACGTCAGCCTTAAGCGAAAATCAGCAATGAAACTTGCCTCTTGCACTACTTCATTATGTATATTAATATTAGTGTATTTGGGAAGTAGTTTTTCTTTAATGCAGGTATTATTAAAAATTACAGCTTCCTTGGCATTAATTAGTTTCTTGTGCGTCGCTTCGAGTTGGCGGATAAGGCTTCGTTCGTTGTCGTTATATTTATAAAGGATTGTACAAAATGACATGTATTGACGTTTCACCTTCCATAAGGCATCTTCATGAATACAAATGATATGCAGTTACATTTTACAAGTATAGACTAGATAACATATTTTTAGTTTCGATACGGTACAAAGCACATTTTAATCACTTCGCTGATTTTAATCTCTTCACAATGCATATACAACAAGGTTCACCGAAGAAACACATGCACGAACACCATGGCATCAGCATCACCAGAGACATGCTTACCACCAACACAGAAATCATCGCACACTGCAACGATCGGCGGCGACTCACCACACTAGAAACAGTTATCATCAGAAACACATCACCCATCATCAACATCCAGACAAAACAATCCACAACACTGGCACTTTATGACAAAACACTTTAGATTAGGAAGGGTTCAGCTAAGCTTTATATTTCCATTCATGTTTAGCTGAGTTATGATATGTTTCATATTGTTGTGTGTTTCACTTGATGGGTTTTTTTCCGGAGTAGGTGCACTAATATCTAGTGAACGTGTTATGTGATGAATCATTCGATTGTTTTCCGACCAGTGTTCAATTTAAAAAAATGTCAGCGAAGAGATTAAAATGTGCTTTGTACCGTATCGAAACTAAAAATATATTATCTAGTCTATACTTGTAATATATATATATATATATATATATATATATATATATATATATATATCCTTTTGCTTGCCAATTCAGTGGCGAGAACATGGTGCGTGCTCTTAAATGATGTGCTAATTTGTGGTATACATAGTGGTAGATGTGCAACAGAATCACTGGTGATGGTATCCTACCTGTTGGACTATGCTTCATTACCAACAGCCGCCGTGTTGGGGCAGGCGGAGGCTGCGGCAGCGGTGCGCGGGTGTGGCCGACACCCGCCGCCTGCTGGCCGCCGAGACGCTGTGTCCGCGCTGCGGCGCCCCCTGGTGGTACGGCCAGTACCGCGCCCGTCTGCAGGAGCGGCCCTCCGCCACCAAGCCGCTGCGGCGGCTCCTCAACAAACAGCGCTGCGGCCGTCCGCTGGGCTGCCTGCAGACACGGCTGCTGCAGAGGTTCCTGGCCGCCCGCGACATGATGGTGGGTGGAGGAGGGGACTGGTTCCTGGTGGTTTGGGACATGATGGGGGAGGGGGCTGCTGCAGGGGTTCCTGGCCGTTCGCGACATGATGGTGGGTGGGGAAGGGGGGGGTGCTGCTGCAGGGGTTCCTGGTGGTTCGCGGCATGATGGTGGGTAGGGAGGGGGCCGCTGCAGGGGTTTCTGGTGGTTCGCGGCATGATGGTGGGTGGGGGCTGCTGCTGAGGTTCCTGGTGACCTGCGATTGATGGTGTGGCATCACCTGCGGATCATGTTCTTTTCATGGGGGATACGTGAGGGACAAACAGGTCTTCTAGTTTAGAGTGCAGAAAACTCGAAAATCATGTCGCAAGGAGTTCTATCTTGAATATTTTTCCTCTGAAGTAAATTTCGTCTTTTACAGCAGGTTTGGTAGCCCGCCAGTTTTCTATTTAGGACTTGTGGCCATTCTTGTTCCTAGTTAAATTAAGAATCTTAAGTAATTATTTTGTTCTAGTTTATCGTAATGCGGAATTGTTTTTTCCAGTCCAATTGAATGCGTAATTTACTGGTGCTTAGTGCAGAATAGTGACGGCGCGTTGTATCCGTGGGTTCCTTTGATTGTGTGATTGAGATACTACAAATAATTGAGTGGGCGCTTAAATTCATTTTGCATCACGCATGCATGTTTGTAGGAACAGAGGGAGGGGAGGTAATTGCTTCTCCAATATTCAATATTTTTTCCTATTAATTTTATGGCGTTTACTGGAAATAAGTGATCTGAAAATATTCATTACCCTCCCCCCGCCTTGAATTTTCTGGACATTGTTTCCCTTTGGGAGCATGGTTTCGACTGGCGTCAGAAGTTATGTCTAGTGTTCTGTTCTCGATAGCAATTCGTGAACCATTGACGACCCGTTGGCGCCTGTGTACCCTCGCAGGTGATTGAGTGCAAGCTCTGCGATCACGTGACTCGTCTTCCGATCCGGTCCCGATCGAATCGTGCGTCACAGCCTCCCGTCCAATCAGCGGTCTCTGACAGCGCCCCGCCCACGCCTGTTCCCACCAGTGGGCGGAGGCGGAGTAAGGCTCGCGACCGCTCCGCCGGCCTGCTGATCCCGGCCAGTCTACGGACGCCGCGGGGTACGGGCTCACCACTGCCATCTGTCGGTGACCCGCTGGAGACGCCGCGGGTCAGCGGGGAGGTCAGCCCGGCAGCGAGCGGCAGTGCTGCGCTGCCGGGTGCGCCTGTGGACTCCACTCCGAGCGTCGGTGATGCCCCAGTGCAGGAAGCCTCTGCTGTTGGCGAGAGAGACTCCACCACGGTAGAGATCACTGCCCGAGGGGACACCTCTGAGAGAAGCGGAGGATCATCTGACGCATCTGCAGAGCCGGAACCCATCCCGTTGAAGAAGGCGAACCGTCGCGTGCAGCCGCCCGTGCCGTCCAAGTCCTCCAGAGGGAAGACTCCACGCCCAGTCTCCGGCACCAGCCCGGCATCAGCGGCGGCGGCCTGCAGCCGCGACAAACAGCAGAGACTGCAGAAGATGCTGGCACAGGCGAAGCGGGGCGCAGCAGATACCGGTCTGATGGCCTTCTTGGCCGACGTTTGAGTCTCTGGAGCTTATAGTCGTTGATGGTGCGGTGTGTAAGTTATAGGGGTTGTGCTCCGGGTGAAGTGCATTGTGAAGGTGATTGATGGTGATGCCACCTCTAGGTAAATTCCAAAACGATTTTGCTCTGTGACGTCAGTTTCCATACTGTCTTTGAACTTCACATCGAACAACATATAACTTGTTCACACAGCTCATGGAATTGTGTAAATTATAAAGGATGAGGTTTGTTAAATTGATATCAAACTGTTCCATTGATGTCTTTACATCGATCTTATCTCGTGGCATACGCCGGAATGTAAGTTTTATTTATTTTCGTGTCTAAAACTGTTCTCCCTGGGTCAAATCTAACATGCACATCGATTCGCATACGTCTTGCATTGTGATCATTTAAAGTATGGTTCATGAAAAGACACATCTACACACTAAGTCACGAAAAAATACATCATAGGTTGTGCTGCTTTGCGTCTGCTGTTTTAAGTGATTGTTGAAAAGGAAAGATAAAAGCACGCGTACAAACTGGAAGGATTGGCCTATTCACAAAACAATGACAATGTGCTGGATGTGAAAATATGTTCACATCAATAATAAAACCGATGCCCCACGTTACTCTGTTTGTGTCTGGCATGCCTTCAGTTCGATTCTACTAGCTCGATGCTATCCGCGTTCACAACATACTCGCAACGGGTTCACGGAACTAGACGCCATCTGAACCCGCAAGAGTCTCTTACAAGATGACGTCTGTATCCGCAAGACTTTCACTTGCGACGGGTTCATAAAACCGACTAACTAGATCGCAACATGATGGCAAAACGCGACTGCGCGTAACGCCCAGAGCACTGGGGGTTCCGCCTCGCGGCAGCAACCTCTGAACCGCACGGTTGACGTTACCGAGGTGTCTCCCAAACGCAACACGCACACCAGTCCGATTTCTCGTGTCCTCTAACTGCATCACTAAGAAAAGGATGATTTCGATGAAGACTCTGCAAACATCAACGTCTTTTATTTACGTGCGTGCGGGTCGATTTACCCGAAGCGCCCGCCGCGAACTCCCGTCTACAGCAGAAGTCTACGAAGGAAGATGGCGGCCGCCATCAAGAGCGCGGGCGCCGCCATTGCTGCCGCCGAGTTGCACCGCATGTTCTGATGGGTAATTGTGTACTTGATGCTGTTGGGGTACGGACACTCGTCGTCTGTCGGCATGCATCCTTTTCAGTTAGAGTCCAGGGTGTTGAGATTGTGAGCGACTGTGCGAGCTAACACGACTTTCATTCACCATGAACTGCTGATTACGGGCGATACACGATTCGGTCTGACCGGATGGCCCTGACCAGACGTATGCCAAAGACAGCACTGCAGTGGGAAGAACTGGTCCTGACATATCATAAGATGTACTTGCATACAGAACACGTGTTTTCAACTCGAAATCACCCGAAAGCTGCAGCATCTGGGATGAATCTCCAAGCTCTGGTGTGCCCCAAGTTCTATGATTTAAAAAAGCAGTCCAACACCATGTCCAGGAATGCTGACAATATCTACAAACTCTGGATAAGACTGGTTATCGCCTTGCAAGTTCCTGCAGCACCAGCAAAAAAAAAAATTTCCCACAGCTGAAGGCGAAGGTGCTTATTCCTATGAAACTATTCAAAGCCCACGCACAGCACCCATTTAATTCCAGGGGCACCAATTTCGTCCCCGCTCGTGTGTTTTTGGGATTTAGGGTGCTTTCAGCGGCTTGACTATATCGCGCCCGAACGCACCGAGAGTGTCGTCAAATGGTGCACACGTGGCGCAGATCTGACGGATCAGCCAGAGCCGGGTGGCCGGCCGCCGGGCTCCATATGCTTCCTTGGTTCTAATTGTCTTTAACCGATACGTGTGATATAATAACCACTGTTTTTATGAGTGGATACATTAAGTTAAACAACGCTCTTTGCAATGAACACGTTTTTGTAGTCGTCTGCGAAGGCGCACCAACTAAAAATAAGTTTGCATTTTTTGGATGGCTAGAATATGTATTTTGAGAAAAATACTTATGATATTCGTGCAGCTATCCTTTGCAGCGCTTTCTCAATAAAGAGTATCATTTTTTACCTATACCATGTCTTCATGTGGAAAAATGTCAAAATTATAACTGCAAACCGGCATTGCAGGATCATGGGTTGCTCGAATTTCGAAACTACTGATCAGAGAAGATCGACATTGTCAAAGGGGTCTTCAAGGGTGTTTATTGCCCCAGAAGCACGGTTTCATCAAAATCCGAGACAAGAAAGTGTAAATTGACGACTCTGAGGGTAGATTTTAGTGAAATGCCTCAGCCGAAGTAAAATAATCTCGAAGGGTGGTGATCGAGTAGGCATAAAAATTGAAGTGTCCAGATTGCATGCGTTATATCATCAAATACCACGAGCAAAAAATAGTAAGTAGATAGTAGAGCAATTAGTACGAGCAAAAAAAGCCTCAACACTATTACCGTAAAATCCAAGTTCCAAAATTGTCCACAATAAAATGTATCCTTAAACCAAGTTGCTACGGATTTACACATGGATCGAGAAAAGTGCAGTATCGTACTGCCTTCAAAATAGACGATTTTAATTTCAAGTTAAACTTGTTTGACTGAACGCCGACTGCGTCAGAACAGTCTGGCGCTGGGGCCGTCTCACCTGAGCACAAGTTCACTGGGTCAGTGGCCACGGTGCTGGGGTTCTCCTGGATGGAGATGAAGATGGGCGCGCAGTCGTCGTTGTGGTAGTCATCACTGCACGGCTCTGAGAAGTACTGCTCCACCTGACTCGTCGACGTCGTCTCTGCAGCGGCAGCACGAGAGGTCAGGGCCTGCACGGCCCCCTTCCTGCTGGAGCTAGAGCTTCGCGTTTACAAAAACTGACTCCCTGAGGTCAGACGCACTAACTAAGAATTAATTCAGAGACGTCCAGCTGTATAATGGTAATATAGCTCTATATCACTGCGTAATCTGAACATAATTCTGTAATAGCCAACTGGGTCCAGCTATTTGTGTGGTGTCCAGATGGGTGATAGCTTCAAAGTAATAAATATCTAGATAAAATAGGAAAGAACATCGGAAAATACTCAATTCAGTGACGATGTGTCCTCGATAAATGCGGGACTGAAATAAGAGTATCTAGCTCATGAGTGGACGGGAGGATGAAGGTATCCTTGCTGTACCCGCCGCAGTGAATACAGTGTTGCCTCGCTCACCCGTGGCCAGACATGTGACGTCATCGTTTCCGTCCACCGGCATAGTGTCCTGTCGACTAATGCAGAACTGCAGCGATCCGTAAGTCGTCTCAAACTGCCGAGCACCAAACACCCTGCTGAAGGTGGCGCGTCATCTCCGACCGAAAGCGGCAGGTAAAGAGCTATTACACGCGATCCTGAGAAGGAGACAACTGTCTATGCCACGAGGTCGACATACAGAGCGCCTAGCAACATTTACCCCCCCTCTCTCTCCCTCTCTCTCTCCCTCCCCCTCTCTCTCTCTCTCTCACCATCAGTTTGAGACCCTCGCTGGACCAGAACTGTTGCGAGCCGATCTTGAGGTAGCTGACGTGACCGGGCGTCAGGTAGTAGGTGTACTCGTGTTGGCCCTCGTTGTAGTTGTAGTCCCAGTTGTCCGTGTCGCACGCCGGATAGACCAGACGCGACGGGGCTGTGACAGGGACAACAGCGGCTCACCGCCTGCTCTGTTCAAGCAGCCGACGGGCAGGTGGGTGGGGGAGGCGTGAAGGTTATCCCCGAGAGAGAATAATAATAATATTTTTTGGGGTTTAACGACGCACTAACTGCCAGGGTCATAATGCATCGCCAACTCTCACCCTGTTGGAAGGGATTTCGGGGATCAGATCGACTTATTCAGAGGCTCCGTCCACGAGAGAGAGATCAGGGACCTTTTGGGACGGTTAATATTCGGCTGTTGGGACGAGCTTTTGGGACGATCTGGGCGTTTGGGACAGTTAATATTCGGCTGTAATTCGTATGAAAAAAGTCGTGTATGCGTATGTTCATCCGTTGGAGAAAAGTCCTTTTAGAGCGCTTTTAAATGTTTGGTACTCGCTCTGCTTCTGTGTAATCACCACGAACGACGAAGAGCGCTAACATGACTATTACGGCCATGGAGGAAATGCCGATTACATACCCAGCTACCAGCTGCGTTGGAGGGATTCAACTGAGAACAGCACGCTAAAAGTGGACAACAGAGCCTACAAAAGGCATATGGGCAAAGTACTTCGTATCACGTGGTTCAACTCGTTGTGCAACATGAGCCTAAGGATTTTCAGCACTATCGGTGACTTTCGCAGGTCATTACCTGATTTACAAAACGTTGGGCCTTGGAGTTTTGACTAGCACTACAAGATGCAGGATGAATCAGATGAGCACCACAAAGCATAAAATAACTTCAATCTCGATCCACGTGCAAAACTCAACAAGCAGCCCTCCACAGTCTAGTAGCAAGACCCAGATGGGTCCCGGCATGCACCACACCGCCCAGCATCGACCACTTACACTGGCAGAGCGCCTGGTTGACCTTGGGCACGAGCAGGTCTCGGATGTCCTGCTGGCTGGCCTCCCAGGTGAACATGTTGTCGCTGCTGAACTGGCGACGGTCCATGTCCTGCTGCACGCCGTTGAAGACGTTGGAGTTGTCCGACAGAGTGAAGATGTTGATATCTGACCGGAGGAAGGGAGGTCAATGTCAGAACCTGAAGACGCGGCGCGGCTGACGGACTGTGCTTGAATGTAGTGTTCATTAAACTTGTAGTTATTTGCTGTTAAAATAATATAATAATTTCTAACTGTATAGAAAGAGGAAGTGTGCTGCCCCCTTCAGTTCTGTTGAACAGGACCTTCGAGCATGATAGTGTAGTCCATTAAAACGGCCCCGAGTAAGTCCTGCCACGATGACCAACAAATACAATTATATTCACCTTAAAACATGCTGACCTCACGCTGCCGCCGGTTAAATACTTAGAACCATTAAAACAATGGGGAGGGCGGCTCACGAGATCGCTCGTGGCGGAGCACAATCTCCTAAAACAGACCTCAGCAATATCCCAACTTTCACGATTATACATGGAGTTCCACATCTGGAGGACAAAATTTTTCGCGTCTTGAAATCTCCATTTCTTACGTACCAAATGATAGTTATTTGAGATGGCATGTGTTAAAATCGTTTAGTCTATGGTGTCACTACGCTATATGCGTCCTTTTATATATGAAAACAAATCAACTGATTTTGTCCACACTTCCCATGAAAGTATGAGCAAGCAGACGTATTTTCAGCTCTCAGCAGCAAATTTATGCACCTACCATCATATTGCTTTCGGCACATATGAAAGTATGACCTCAGATACTTCTCTGAAGCATGGCTTATGGTATCTTTATTGTGAATGGTTTCTTTTTTTGGCATCGGTCTTACGAATTTCCATCTCTTCCCCCTTCAATTTTGACACCACTCTTTGTGCAGACATTCTCAGGCCACTCTGACCTCCGACTGACCGGGGAATGCGTCGCAGAGGGCGTTCAGGGCGTCGGTTACGTCGTCCTGGTTCTGGATGCCGCTGTAGCCGGAGCCCATCAGCAGCACCGTCTGAGTGTTGGACCGCGCTATCACCTGGTGGCAGGACCGCGAGTTAGAGTCTCGGTCTCCTGCCGCAACGGCGCTGCCAGCGAGTGGCTAATGCACAAACCAGAGCCATGATTCGCGAGGCTAGGACTGAGACGGAGCCGGGAGCCCGTGAATAGGGAAGAGCACATATCGCGGGAGTTTCTGTATAACTAGAACTGCGTGAGGGTAGGACAGAGCTTAGAACCCCATCAGGATGCACAGGAAAACATCATACTAATTAAGCATACGCGTCGAAATAAGGGTTCAGGGGCCCCGGACCCTTCCTCTACTTTTCATCTCAAGACAGGGGCGTAGCCAAGGGGGGGCAGGGACAGCCGCCCCTCCCCTGAGGGCCCGAAGGGCCCCCTGAGGACACGAGCCGCGCGAAGCGCGGCTCACCCACACTATACTCTGTGGTCAAATTTGGCATTTTATACCAGACAGGGTCCTCTTAAGCCCTCTTCAGCACTCTATTCTGTAACAAGCAGGGACCTTTTTACCCATCAGGGCCCTTTTGGCGCTGTTTCAGGGGGCCTTTTCGGGGCGCCGCCCCTCCCTGAGGGAAATCCTGGCTACGCCCCTGTCTCAAGATTTCCCGATTTCAAACAAATTGGGAATAAACTACAACGCTCGTAACGAGCCGGTGCCAAAGGCACCAATCCGCCCAAATCCGATGAGTTTTTCGTTCTAGACGGGGACGTTTCTGGTCAGCAGCAGGTTGAACATTGACAGGCTCCCTCACTTCTCCTGTGGCGGCACCGTTCAATAAAAGGAGCGAAAAACAGCCTTGGGGCTCTGCGCTGTACCGACACTACCGAATTAACACGCGCATTGACGGGGGGCGGGTACCCGCCCCCCTCGGGTTTTTCGGAGACAGCAGAAAAACGGCGGCGCGTAGCGCCGCCGTACTTGCTATACCTTTTCCCTCATCATTTTTACAACTTCTGTGAAAATTCTAAGGTTAGGTCATCTCAGGTCAGGTCACCAGTACAGGTCAAGTGACCCGACCTCAAAAAAAGTTTAAGATAGCATAAGTCGGAGCAGGGTGAACTTATCCGATTGAAACTCATGTCACATAATGGCCCTACCGAGTTCTCTAACATATGTTCCGGTATTTTTGATATCGATGACCTAAGGTCAGGTACGACGAATGACCTCTCCATTGGAAATACATGGGAAAAATGGTTTTTACGGAATAACTCAGTAACGGATGGTGATGAGCATTTATTTTAGCTGCATTAGACTCGCCTGGGCTTGGCGGTTCTAATGATATGCATTTTATATAATTTGACCCTGACCTGACCTCAGGTCAGGTCAAATCCTTGATTTGACCTAGCAAGGTCAAATTATATATCATTCGATTCGGCTTGCTAAGAGGATTCATATGGTTCAAGTCGTTTTGCTCTATCTTTACTTGTTCAGATGTAATGCCCGAAAAACTGAATTTTACATGTTATCCCTATGACGGGCATGTTTTGACCTCTCGTGACCTTAAATGTGACCTGACAAAAAAATGGTTCAAATGTTTTCGATGGAGAAGTGGATGGGCAGCCCAACGCCGTTTACCGTTTTTCGCTACCTACCGTGGTTCTCGAGATCTTAGGGGAGGCGGGTACCCGCCCCCGTCAATGCGAAGGTGGCTCAGACCCCCGTCAATGCGCGTGTTAATATGACGTCACCAACTCTCACCCTGTTGGGAGCGAATTACGGGGATATGCAGAATCGGGCCCAGGGATTTGAGGCCGGGCCAGCGGCGCGGAAATATCTGCGACGCTGCCAGGATTTACCCGCGATCCACGATACCAGTGCATCTCCCCAATTAAAAGAGGAACACCTATTGAGCGGGACGTCATTACTCACGTCGTTGCGGTTCTGCTCCATCATGTCGGTGAAGTAGGTGGTCAAGGCGTTGATGGCTGCGGCCAGATTCCCGCGTACCGACGGAACTAAACACCATAGGGACAGAATCAGGCGTGCGGCAGCGTATCGACCACCATGCACAAAGGCACTAGCATTCTGCATCTCTAACATAGTGACCATTGGGTCGAAAAATGGCTCGGCGCTTTTCTCTTAATAATAACGAAATACTGTAAAGCTCTACGTTTTTCAGGCTATCGCTGGGTAAAGAAAATATTTTTACAAATTAAATCATATATTTCGATACCTTTTGGGGTATCTTGTTCACTGGTTTCACAGATTGAAAAAGACGATACTGAGATAAAATTACTTTTTATCTAAGTATCGTCTTTTTCAATATGTGAAACCAGTGAACAAGATACCACAACAGGTATCGAAATATATGTTTTAATTTTTAAAAATATGTTCTTTACCCAGCGATAGCCCGAAAAACGTAGAACTTTACATTAATCAACCTGGATAAAAATGGCACTAAAAACTGACCTAACAAAATACTGATCACTAAAAATTGCAAAGCTCCTTATATCATCCATAATAACAATCTTCGAGGAAAACAGTTTTTTTTTGCTTCAACGCATTCATTCACCTACCCCATGAAACCGATAAGAGCACTTCCCAAAACAATTCCCCGGTCTTTATGTCGACGTCATCGAGCTTCACCGTTAAATTGCTGCGCGTCGCAGGCGAAGCGGGCCTTGTTGGTGTAGTTCCACTTGTCCATGAGCACGCTGCCGTCGGCTCCGCTCACCACGTGCATATACGACATGTTCCAGCCCATGTTCAGCGCCAGCGCCATCTCGCTGAGAGGATACACAGCGGACGTGTGTGAGGCATACATGGTATCAGTGTATGAGACGACATACGGGATTCGTGTGTAGCGAAACACGGTTTAGGTGTGTGAGAGGATACATGGCATAAGTGCATGAGAGGATATACGGTATTCGTGCATTAGGAGACGCGGTCTACATGATCTAGGAGACACGGTATAGGTGTGAGAGAGGATACATGGCATAAGTGCATGAGAGGATATACGGTATTCGTGCATTAGGAGACGCGGTCTACATGATCTAGGAGACACGGTATAGGTGTGTGAGAGGATACATGGCATAAGTGCATGAGAGGATATACGGTATTCGTGCATTAGGAGACGCGGTCTACATGATCTAGGAGACACGGTATAGGTGTGTGAGAGGATACATGGCATAAGTGCATGAGAGGATATACGGTATTCGTGCATTAGGAGACGCGGTCTACATGATCTAGGAGACACGGTATAGGTGTGTGAGAGGATACATGGCATAAGTGCATGAGAGGATATACGGTATTCGTGCATTAGGAGACGCGGTCTACATGATCTAGGAGACACGGTATAGGTGTGTGAGAGGATACATGGCATAAGTGCATGAGAGGATATACGGTATTCGTGCATTAGGAGACGCGGTCTACATGATCTAGGAGACACGGTATAGGTGTGTGAGAGGATACATGGCATAAGTGCATGAGAGGATATACGGTATTCGTGCATTAGAAGACGCGGTCTACATGATCTAGGAGACACGGTATAGGTGTGTGAGAGGATACATGGCATAAGTGCATGAGAGGATATACGGTATTCGTGCATTAGGAGACGCGGTCTACATGATCTAGGAGACACGGTATAGGTGTGTGAGAGGATACATGGCATAAGTGCATGAGAGGATACACGGTATTCGTGCATTAGGAGACGCGGTCTACATGATCTAGGAGACACGGTATAGGTGTGTGAGAGGATACATGGCATAAGTGCATGAGAGGATATACGGTATTCGTGCATTAGGAGACGCGGTCTACATGATCTAGGAGACACGGTATAGGTGTGTGAGAGGATACATGGCATAAGTGCATGAGAGGATATACGGTATTCGTGCATTAGGAGACGCGGTCTACATGATCTAGGAGACACGGTATAGGTGTGTGAGAGGATACATGGCATAAGTGCATGAGAGGATATACGGTATTCGTGCATTAGAAGACGCGGTCTACATGATCTAGGAGACACGGTATAGGTGTGTGAGAGGATACATGGCATAAGTGCATGAGAGGATATACGGTATTCGTGCATTAGGAGACGCGGTCTACATGATCTAGGAGACACGGTATAGGTGTGTGAGAGGATACATGGCATAAGTGCATGAGAGGATATACGGTATTCGTGCAGTAGAAGACGCGGTCTACATGATCTAGGAGACACGGTATAGGTGTGTGAGAGGATACATGGCATAAGTGCATGAGAGGATATACGGTATTCGTGCATTAGGAGACGCGGTCTACATGATCTAGGAGACACGGTATAGGTGTGTGAGAGGATACATGGCATAAGTGCATGAGAGGATATACGGTATTCGTGCATTAGGAGACGCGGTCTACATGATCTAGGAGACACGGTATAGGTGTGAGAGAACACATGGTAAACGTCCCTGAGAGGACGCACAGTATACGTCCGTGAGAGGACACAGAGTATACGTCTATGAGAGGACACACAGTATACGTCTATGAGAGGACACACAGTATACGTCTGTGAAAGGACACATAGTATATGTCTATGAAAGGACACACAGTATACGTCTATGAAAGGACACACAGTATACGTCTGTGAAAGGACACACAGTATACGTCTGTGAAAGGACACACAGCATACGTCTGTGAGAGGACACACAATATACGTCTGTGAAAGGACACACAGTATACGTCTATGAAAGGACACACAGTATACGTCTATGAAAGGACACACAGTATACGTCCGTGAAAGGACACACAGTATACGTCTATGAGAGGACACACAGTATACGTCTATGAGAGGACACACAGTATACGTCTGTGAAAGGACACATAGTATATGTCTATGAAAGGACACACAGTATACGTCTATGAAAAGGACACACAGTATACGTCTATGAAAGGACACACAGTATACGTCTATGAAAGGACACACAGTATACGTCCGTGAAAGGACACACAATATACGTCTGTAAGAGGGCACACATAACACGTCTATGAAAGCGCACACAGTATACGTCTGTAAGAGGACGCACAGTATACGTCTGTGAGAGGACACACAATATACGTCTGTGAGAGGACACACAGTATACGTCTGTGAGAGGACGCACAACATACGTCTATGAAAGGACACACAGCATACGTCTGTGAGAGGACGCACAACATACGTCTGTGCGAGGACGCAAAGTATACGTCTGTGAGAGGACGCACAACATACGTCTGTGAGAGGACACACAGTATACGTCTGTGAGAGGACACACAGTGTACGTCTGTGAGAGGACGCACAATATACGTCTGTGAGAGGACGCAAAGTATACGTCTGTGAGAGGCAGAGACGGCGGATTCCATTTTCGATAAGTGGTGCAAGATTTTCTGTAGGGGAGCGCCTTCCTCCCCAGGGGGCGCCATCATCCCTTGGGGGCGACTTTGCTATCCAAGGGCGTTCTGCAGAAACTCTTTGGACTCGGCGTGCGAGGCCACTTGAGGTGGTTTATTTCTAATATTCCGAAAAATAGGTATTTTAGATTTCGCGTAAACTCAGTCGTTTCGGATTGGTATCAGCAACAGAGTGGCATAGCCCAGGATTCTGTGATTTTCATAGCCTTGTTTGCAGTTATGACCAATGATATTGCAGACACTTCCCGCAAACATACGTCACGTGTTTTTCGTTGAAGACTTCACAATATGGGTGACAGCGTCTACTACAGCAGCTGCGCAGAGGCGGCTGCAGCTTGGCCTTGACACATTGCAGCAATGGATCACAAGCAATGGACTGAAATTTTCAAGTTCAAAGACAAAGTGCATGTACTTTTATAATTGACATTGAGACTGAATACCCGATGTTGTAAATTCGCGGAAATCCGATCGACGTTGTAGCAGAAACTAGATTTATCGGGCTCACACTCAATAAACTTTCATATGTGCCACACATAGTTCATATATGGAGGATTTCCGCAAAAAATGTTTCGATACGCTGAAAATACTGAAGGTGTTGACGAGGATGAGATACGGTGCGGATAGAGAAATGTTTCTCATGCTGTACACGTTATACGCTTATCGCCTATATATACGTTATGCGCACGTTATACGCTCATCGTTACACGCTACGCTGTAAGCTTCTTATGCTATATAGATCACTTATTCGTTCGAAGATCGAGTACGGCTGTGTTGTGTATGGGGCCGCTCCTTAGTCCGCGAAAAAGATTATCGATATGTCCATGATCACGATATCAGAATAGTAACAGGGGCGTTCCTAGCTTCACCCATAATAAGCATGCTAGTGGAAATTAATGAAATACCGCTACAAATGCGCAGTAAGATACTCGCTTTGCATTAAGCCATTAAAGGGAATGTGGCACCTTGGTCGAATCCTGGAATTTGGTGCAATTAGGCGTACTTTTAACCGAAAATAATGAAACCACTCACGATTTCTCTGAAAAATGTACAAGAAGCTCAATATTTTGATTTTTAAAATACTCCTCTAGAAAAAGAAATAAATATCAGCCTGTTGATGATGTCACGATCTGGCAACCACTACCATACTTGAAACGCTTCAAGGGCTTCGATTGGCTGATGCTCATCGTGACGTCAGTATATGTCGTCACACCAGTAGCTCACAACAATGGCCGCCCGGCGAGGGGCTGATGAGGGGCTGGTGTCAGGTAGGTTTTAGCTTTTTTCTACAGAAATATCGAGTTCCAAGACAAATGATATATGGAGTACCGGGTTTTCCGACTTGCTTTACAACTTGGCTATCTCAGTTAAAATGACGTTATGAAGGTGCCACATTCCCTTTAAAGGGAATGTGGCATCTTTAGAACTTGATTTTAACTGAGATAGCCAAGTTGTAAAGCATTTCGAAAACCAGGTGCTCTATATATCATTTGTCTTGGAACTCGATATTTCCGTAGAAAAAAACTAAAACCTACCCGAAATGTAATTCTCATGTACCTCTGTGGCTGCCAGATCATGATATCATCCACAGGCAGATGTTTATTTCTTTTCCTATAGGAGTATTTTAAAAATCAGAGTATTGGGCTTGTTGTACATTTTTTCAGAGAAATCATGAGTGGTTTCATTATTTCGGCTAAAAGTACGCCTAATTACACAAAATTACAGGATTTTACCAAGGTGCCACGTTCCCTTTAAAATCAGTGACCAACATGCCCCACATACCAAACATTTTTTGGCGACGCCTGCCTCTGTCAGATAGACAGTGGCTCGCGTGTTGCAACCCGTCACCCGGGAGTGAGAGTCTGTGCCTGGCTGGCACAGGCTGGTATCGACAGCAGCCTCGTAGAACCACATGAAGCAGCTGTTATTGAACCATAGCTCATCTCGACAGGTAGCACGAACATAGACCTACTCCAACAAAGCAAAAATTTGCCTCCTGAACCGACGCGCCAATAATTTACGAACTTGTGTGCGGAGCCGTTCGAAATCCACGTCTGTTTCAGACAGACGGTTGCAAAAGAAAGTGACAATGGCACAGGGCGTGCAGTTGTTGGTGACGATGTTGAAAAGTTTTCTAGTTTGTCTTACGAAGGATCCATTTTTACTTCAGAGCTGTATGCCATTTTTTGCTGTTTGGACCAGGTGTCTAAGCTGATGGCGAGGAAGTTTGCGATTTTTCCCGATTCGCTGTCTTATCTATAGACATTGAAGCAATTTTATTTCTATAATGCGCCATTTCCTTGGCGGGCCATGCTGAAGATGACCGGATCTTCTGTGTGCACTGAGTGGTTCAGTAGGAAGACACAGTCAGCTTGGAGGACTACCATCTCAGCTTGAAGACTCGAGCAGAGCGAGCCTGCTGGTCGCCTGAGCTCATGCTGGACTCCGTCTGGTGACTCGATGAAGACCCAGCTCCCCCGCTCGTGACCCCTCCGTGTACTGGCCCGTCGGTCCACACCCATGTGGCACATGGAGTCAGGGAAGCGAGGTGGAGGAGAGCTACTCGCTTCTTCCGGACAGGTGGCGCTCCTGATGTCAGCGGGCCCACGTCTAGTTGAAATGTGACTCACTCTCCTGATACCCACGATGGAAGACGTCGAGGAAGGAGAGACTCGATGGGGAGGGAGATGCGTGCTTGATCCCACATCTCTCTGCCCACCTGCCGCCACCCGGTCACCGAGGAGAGTCGAGAGGGCGCTGTCGCCTCCGCACGTCTTCACAGGTCTTCAGGCGGCAGCGCATGGGGTGTGACGATACGCAACGGCGCTCTCATTTTGCGTCCCAGCAGCTCGACATGAAATGGCGGTGTGGCGTGGAGCCACGCTGCGGCCGCTTGCTCCATCGCTCCTCTCACGTAGCCAGTAGCGACGGTTCGGAGGTGCTGTTCGTGCAGCCCCCAGTTGCAGCCGGACAGTTGACGTAGGTGGGAGATGCGGGGGTGGACCTTCTCCCACAGTCTCCTACAGTGTGGACCAAAGTGGAGGAGCCGATCGATGGTGACGCCAAGTAGCTGTAGGGTGTCTCCAGCAGTGACACTTCCCGTCGACCTTAAAACTGAAGGGATCGGCGTCTCTTGCCCACTGTGACATCACCAGTACTTGGATCTTGGCTCCTGATACCAGCATTTTGTGCTGTCGGGCCCACTTCACGAGGGTGCCAGCAGCAGCCTGCGCCCGGTCCTTGGCGACTTGGATGTTGTTGCCCGTGCAGAGAGCCGCCGTATCATCGGCGTACATGTTAGGGGAGCATCCGGGAACCGCGCGGAGTGCGTCCACCAGCCGAGCCGCCCATAACAAAAATAAAACTGGCGAAAAGACACTGCCTTACGGCAGGTCAGTTCGGAAAATGCGCTCACTGGAAAGCACGCCATTTAGTTCCACCTTGACTCTTCGGTCCCGGAGCCACTGCCAAATCCAGGCCATCGTGCAATTTGGCAGCCCCATCTCCAGGAGGCGAACGCGTAGCAGGTGGTGGTCGACTACGTCGTACGCGTGCGCGAAATCAAACGCGACGAGGACGTATTTCTGCGCGGTCTGTCCATCGGGAAGGCAGCTGTGTCTCGATTTGGGCATGCACAGTGCACGCTCACCTCTTCTCTTAAATGATGCGTCCTGAACTTGACCTGAAGACGATGGTTGGATGTATAAGTGGATGGTCAGTGATAAAATATACTCGTTTAATCAATCTGAATGGTCTTTTCACTTCAATCTGAACACTGCACATGATCATTAAACGCGCAAATCACAGCCAATAAACGAAAAAAGTTATCAATTTATCAAGAGAGTACTTGGACACGTTGAAACTGTTTTCATTTATTCTAGTGGGTCCCATTTTTTGTCACAAATCACACATGCCTATTCCTGCCATGATTTATTTCAGCATTCAATCACCTGGCTACGAAAACTCTCTAAACACCTCGAAAATTCACGCACAAGAGCAATTCTCCCATGCTGATGAATTGAACAATATAGATAAAGGTCGATGGAAATTACCCACATACTTCATTCTGTGTTTATCTTGACGTTTCAACTTTCCTTATATTTCCTTGAGTCTGCCATCTGGTTGAAACATTTTTTTGGATCTATTAATAATTTGGGTTAAAGTCCGGTTTGCATTGCCTACAATGTCAAAGCTTCCCCGCTGAGATAATTTTCTGGGACAGCGCACAGGCCAGGTTCACACTCGCTGCGATTGTTTTCAATGTCCTCTCATCATTATCTTACGAATCTTGGCCACGTGGAAACGCAAAATGATGCATATCATATTTGATATTAAAATAAAGTTAACCCCTCTTCACAAATAGAAAAATCCTCAGATATGTACCTTTATGTTCAGCTGTTGCATCCATTGGCGGACGCAGGGGGGCCATTCTGGCCATGGCCTCCCCCAAACGCCGGGGAAATTTTTGAAAAAGGTGTTTACACTAGGTCTGTAGAGAAAAAAATCTTGGCTCCCACCCCCCCCGCCCCTCCCGAGAGCGATCATGTACTTGGAGAGGTAGCTTATACTAGGTTTGTCGAGCACTGAAAAAGGGTGTTTACACTAGGTCTGTAGAGCAAAAAAAAAATATTCGCTCCCACCCCTTCCCCCCAGGAGGAGAGGCAGACATGGGTTTGGCCGCCACAAAACTCGGGTCTGCGTCCGCCCCTGGTTGCATCTTCCCAAGTGTCTTGCATTTCTTCGTGACCTAGTGGTAGTTACAGATTTTCAAGAGGTGCCGAAAAAAGTGTGGACTGAACTGTTTAGAAATTCATCGTTTCAAATATCACGCCAAATAGCTATCTTGTTTGGCTGGTACAAACAGTTATGGCTGGGGGAGGGAGGGAGGGACAGAACGTTGTTAAAAATACGATCCACAAAAATAACGGCAACCGAAAACCGAATACCATAGGTGCCCTTTGGGTGGAAAGTTGATGGTAAAGTGCGCACTCTGAGGCTCCGCTTTCCCCTCACTTACCAAAATTCTAGATCCGCCCATACGCGGAACCAGGGGGCAAAGGGGAGGGACAGATGCAGTTCCCCGATCGATCCTCGGCGCCCCCTGAAAGGTCGATGGCACTCGCCTGAAATGGCGCTTCCCACCCTTCCCTCAGGATGCGAAAACCGGTGTTCACCGATAGCATTTGACGCCCACCTGATAGGTTTTTCCGGTCAACAGTGGCGCCCCCTGCTCCGGATGGCGCCCCCGGAAAAGTGCCCCCCCCTCTGATTGGCAATCCTGGATCTGCCTATGGATCCGTCACTGTTTAAGAGCAAACAATTCACAGGAAAAGCAGGAAAATATCAAATGTTAGCGGGGATTGGTGCAGCCAAGATAATTGATGATACTAATAAATTTTTTAGTTATGTGGATAAAATTATTTGGTGGCCACGCGGGGTTGGAAGGGCATCCCCGGCTTCCTATGAAATGGGCAGTGTGCTAAAAGAATATTTCGTCAAGTCAATATCAAAAAATCAACATTTAGTTCTATACAGTGCACTGTTCACTGCAGTGATACAAGAGTGCACTGTCCTTTTTCTGTGGGTTTATGACAACCGGTAGGGGTCGTTTTAGCCTCAAATATGCCTTTTGTGGTATTTATTTGGCCATTTGGCCGCCCCGGTAGCTCAGTTGGTAGAGCGTTGGGCTCCGGCCCGCTGCTCAGAAGCATGCAGTGGCAGTGCATGTCCAGGCTTGGGATCGGTTCCCCTGAGACGCTCCGGCGCTCAATCGTTTGCCCGACGTAGGTCAGCTGGCAACCGACTGGTGAGAGGGTGACCTGAGCGGGGCGGCCGTCCCTGTGCTTTGTGGGATGTTAAACTTTGGCTTCTAAATTATCCCTTCATTGTGGGAGTTGCACACCATCATTTTTTCATGGTGTGCAACTGTCCCGCGGAATCCGCCGTCCCTTCCGCCCCTGCTCTCAAGGGAGCGCCTTTGCTATTCAAGGGAGCTTATGCTTTTCAGAGGGGGTGCCTTTGCTCTATGGCGGGGGGGCGCCTTTTGATGTACAGGAGTGCCTGTGCTAACCAGAGGGCGCCTATGCTATCCAGGAGCGTCGTTATTCCTCTACTGGGGCGCCTTTTTCTATCCAGGGGCGCCTCTTGCTGTCTAGGGGGCGCCTTTGCCTTCCAAGGGCGCCTATGCTATCCAGAGGAGTGCCTTTACTCAAGGGGGTGACGCCTTTTGCTTTCCAGGGCGCAGCTTTGATGTCGAGGTGCGTCATTCATATATGAAAATGTCTTTCACAGAGGATCCTACCTCTGGGTAGGCGATGATTAGGCTTGATTTTCTCTGACCGGCCGGGGGCGCCGGCCAAATCCGGGGGTGCCACCCAAATCCGTGGGGGGGGCGCCTCACCGGACCAGTTCTAAAACAGGTGTGCGGAAGATACTTTTGCACACCAACATTTTTCATGGCGTGCAACTGCAGACCCTGCTCCGCGGAATCCGCCGTCCCTGCCGCCGTTGTTCTCCGGGGGGTGTCTTTTTCTCTCCAGGAGGCACCTCTGCTCTCCAGGGGGCGCCTTTCCTACCCAAGGGCGCCTATGTTATCTAGGGGGCGCTAATTCTCTGCGGGGGCGCCTTTTGCTGTCCAGGGGGCGCATGTGATATCCAGGGGCGCCGTTTCTCTTCTTCGGAGGCACCTCGGCTGTCTAGGAGGTGCATACGCTACCCAAGGGCGCCTATGCTAACCAGAGGGGCGCCTTTACTCAAGGAGGCGCATTTTTCTGCCCAGGGCGCGGCTATGATGTAAGGGGGTGCCATTCATATATGAAAATGTCTATTTTCACAGAGGATCCTACCTCTTCAGGTAGGCGGTAATTAGGCTTGATTTTCTCTGACCGGCCGGGGGCGCCGGCTGAGGCCGGGGGAGGGGGCGCCTCCCTGGACAAAGCCAAAACAAGGGGTGCAAAAAGATACTTTTGCACCACTTGAAAAAAATCGAGTGGTGCAACTGCACCACTTGCACCCTGGAATCCGCCGTTCCTGGTGAGAGGACACACAGTATACGTATGTGAGTGGTCACACAGTATACATCTGAGTGGTCACACAGTATACATCTGTGGGAGGACACACAGTATACGTCTGAGGGAGGACACACAGTATACATCTGAGAGGACGCACAATATACATCTGTGGGAGGACACACATTATACGTCTGTGAGGACACACAGTATACATCTGGGGGACACACAGTATACGTCTGAGGAGGACACACAGTATACGTCTGTGAGAGGACACAGTATACATCGAGAGGACGCACAATATACACTGTGGGAGGACACAAGTATACGTCTGTGAGGACACACGTAACATGGGGCACAAGTATGCGTCTGTGAGAGGACACACAGTATACATCTGAGAGGACGCACAATATACATCTGTGGGAGGACACACAGTATACGTCTGTGAGGACACACAGTATACATCTGGGGGACACACAGTATGCGTCTGTGAGAGGACACACAGTATACATCTGAGAGGACGCACAATATACATCTGTGGGAGGACACACAGTATACGTCTGTGAGGACACACAGTATACATCTGGGGGGACACACAGTATACGTCTGAGGGAGGACACACAGTATACGTCTGTGAGGACACACAGTATACGTCTGAGGGAGGACACACAGTATACGTCTGAGGGAGAACACACGGTATTCGTGTAAGGAAACATGGTCTGCGTGAGTGAGGGCACACGGTATACCAATGTGAGAGGATATACAGAACTTCAGTATGAGGAATCACGGCACACAGCAGTGACAGAGAATATACGTGAGTTATAGAAAAAACAGTGCACGCGCGAGAGTGCATACGGCATTCGAGTATAAAAGGTACATATATAAAATCAGTGCACTAGAGTATAAATAATAAAGGTGAATTCCTAAATTATGATCTGTAACTGAAGGACTGTATCAACATCATAGTTCAGGACAACGCGTGGGGGAGGTAGACACTCAAGCATACGCAGGAATGTCGAGACAAGCTTATTTGTTTGGCAGGGCTGTGATGTGATCATCTGCATGAAATGTTCCCAAGCATTTAGTGGCTATTCTCGCTCTTTAACACGCGCATTGACGGGGGTCTGAGCCACCTTCGCATTGACGGGGGGCGGGTACCCACCCCCTAAGATCTCGAGAACCACGGTAGGTAGCGAAGAACGGTAAACGGCGTTGGGCTGCCCATCCACTTCTCCATCGAAAACATTTGAACCATTTTTTGTCAGGTCACATTTAAGGTCACGAGAGGTCAAAACATGCCGTCATAGGGATAACATGTAAAAGCAGTTTTTCGGCCATTACATCTGAACAAGTAAAGATAGAGCAAAACGACTTGAACTATATGAATCCTCTTAGCTAGCCGAATCGAATGATATATAATTTGACCTGACTTGAGGTCAGGTCAGGGTCAAATTATATAAAATGCATATCATTAGAACCGCAAAGCCCAGGCGAGTGTAATGCAGCTAAAATAAATGCTCTATCACCATCCGTTACTGAATTATTCCGTGAAAACCATTTTTCCATGTATTTCCAATGGAGAGGTCATGCCTCGTACCTGACCTTAGGTCATCGATATCAAAAATACCGGAACATATTTTAGAGAACTCGGTGGGGCCATTATGTGATATGAGTTTCAATCGGGTAAGTTCACCCTGCTCCGACTTATGTTATCTTAAACTTTTTTGAGGTCGGATCACTTGACCTGTACTGGTGACCTGACCTGAGATGACCTAACCTTAAAATTTTCACAGCAGTTGTAAAAATGATGAGGGAAAAGGTATACCGAGTACGGCGGCGCGTAGCGCCGCCGTTTTTCTACTGTCTTCGAAAAAACCCGAGGGGGGCGGGTACCCGCCCCCGTCAATGCACGTGTTAAAAATACGACGCAAAGTGCACCTGCTTCAGTCGTCTTCCCTTTTCTCAGTGCACTCGTCAGAACTAATCCTGCCCAGAGGAAGACACCCATGACGTGCCCCGCTATTATGACCACCTGCGCGCTCTGAAGCCCTGGACCCGGCGGCCGGGCGGCACTTACGAGAGGAACACCTTCTGCGCCTGCAGGCTGGAGTCGCCCTGGGACGCGTCCAGCACCACCGTCAGGTCGGCCATGGTCTCGCACACCGGGTCGTCCGGCTGCTGGCCCGGCGGAGGCACGTCCCGACAGCCCGGCCCGTCGTCCTGCATAGAGTTACCTGCGGAGAGGGCGGCGCCGCTGGGGGTTGAACGACGCACCAACTGCCAGGGTCATACGGCGGCGCCGTCTGCTGATGCCCGGCAGCGGTGCAGGTACGGGGATGTGATAGACCCGCTGGTGATACTGCAGAACCAAGAGCGGGTCCAGGGGGCGATCCGGCCACGCTCCCCCCAAAGCGGTCAAATTTTACCTAGTTTTAGCCGATTTGGGTCGATTCTCTTCAACAAGTTTTCATGATTTTACCCTGGTGTTGCACCCCCCCTCCCCAACGTTTCATCTAGATTTAGATCAGATATACATCTGAGCATAACTGTTGCAGTGGAGCATATGGCTGTGTACAATCATAATTTTCCCGGTAATGAACACAAATATAACACATTTTTGATAATTCCTCCGAGTTTGTGAAGGTTATCATTTCATTAGTGACGTGTTTGGTAGCGTACCGGCAAACTGGTTGACTTCGGCCTGTACCGCTGAGACCAGCGAGTCGATGCCGTCGTCCAGGTTGTCCTGGGACAGCATTGGCATCTTGCCGAGGTCCGCCGCGTAGTAGGCGAACGCGAAGTTGTTGGCCTGAAATTGGGGAACAGGCACACTGTGTCAGCAGCAAGCTGTGCTCTCCGACGGAGTTGTACCATACAATGTTATGTTTCATACAGCAGGATTTTAGAGTGCAACGGTTGAAAAATCAGGCATATATGGCTCTTCTCTAAACTACTAAGGCTTTAGACCCTGAGCTGCAGCCATGAGTTATACGCAGATATAAATGTGTGCGGTTGAACACTTTTACACTGTATGAGCTGAATCGCACAGAGCTCGCATATATTCACACACACATATATGTATATATATATATATATATACCATTATGAATTTTATCGCCCTCGAGAACCTGTCCAGACCTGGAAAATTGCTCTTTTTGGGGCAGATGCTCGATGGGATATCAACACAGCCCATTCGGCCGTAAGTTTTCCTTGTCAAGACTGAATGCACATTTATGGAGAAGCTGTGAAGCAGGGCATTTTTTAAGGAAAAGTCAGTGGAGGGGCATTTCTTGTGCTGGCCATTATAGTGTCTTCAGGGGATCAAGACCCCATTTTGAGGGGGTTTTAATCAAACTTAGACGCCTTAGTGTTAAAAAATGTTGCTCAATTTTTGTGTTATGCCATGCTATTCCATATTATAGATGCTGCCCCGGGCTGCCAAGTTTTTTTTCGGTGGAAAAGTCAAACCGAGTTAGAAAAAGGGCCAAAGAGGGGCAAAGTTTTATTTTCACTAAAATAGCCAAATAAATACCACAAAAACCAGATTTAAGGCTAAAACAACCCCTAGCAGTAGTCATAAGCCCACAGAAAAACTAAACTACTTGTATCACTGTTTAAGACTAATTGTTGACAGTTTGATATTGACTTGACGCAATATTTTTTAGCACACTATCCATTTAATAGGAAGCCAGGGGTGCCCTTCCAGTCCCGCGTGACCATCAAATGATTTTATCCACATAACCAGAACTTTTGTTAGCATCATTAATCATCTTGGCCTCACCACTCCCCGCTTACATTTAATGTTTTCTGTCTTTTCCAGCTATGCATCTTTTTGCTCTTGAACAGTGGCGGATCTAGAATTTTGGCACGTGGGGGAGTGCGGAGCATCAGAGGGCGCACTTTGCCATCAACGTTTCACCCAAAGTGTGCCTATAGTATCGCATCCTTCGCATCCGATTTTCGGTGGATCGTGTTTTTAACAAAGTTCTGTCCCTCCCTCCCACTACCCTACCATTTTTTCTGCTGCTCTGCTGCTTTTTGGGTGTCAGAATATCGTATTCAAGAGCGGGAGAGGTCAAAAGTAGCCATATTTATACAAGGAACAAACCATAAATAGCTTAGGTGCCAGCAGCTAGAAAAAGGGGCAAAAAGGCCAGATTCCAAGAAAGGGCCAACCGAAAAAATTGCGGGGCCAAACACGACAAAAAAAGCCCAACTCGAGATATTTGGCCACAAAATGGCCAACCTGGCAGCCCTGACACAGCCGCAATGTATTCCAAATGAAAATGTTATTTTCCTATTTTTCTTTATGCGTGTGGCAAGGTAAGTAAATTCCTAAAGTATCGAACACAAGTGGTTTATAGGCTAAATCGAGATAAGGCTTTATGTACATGCCTACATGAGTGGCTGTTGCTGTCGAAACCATCTAGGGAATGTAGTACAAAAACCCGCTAATAGTTTTCTAGGCTTATCGACGCACCAGCTGTTGGGTCATATGGCGTCGCGAGCCCTTTCCTTGTTGGAAGGGTTTCTCGGGAGACAGTTTGTTGATTCTAACGAAAGGCTGTGGCCGAATATATATTCTCTCCCAATTTTCAACATCAACGAATCGATGAGAAAGGCCAACTAACAACTTATTGACTTTGCAGAACAAATCGATGCAGCGATCTCACTATGAATTTCAGGTATGATACAACCAGCGTCGGAAAAAGGGGACCAGGGGCCTCCCCGCCCACTTTTTGACCAGCAATTACCGGATCTCAGTCAAAATGGGAGAAGTTGATGGGAGAAGCGTTGTGATTAGTTGATACTGAGGCTGCTTGGCCGGGATGTTCCGTACCTACGCGCTTTGTTTTGTGTTCGAACGATGGAGAAGACAGCCACGGATGGAAATTTTTAACGCAATTTTTGTGGATTGCCAATTTGGCACCAGCAACAAAACTTAATTATTACTATCGGGTGGTGTTCTGTTTTATTTTCGTTAGGTGAATTTGCATTTGTTGAAGTTTAAGTAATCTCCTGTATATTTCACTGGGGGCCAATTTCCGGGCACAAGGGGGGCATTTCGGCCGACTGGGGGGGCAAATGGCCCCCCAGTTAACATGCTAAGCAATGACCTGCTGTGAAGAATACATAAGAAGTGCACAAATCAGATGGTGACTGAAGATATGACATTTCGAAAAAAGTAAAAGCTGCAGAATAGACACAAACTGAAACGCTTATAGTGTCATTTTGCAAGCAAGTTAATTGGAAAAATAAACAGCGATGAAGTCCCAGTCTTCTCACTCAATATTTTTTGGTTTGTTCCGGTAAATTTTCTTCTGCAATGATTATGATGAGTTGTTTTCATTTAAGGGAAATTGGTTATTCATCGCCAGTCGATATCATATGACAATATTACATTATATGATAATATGAAATATGATAATCTGATCAACACCATTTCTGGGGAACGTTTTGGGAATGAGTCACTAAATCAGTTCTAGATCTGGGCAGCCTACACCGTATAAAAAAACATCGGAAAACATAATCCAGATGACGAGTATCTAAAAAACTGAAAACCCACAAATCGGATGGGAAGGAGCGAACATGCCACTGGCAGCACATTCGTCTAACCTGCGTCTTGAGCGTGTCCTGGTCCACCAGGTGGTTGTTCTGGAAGTTGAGGAGGCGGTCGCACGCGCGGTACTGGTTGTCGTAGCTGACGCCAGTCGGAGAGTAGTACATGCGCAGTACCTTGGTCAGTGTGAAGCCGCGATTGTGCGACCAGTCCTTGAGCTGGGTGCCGAGAAGGTAGCCTGGAGGGCAAGGGTGTGATGAGAGCGAGATTGACATCTCGACCGATGGAAACGACACACAGAGGTAGGGAATTTAATCAATTCTTATTGACATCTTAGACACAACGTTAGACACAACTTAGCCAACGTAAGTGGTTGGACAGATGCACTCTCCCTATATGCACTCTCTCTCTCTCTCTCTATCCTATGCACTCTCCCAGGAACCCTGTGTATTGCTATAAACAAGTTCCTTTCATCGTTTCGATTAACCCTTCGCCGCCTGGGAGTTCAATCGATCCCCCCTCGGATTTTCGCGAATGATTCCGAGCCAATGTGAGACGCGCGTCGCTTTACAGGCTTGTAGGGTGATCAATTTCAAATGATAATTTAAGACCAAAAATTGACATCAGGTCTGGTCAGTTTAACAAGTTATGACGTCATTTTTAAACTCATGTAAGGCGATTCTGTGCTTCTAAAATAAGGCTACAAAACCAGGTTGTAACTCGGCTTCTAGAAGAGCCAGATCAAGTTTCTAAATACCATTCGAAAGCTCTTGAAACGGAAAATATGCATGTTTTCATCCATTTTGAAGTCAGGTCAATAACAAAGTTACCAGAGGACATCAAAGGTCAGGGTTTTCGAATTTGTTTGTGTCTATAACTTTTTAAAGAAACACGATACAGTCTTGAATTTGGTATCATAGTAATGAGCATAACCCGAAGATTCGAATGATAAGCAGCATGATCTTGAAATGTCATTATTAGACCTTGACCTAAGTTAAGGGTCATATTTTGACATTAAAAGTTCATGCCGCATATAATTTGAATCCTCGGGTCAAGTTGAACATATTGGTGTCTTTTGTTGTTATCCGGACCTCATGCTTCCCGAGTTATACGGGATGTTCAAAACGAGTCTGAATTTGATCCATTTTGACCTACTGTGAGGTCATGAGTCAACGGATATGGTTCAGCCTCGGCTCCAGAGTAGAAGACGGTAAAGCGCTTCCAGCACCGTCTCAATTTTTCCCGTATCAATTCCGGTTCCTGAGATCGTAGGTGTCCGATCGGACCCCCAGACGTGGTGTGTAC
Source organism: Lepas anatifera (assembly GCA_034440635.1). NCBI lineage: Eukaryota > Metazoa > Arthropoda > Thecostraca > Lepadidae > Lepas > Lepas anatifera. The sequence continues at coordinate 173,898 of JAOTON010001818.1, read as the reverse complement.
GAAAAGAGCCCAGGCGGTGCCGGGTTATATACAGTAGGAAAACATTTTCCATGCATAATCTCAAAACCAATTCAAGTAAGCTCCATTGTTGTTTCCGAATCAGACATTGGAAAATGGGCCACTTTCACGCGTTAAATGATCGGTCTGAACTACACCACACCTGGCACAATGCTGCATAGCTCAGTCAATGGTCAGGATTAACCACAGTTGGGGTTTTAGGGCGACTTATCATCAGAGGTCATTTAGCGCCTCTATGCGACGATCGCCGTAAGCACAACATAAAAACACAACGTACTAACATAAACCAGCCGGACATTTACACACCGTCAATGCCGCCGTAGATTTCGGCGTTGGTGAGGGCGGTGATGCTGTTGCGGCCCTTGAGGCTGAACTCGTGCGGGCAGTAGGTGCAGTTCCACACGCCGGAGGGGCCGATGACGGCCGGACCTGAGCGGCCCCCGCTTCGGCCCTCGTAGTGCAGCGCCGTCTGAGCGATATCGCCTGAGGCGCACCCGGACACGGGTCACGGGATGGGAGAGACTGCGATCTGAGCGGTCGCATCAACAGCGCAATGTATTGTAGGTGGAAACCATCAGTGAGCAGCGTTGTTTTATTGTGGAATATTCTGACGCATATTTAATCTTATTTTACTCTACATTTATATTTTACTTATATTTTAATTGTATTTACGCGTATCACCGATTACATACAACGATTTATTTCTAGATAAAGGCGGTTCGAAAATGTCACAGAATATATGCTTGCAGCTTTGCGAAAACCTTGACATTCCAGTCACCCCGATCACATTCAACGCGGGAAACTCTCCCAAAAAGGTAAATTACTCCTTTCTGGTCTCGCAGACACATCGACAGCAACACTGCACACCATCCGCTGCAGCAAGAGAGCTGCCCGCAGACAGCGTAATAACTCCCCTATAATTGGACCCGGCATCCACCTGCGATCTAGGGACGCCATCAGCGCGGGGGTGGACTACCTGCGATGGTGGAGGCCCAGATGTTGTTGATGGAGAGGGAGCGCTGCTGTTGCGACAGGCCCTGCAGGGTGGTGGTCTCGACGGCGACGGCGTCCTCCACCGAGACGTCCTGCTCGGAGAGACCGGCCGCCAGCCCTGCGCCGCCAGGGGACACGGTCAAGGCTGCTCCCGTACACCACTATCGAGCCCACCCGGTGTACACTCCTTTCCAGGCCAGTGTGAAAACATGATGAGATACATAGTGATTGGGAAAGGGAAGCTGCAGTGTCTAGCTTGCACGGAGAGCCGAGCACAGGTCTTTGGTTAAAGGCCCGGCGGATTATCTGCATAAGTACAACCTCATCCCCTCCTCCAAAAAACTCCCGACAGGGTGGAGTCGCCGACGCCGTATCACGTTGGCAGTTGGTGCGCTGTTAAAATGTTAAAACCCAACACTCAGTTTTGAGCCGAGACGGCGATGCATGGTACGCAATCCTGCTGATGGCGGCGCCGAGGTAATTACCATTTGAACAGGGACCAGACATGGTGGCCGGGTTGCCGCATGACGATCGGGGAGGACCAGGCCAAGTGGTGACGATCTGGGTGTCGGGATTAAGTTGCCTGGCTTCCAACGTGGCTTAAGTCACCAGGAGCAGCCTAAAGGACCTTCTATAAATCATGTAGCGGAAATTTTGACAATTTTCAACACCTCCAACCACCAGAGCAACGCATTGCTTCACTCGGGGCAAGTCCTCCCCACCAAAAAACAGTCTTGTCCCAGAGTCCTTGATGTAGTACTTTTAACTTCACACGCCTCGGCCGACCACAGGGCGTTGAAAGGGCCGGGGCCCTGCGTTTCCGGTGCCAAAGTCTGGCGGGATGTTCACAGTACTGAGTGCACCCTCACCTGTGTCACAGGCTCCGGCGTGAGGTCTGACCTGTGTCACAGGCTCTAGCGTGAGGTCTGACCTGTGACCAGGGTGCCGGGGTGCACCCTCAACTGTGACCAGGGCTTACTTACTTACTTATGGCTTTTATTAGGCGTTCTGTGCATAGCACCTTTGCCCGCCTCTAAAGGAGTGTGTGGAGAATTTTAGAATTTAGTGTGAGGGCAAGCTACGTTAGTCTGTTAAAGCAATGGGAGTTATTTCAAGTAATGGGTTGCAAGATGTTTTAGCTTGCAAATGGACGTCGTGGCAATGGCATAGCCATGCCAAGGGAGGTCTTTAATAAGTTTAGACCCGCAGAGTGCGAAGGTTATTTCTGTGGTTGAAGACCTTATAAATTTAGAGTTTGAAATTTAGAATTTGAAATTTAGAATTTGGAATTTAGAATTTGGAATTTAGAATTTAGAATTTTGTGTGTCAGCTATTGATGTCCGCTTGTATACGTTACTCGAAAACCTCCGTTAACTCAATAATTTCGTATTTTAGAAAGTGCGCTAAACACCTGGCCAGGGTGCCGCGAATTTACCCTGCAACCCGGAGGTGAAGTTGCAGCTCCCTCTTCGGCTGGGCAGCCGCCGCGCAAAAAGAAGTGTGAGAGGATAGTTAGATTGTTAGTAAGAGTATAGGTGTGGTTAGTATAGACCCGCAGTGAAAGGTATCACTGCGGTGAAGAAATCTAACCTATCTAACCTAACCTGATTTCAAAGTTAGCCTAACATAACCTATCCTTAGCCTACAATGAACCATTTAAAGGTTACAAAACTATTGCTTAAATTTCGCAGTGGATCATCTATGATTGGAAAATAGGCAAGTCCTACTTTGGGGTGCACCATGCACCCTCCATCGTATATACTGGGAGGGTGGTTTATAGAAACTTCTCTAGCCCAGAGTCCTTTAGGAATGTAAAGACTTTTTCGAGTAGCTCAGGATGGTCGTTCCCGAGCAGAGTTTTTAGGTCTACAGGGATGTTTTGGATTCGGCAGTAATCTAGCATGGGTTGCCGATGGGTATTGTGCTGGGGACAATCGATGAGAATGTGATAGGGATTCTCCATTGCGTCGCAGGTACCACAGGTACCCGCGTTCCAATAGGCATTTAATTTTGTGTGTCCATTTCTGAGTCTGGTTAGAATAACCTCGCGCCGGCGACTCTTTTGGTTTGAACTGGGCCAGTAGCCGATGTTAGGCTTGATATAGAATAGGTGGGCGCTGTGGTTTGTAGTCCAGTCATTTTGAATTTGCTTCCGGATGGTGTCCTGGAGGAGAGCTTTGCTATCGTCTCCAGACCACGTTAAGGGTGCGATCTCTCTAAGTTCTAGGGACTTTTTGCCTGCTCATCGGCCTTTTCATTTCCTTGAATTTTGCAGTGGCCCGGGATCCAAAGAAAGAGACATCAGGGTATCATCGATACCTTTCTGAATATCTGCTATAACGTGGTGGCTGGGGTTGACTACGTTACTGATGGCCTGCAGGACAGATTTAGAGTCTGAACAGATGACGGCTGAGTTGATATTTTGGGTTCTGATTATGGCTAATGCATTTAGGATGGCAACAGCCTCGGCTGTGAAGATGGAGCAGTTGTCCGGAAGTCTTTTCTGAAGGCAAATATTTTGTCCCCAGATGCCAAGGCCTACTTTTTCGCCTATTTTGGAGCCGTCTGTAAATATAAAGGTCTTGTCCGCGTTACAAGATCGGAACTCTAGGAATTTTTGGGAGACTTCTTCCTCTGAGAAGTCCGTTTTACGGGAGGTGAAAAGAAATTCCACTTTGGGCTCTTTTCGAGTCCAGAAGCGGGAGAGTGGGGGTTTGCCTATTGTCGCTGGCAGTGCAAGATTTAGGCTTTCCAGGGTTTTCGCCACTCTGTGCTTAAATGGGGGCCACTTCGTAAAGTGGCTTTATTTGCTCGTCTGGGATGGGCAAAACATTGTTTTGCCGGGTGATTTTCGGTGGATTGAACCTTGATGTAGTAAGAAATAAGCTGGGCGTCGCGTCTTGTCTGTAGTGGGCACAGCCCGCTATCAGTTAGAAGGCTGGTGATGGGGGATTCTCTGAGCGCGCCTGTGGCTGCCCGGATACTGGCGTTTTGGACTCGCTCTAGCTTTAATTTATTGGTCTTGTTCGTCGAGTCAAAAACGAACGAATTATATTCGAGAATGGACCGAATCAGGGACTTGTAGAGCATAAGCAGGGTCTTTCGATCCCCGCCATACTCTGTGCCGCCGAGCATGCGGAGAATGTTGACTCGCTTTTGACAGCTAGAGACGACTTTGGTGATGTGCTCATTGAAACTCAATCGGGAATCTAGGGTGACGCCCAAGAATTTGAAGCTATTGGTGCATTCAATAGGTTTACCCGAGATTTGGAGCCGTGGGGGTCGTGTCTGGAATGCGCTCTGGCAAAGACAACGACTGATGATTTTTCCGCCGAGAGTGATAGACCCATTAAGCTACACCAATTATCGATGTCGTTTAAGCTGTCCTGCAACTGCGTAGTTGCGTGTTGGAATTCTGGTTCGTTATACCGCCTGGTATCGATTGCAGTGGTTTTCCAAATGGCGACATCGTCCGCAAAGAGGAGTAATTTATTCCAGGCGGTAGCTTTTGGCGAAGAGATCATTGATCATTACTAAAAAGAGGGTGGGGACAGAACGCTACCCTGGGGTGTGCCTTGGTCCTGGGTTGCCAGGTAGGAGAATGTGGTGCCACAACGGACTTTAAATTTTCGGTCCTTGAGGAAGTTTCGATGAATTTTGCAAGGTGGCCACGAATTCCTAGTTTGCTTAATTTAAACAACAGGGCGTCTTTTGTACGCGATCGAACGCCGATTTAATGTCTAAGAATGCAGCTATTGTTACTTGCTTTTGTAAAAGCCATTTTGGACGTCACTGACTAGTTTCACCAAATTGTCAGTGGTGGCTCGCCGCGCCGGAAGCCTGATTGCATAGCATCAAGCTTCTTTTCGAGGATCTCGTGAAGTCTAACGTTTACCATGCGCTCGACAAGCTTCAGCACAGCTAGTAAGCGAAATTAGGCGATAACCTTTGGGTCTGTTTTTCTTTGCCAGGTTTTGGAAGGGGAATTATAATACTCTCCGCCACGATGTGGGGAAAGAGTCGCAAGAAACATGTTGTTAATGGCCGAAAGCAGGTACTTTAGTGCTGTTTGGCTGAGGTGCCTGAAAAAGAGTAGTGAATTTCGTCAGGGCCCACTGCAGTGTTTCCACACTTGCTAATGGCGTAATTTAGCTCGGTCATTGTAAATGGTACATTATAATACTCTTGATTACCATAATTGATGAATGTGTGCTTTTGCACCATTCTGCCTGGTCTTTGGAGCGCTGGCTGTATGAGTTATTAGCTGCGACACTGGCGTAATGATCAGCAAATTTATCCATGACTTCCTTAGGTTGGGTATGGGTTGGCCAGCTATTTTTAGTTGAGGAAAGGTCCACGGGGTGGTCGCTTCGCAGAGAAAGCTCTAATGGTATTCCAGATTTGGGTGGTGGGAGTGAAGCGGTTGAATTTGGAGGCAAAGGAGTTGAAACTGTCCTTTGAACCCGCTTGCACGTGTTTCGAAAGTGTTCTTTTGCTGCCCGAAGTGCGGATCGAGTAGGGCTGTGTGCCCTCCTCTCATATGCCTTGCGGGCTCTAATCATTTGAGCTTTGGCGTGTGCCGTCTCTGCGTTCCACCATGGGGCTCCGTTTTTCCTTCGGGGTCCTCTGGTTTTGGTATTGCTACTTGTGCTGCTGAGCTTATGGCTCTTAGTATTAATTCAATATCTGCCGAGTGTGGGTCACCTACGGTGACCAGAGTGAGGTCGACCTCTGCCTCAAATTTTGTCCAGTCCGCTCGTTTTAGATTCCAGGAAGGGGTATACAGATCAACGCGGTCGAGTGCTCCTTGGGGACATTGATTTTGATTGGGAGGTGATCGCTCATGCCTGGGTTGTCTTCGACATCCCAGGTAAACAGTGACGCAATTCTAGGCGTGCAGCACGAAATATCAATGGCTGTGTCTAAATGTCCGCTTTGCGTTGCTTGGCGGGTTGGTGCGCCGTTATTTAGGATAACTAAATTTGAGAACCTATTGCGTCATATATAATTTCACCTCTACGATTTGGCGTGGCGCTGCCCCAGGATGGGTGTGACCATTGACCAGGGTGCCAGGGTGCACCCTCACCTGTGACCAGGGTGCCAGGGTGCACACTCAGCTGTGACCAGGGTGCCAGGGTGCACACCCACCTGTGACCAGGGTGTCGGGGTGAATTCTCACCTGCCAGCAGGGTACCGGCGGCGACGGGTCCGTAAGGCGAGTACACGACGCCCATCTCCAGGGGACAGTTGCTGGCGTCGTCGTCGTTGACATTTCCGCTGTAGTCACCAAAAGGCAGGTCACATACAGGTTGTGGTCTGCTGTCAGATTTTCCTATTGTGGAATTGATATAGAGCCAAAACCACGCAAATTCCTGCAGTACTTTTGGAAAAAATGCATGCTTTATATTGGTGATTTTCTTTACACTGCAGTACCAAAAAATAACAATACTGCTAGATTTCATCCTCCAAAGAAATACATTCCGTACCAATTATGTAAATAACAAATATTTTCATTTTCTAATCGGCAAGCCAGGTATTTCAGTCTACACTGCACTGGGTATCTATACATGTATACATTGTCAAAATGCGGAAGTCTCTTCAGAGGCCACAAGGATGGCTTCCAGTTCCTTATTGCGGAGGATATCTGATTACTCTTCCATCAGATCCTGAGAGACTTAGCTGACACTCCACGAACGAAAATGAGAAACCTGAACGAGATAGACAGGTTTTTCTAACAAACCAACCAACACTGGATAAGCTTGGCGTCAAGCTTACCTAAAAAAATATCCTAAATCCGAATGGCTGCCAAAAAAAAACACTACATCGAGTTAGCGTACTTCATTGTGCTTCATTATGACAACAGCTGCATTTAAAAAGAATAACGTTTTTCACACATATTTCTTTCGAGATCAAAACCCACGCGCTCGAACTTTCAAATGTTTCTGCTGTTCTGCTTTAACCACCGCCCCTGGAAAACGAGTCGCTATCGCATCAGGCACCGCGATCCCTTCGCCACGTACACTTTAGCCTTGTACAGTGTACAAGGCTAAAGTGTACGTGGCGAAAGTGTACAAGGCTAAGGTGCACAATGCACACAGGGAAGATACTGACACTCTAACCCTGTTACAGGGGTAAATACAGATAACTTGAACCTTACGACATAGGTTAAATGACGTCCCCTGGAAAGGGTCCGATGTCTAACCCTGGTCCCAGGGTGGGTACTGACGCTGTAACCCCAGTGCAAGGGTGAATACTGACACTCTAAACCCAGCCCCAGGGAAGGGACCCATAATCTAACCAACCCTGGTCACCGGTAGGACCATAACACCCTAACCCTGACTCCAGGGAGGGCACAAACAGCGATATAGCCTAGGTGCTGAAAGCGCCCTATAAACCCCAATACACACGAGGGCACAAACACCCCTAACCCTGGCTATAGAGTGGGCAATAGCACGTCTAGCCCTGGCTGGGTGGGCACTACCCTTGACTACTGGGTGGGCACTATCTCTGGCTCCTGGGTGGGCACTAGCTCTGGCTGCTGGGTGGGCACTAAATCTGGTTCCTGGATGGGTACTAGGCACTGACACTTCTACACCTGACTCCAGAGTAGGCACTGACCCTGGCTCCTAGGTGGGCACTACCCCTGCCTCCTGGGTGGGCACTACCCCTGACTCCTGGGTGGACATTAGCTCTGGCTCCTGGGTGGGCGCTAACACTTCTACACCTGGCTCCAGAGTGGGCATTAGCCCTAGCTTTAGGACGGGCTCTAGTCCTGGCTCCTCAGTGGGCATTAGCCCTCGCTTTAGGACGGGCTCTAGTCCTGGCTCCAGGGTGAGTACTGGCCCTAGCTGTAGGACGGGCTCTAGTCTTGGCTCCAGGGTGAGTACTCACACGAAGCCTGAGGAGCGCTGGCCGGTGGCGGCGCTGGAAGAGGAGGGCCCGCCGCGCCGGTTGTACCTGCGGCGCGGGGCGCGGCGGCGCCGGCCAACGCGGCCACAGAAGTCCGACTCGTCCTCTCTTTGCGTCTCGTTCACGGAGTGTGACAACAGCCAGTGCATCGTACACTGCAACACGACGCGGTGCACACTGTCACTCAGAGGGCGAGAGCACGATGTTCGGTGTAACAGGTAGGAGTGTCGTTACGTTTATCGATGACAAGTTTCACGCATCGTTCGTGTTCGCATAGACCAAAAAAGTATGACCACAACTGAGGACGGACTCAGAAGCCACCCGAATTAAGCACCTGCTCACCGTGTTACAAACACGAACCAAAACAAGTTCAGAGAATGTGACGTGAAAAGCACAGCACGGAGATCACTAAAGCAAGGCAATCATTCATGTCGAGGTATCTTCTCTCTTGCCAAGGGCTCCGCGGTCACACCTTGCAGTATATCGCACAGCATATTTCACATTACAAATGTCTACTCTTTTGGTGCCTGTCTATTGAAAACTAGTCTAAACATGCACATTCATCCTGGAAATACCCGGGCAAGTTTTATTTTAGAGCATTTCAAGTGGTTTTCCGCATCACGCATGTCGGATCCTCGTTCGCGCCGGAGAGACACGTTCATGTGATTATGTTTCCCAGTACACAACAGAGCATATTGAAAAGAGCCAATAAATGTTTAGGCAAGCAAACTCCCTGTTAGGCCAAAAATCAACTCACACAGTTCAAAACTGGTACAGGAACAGAGCACAGAAAGTGGTAGTCAGTCCCGATCTGCGCCGCATCAGTAGTTATTCTGGACAACACACACACACACACACACACACACACACACACACACACACACACACACACACACACACACACACACACACACACACACACACACACACACACACACACACACACACACACACACACACACACACACACACACACACACACACACACACACACACACACACACACACACACACACACACACACACACACACACACACACACACACACACACACACACACACACACACACACACACACACACACACACACACACACACACACACACACACACACACACACACACACACACACACACACACACACACACACACACACACACACACACACACACACACACACACACACACACACACACACACACACACACACACACACACACACACACACACACACACACACACACACACACACACACACACACACACACACACACACACACACACACACACACACACACACACACACACACACACACACACACACACACACACACACACACACACACACACACACACACACACACACACACACACACACACACACACACACACACACACACACACACACACACACACACACACACACACACACACACACACACACACACACACACACACACACACACACACACACACACACACACACACACACACACACACACACACACACACACACACACACACACACACACACACACACACACACACACACACACACACACACACACACACACACACACACACACACACACACACACACACACACACACACACACACACACACACACACACACACACACACACACACACACACACACACACACACACACACACACACACACACACACACACACACACACACACACACACACACACACACACACACACACACACACACACACACACACACACACACACACACACACACACACACACACACACACACACACACACACACACACACACACACACACACACACACACACACACACACACACACACACACACACACACACACACACACACACACACACACACACACACACACACACACACACACACACACACACACACACACACACACACACACACACACACACACACACACACACACACACACACACACACACACACACACACACACACACACACACACACACACACACACACACACACACACACACACACACACACACACACACACACACACACACACACACACACACACACACACACACACACACACACACACACACACACACACACACACACACACACACACACACACACACACACACACACACACACACACACACACACACACACACACACACACACACACACACACACACACACACACACACACACACACACACACACACACACACACACACACACACACACACACACACACACACACACACACACACACACACACACACACACACACACACACACACACACACACACACACACACTCTCTCTCTCTCTCTCTCTCTCTCTCTCTCTCTCTCTCTCTCTCTCTCTCTCTCTCTCTCTCTCTCTCTCTCTCTCTCTCTCTCTCTCCCTTCCACACACAACACACACACGTTTTCGGCCTTGGTCTGTATCGTCAGGTGTCCTACCTTTTCCTCCAGTGTGAAAGCTTCTTCTGGGAATTTGATGTTGCCGAGGTTTGTGATTCGTTGAATCATCTGGAACTTCAAGTTCTCTGGTTGAATGAGCGTGAAAGGCTCGAAGACTGAGAAGTCCTTGTTAACAGTCTGCTAACAAGTAAAAAAAAGAATGAGAGTAAGTACAAACACGGCAAAGGGAGTTATTTCCCACAGAACCATTGATGACACGCTAACCCACAAACATATAAATAAAAGCTCCGTCAAATATACCCAGAGGCGGATCCAGCAGATCAAGAGCATTAGAAAAACCATTTGGCTCATTAAGACCCATGTTCGAACAAACAAACAAAACTTTTTTCATTCTAGCCGTTTTCCACCCTCCCCGAAATTGTCCCACATCAGTTTGAAATCTGAATCCGTCGCTGAGTGGGCAAAAGGCACAGACAATAAAAGAAGAGAAAAGCTTACATGATAAAACGATCAAATAAACCAGAATAAAATAAAGTATGATAAAACGAAAATAATCCAGCAAAGTTCACCTTTTACTTAGAAATAAATATTCGCCATATTAAAAACCAAAAGCTGAACGGTTCCCGTTTTCAAACTAGCTATTCTAGGATCATTTTTCAGACGATTCCTGGAAAAAATTTTCCACCATGAAAGTTTGGTAATACGTTTCTTCCTAGGGAAACTTTTCGTACCACATTTTTCGTACGGATTAATTTTCATGTTGCGTATATTCGCAACACTACATAGCGTAACCTAATACTGACAAGCCCAGCCTGATCTAATTCTGACGCAGGGTTATCATACTGTTGTAACTTATCATCTTAGATTCTATTAAGCCATTAACGCCCGCACCTAGTTACAGCTTTCAAATTGGCGAAACAAATGTTTTCCTATGCTTAGAATATGCCCAATAAGATGTTCCCAGTTTTAAATCGATACCACTTTTAGATTCTGAGATATGACACCGGACAAAAATGACCCGCTGGGCGTTTGGGACATCGGCTGGCACTGCGCGGCCGGCTCCGGGGCGGCGCAGTCACCGCACTCAGCGGCCCAATGCGCATCGCTTTTACTGCAGTTCTGTGAAATGTTTTTATTTCCTCTTGCATATAGGCCATAGTAAAATGTTTAGACAGTTCTATGCTCTTAAGGTTTAATGGAAGACAACACTAACAGCATATTTGCAATTATTATACAAACGTGGTTAACCTAGACTGATGATTTGCGGGGATGGACTAAAATTGTGAACATCATAGTATTTTAAGAATATTTGTGAATATAAAAGATTTTGGGAAACTGTTTCTTTTGTCTCTACCCCCTTCCTTCTCCGCCTCCCAGACTTTGTGACTGATGCTCACTGAGCTTTCAACGAGAAATCGTAATATTCAGCATACAGATGAAAAGTTTTGAAAACTCAATCCTTAGCTCCCCCACGCGGTGCACATTAGCTTGATTAATCTCCAAATCTCCAAACGGGTCCATTTCCATCTTTCCAACTTTTCTTTGGAACAAGTAGCGCGCTTCATAGTTGCATAAATGTGAACCTCCACATTTCCAGGCACGCCACTGGTCATTATAACGCTGGTCAGCTCATCATCTTTCTCATCCTCATGACTAATATATTTTGTGATGGTATGATTATGATATGCACTTGATCCACTCCGCTATCTTGCGTACTTAAAACAACTTATTTTGCTTCTTTTCCTGCATAAACATTTGATCTGTGGTATTGCTAACAACTATGCTTTCGATATTTTTATGTCTCCATGGCTGGAGATTTCTTCTCGATCCAGGAGGGGTTCTGGATGGTTTAACGCTGGCACTGCAATCCAAGCCCTAGACAAAGTCTGTGGGAGACAAAAAAATACAGGCAGGTCTTGACCCCTCCTCCTAACCCCCGGGATGTTCACTCATGGTAGTTTCACTTAACTAGAAACAAGCAAAAATAGAGCTAGTTGCGTTTTAGACAGAAGTTCTAGAACTTCCCAAGCTTTCACCCGTTTTATACTGCTCCAGACATTTGACACTGCACCATCTCGTCAAAACAAACCAGCGCGGCGGCCGCGATAATTTCCAACTCATTTTTGTCAGCTGGTCATTGGCTTTCAATCATTAGTGGACACAAGGGGGCTAGGAAGGCTCAAGCCCCCCCCTACCGAAATGTCAGTGTGCCTATAGTACCTAAATGCATTACTGAGGGCTGTTCCGAGGCCATGGCGGGGGAGGCTCGAGACCCCTAACCCCCCCCCACCACCCAATGAAGTCCTCAATCCGCTACTGTTCCCTATTCTCTCTATCCACTACACACAATACATCAAGGGGAAAAGACAAGGCTCTGCTAGCTTTTAGTCAGTGCTAAAATTTCGATAGGTTTTCAAAACCCCTGAAAATTGTATTTGATAACGCCTTTGCAAAATACTGGAACCATCTTGCATGTTTCCGTTAAAATTATGTGATAATCATTCCCAAAATAAGACAGACCCCGAAAACGGTAGGAAGCATTTCATGAACTTCAAAGTTTCCAAACGTATCGAAATTGCACTAAAAATCTTCAAATTTGATGAAAAATATATAAACTGGCAACCCTGCATTCCCAGGACCCACAATGCCTCCATTCCCTCTAGGTAACATTGTGCACCTAACGCACCAGACGGGAGGACAGGACACATCCTTTTCCTCATTTTCAGCGGCCCGCAGATGTCCGCAATGCCCAGCGGGTCATTTTTGTCCGCTTCATATTTGACGATGTCTCATGGTAAAGCCGTTCAAGAAAATCTTTCTCCTTCTTCACCATCTGACTCCTAGTGGTCTTGGCTTAATGTCAATCATGCAAACCCTTTTCAGCTTTCCATATGTTATTGCGAGAAACAAAATTTGCAGAGCTATCTCACGCTGACCAAAACCTCGCCAAAATAAGTTCCACCAAAATCGTCCCATAAACACCTAGAATTTTCAAATACATTTTTCCAGCTTGTTCACGCTCTAAAACACACATCCATATCATAAACATGAAGATCACTTCACTGGTACCGATTCTGCAGCCTGTCAAAGTCAGAGGACAAAAATGACCCGCTGGGCGTTAATGGGTTAATGTGCGCGCGTTAAAGACCGCGGTCATTGGCGGGGGAGGTCAGGTCACGTGATGTGACGTAGTATCCGCCGGACGCCGTGCCAGTGACCTCCAAGTGTTGTAATGGCGCGCAGAAACCGGTTTTAGGCGAAGGATTTGCCCGAAATGTGTGGCTCAGGCGAAGGATTCGCCGGAAATGAGTAGCGCCGTGTGGGGAGGGGAGTGACCCGAGCGCCGGTCAGTGTATGTCAGTGTCGAACCAACCACCACCGTGTCGAGAGCTAATAATATAGTCTGTCAGTTTAATTTCATATCTTTAATTTCTATTGGTTATCAGATTGGAAGAGCAGTCGGAGATTAAGAGTTTATAAGTATTCGTGAATCAGCGAGAAGTTACCAGAGGACAATTAGTGAAAGCTTAAATTCACACGTCTTTGCTACCTCACTTAAACCATTTTGGTCCTCCGCGCCGGATTGAAGTTACCTATCATTACTTCATTCGGTTTTGCTTAATTTATTTTTGCCGAGAAGACTTCGCCCCGAGGATGGAGAAAACCGAAGAGGAGGCAAGTGTTTTGAAGGAGAAGAGAACTGTGCTACGCTGTAAGTGCACCAAGGCCACCAAGGAGCTGACCGAGGCTTTCCAGCTGTGTGAGGACAGCGAACCGGTGAGTGAGGACTTACGCAAGCTTGCGTTTAAGATCCATACTAGTAAGAGCCTCCTTGAGGAATGTCAACAGTTGAAAAGTCAACTTGAGCGCTTAGAAATAGAGGATGACTCCCGGCACATTCCGCATCTGACCGAGGCAGTTTTCATGGGGGATTTCGTTCTCAAGGACTTAAAACAGCTGAGACAAGCGCGCCGTCCTTCAACTTCGGATACCTCTGGCCACCGGGGCCTTGGTTTGCTCGAGTATAAGGTGCCCAAGTATGGAGGGTATTTGATTCTATGGCCCGAGTTTTGGGAAGTCTTCTGCGCGGCAGTCGGCAACAACTCCCGCTACGCCCCGATTGAGAAGTTTGCTCAGCTGAAATCGCTGCTGGAAGGGGAGGCTCAGCGTGCTGTAGATGGGATTCCGCTTACTAATGATGGGTATATGGTAGCCGTCAAAATCTTGAAGGGTCGATTTGATAAGACTGAAGTCAGGAAAGATGCACTGATGCGTCAGGTCTTGACATCCCAAGTGTCGCCACTGCAGATGATCTGAAATCACTCCGGCGCATGGTAGATAAACTGACAGCCATTGTGAGGACTCTGCAGACCATGGGGGTAACGAGCGCAGAATTTTCATCCCTTCTGCAACTGCTCTTGAAGTCAAAGCTGCCGGAGGGGTGGAAACTAGAGTGGTCACGACGCAAACAGGATAGGGGCCTGACCGATGACGATTTTGCGGCTTTCCTGACATTCCTCCAGGGCGAGATCGAGCTGCGGGAAGAGGCGGCTTCATCATCTGCATCAGCTTCCACATCCGCCAGGCGAGGTCAACCATCTGTGGTGAGTGGACTTCCGATCCAAACCCAGACTGTGAAGACGGCTTCATGGGTCTGCGCCGCCTGTGGCAAGTTAAAGCATGGACTCGCTAGCTGCTACAAGTACAAAAGTATGTCTGTTCCGGAGCGGTATGATGTCGTGAAGAGAGCTGGTCTGTGCTATCAATGTCTTGGCCCACACCCTCGTCGACTGTGTACCAGCATAGTGTGCCCCATTTGTGCCCGTCCGCATCATTCTTCACTGCATTCACAGGAGTCTAAGGCCGATAGATACCAGCGGAGCTCACCCGGACAACCGCCGGCTATCGAGCATAGGTGGCAGCACCTACCACGCCAAACGCCGCCGCCAGCGCAGCATAGAGGGCAGCACCATCCTCAAAGCAGCGCCCAACTAACCACGGTCACGGGTGGGGAGTCCAGCCATCGTGAGATCCCACGCACGTCCCCGTCTGCTGTACCATCTCGCGTCTCTAGTCAGCTGGTAAACAGTGTGTCTCCGTCTGTCCACAGCTCTGACCATGACCAGGGTGACGTCACCACCACCTGTTTCAGCCAGACTGCTGTTGTGACTGCCGCTGGCCCCAGCGGCTTGATTCCTGCCAGGGTCCTGATCGACAGCGGCAGCGACTCATCATACATCAGAACATCTGTCGCTGACCAACTCGGCTTACCCGTCATCACGTCCGGGACTTTCGCCTGCGTCGGATTTCTGGGGAGAACTGAGGAGCCCCGCCAGCATGATCAGGTCCAGGTTGAGCTGTCTGGTCGAAATGGAGGTGAGCCAGTACCACTTAAGCTGTGGAAAATGGAGCAGTTGTGTGCACCACTTCAGGCTAGGGAACTGCCCGTGTCGAACTTGCCGCGAAACATTCATCTCGCTGATGATTTTGGAGCGGGGCCTGTGGATATTATCATCGGCACAGATCAGATGTACCAAGTTTTGCTGTGGGACCAGATCCCTATCACCGAGAACATGCGTGCCATCGAAACGGTGTTTGGATATGTGCTGCACGGCCAGCTGTGTTCATCAGACACTGCATCTCCACACCGTCAGAACTGTAACCGAGTGCAGCAGATGTGGTCACTGGACGCCAGCGGCATCGACGCCGACGAGAGAGATCACGACCGCCTGGACCCGGAGCCGATCTGGAACCCTGCAGATTTAGGTACCCGAAGGATCACCATGTCAGCGCTGACGACGTCTGAGAAGGGATGGAAAAGGCCTTCCACTCTCTTCAGCCCGTGCCCCGCTGCTGAAGCTCAGTGGGGAGCTGATATCCAACAGTCCGGTAATGTGGCACACGAGTCGTACACCGATAGTACGACTGTGACTGACGTTATTGCAGCAGATGTGCTTCAACCCACCTCTGATGTGTCCCCACCGTGTGCTGTCGTGACGTCCCTCCCAGCTGCTGCCATCGTCGCCACAGATGAACCACCACCCAGTACTGTCTTAACGGAGAGTTTGTTCGATTTGGAGCGATGCTCGACTCTCAAATAGGTTATTACCAGGACCGGCTGGATACGCCGTTTTGTATACAACTGTGGACACGGCAGGGCCGAGAGGAGATCCGGTCAGTTGACTCCAGAAGAAAGAGCAGAGGCACTCACTCACTGGATTCGACTAGAGCAGCACCGTGCCTACTGCGACGAGTTTGAGGTGCTTCGCTGCGGTGGTTTGTTACCCGCTCACTCCAAACTGAGTAAGTTTAAACCTCAGATCGGAGAGGACGGTGTGCTGCGTGCTGAGTTGAGGACTAACGAGCCAGCTGTGACTGTTTTGCCGGAATGTCACCTCACCTCTCTCATCATAAGTGAAGGACACCGTCGGTGTTTTCACCAGGGCACGCGCGTGACGCTGGCGCCGCTGCTCTCTGCCGAGTACCTGGTGCGGCGGCGAACCGTCCGGCAGGTGGTGGGCGCCTGCAGCCGCTGCCGTCGTTTCCGGGGACTGCCCTACCGCTCAGCAGAGGGAGCTCTGCCGCTGTTCCGCTGCACTCCTTCGAGGTGCTTCTCTTCAGTCGGGTGTGACTATATGGGGCCTCTTTACATCGGCAACAACACCAAGGTATGGATACTGCTGCTGACATGTGCTACCTCACGGGCAACGCATCTGGAACTTGTCCGTTCACAGAGCGCTCAAGATTTAGCGATTGCGCTAAGGCGTTTCTTTGCTCTGAGAGGTACGCCATCGCTGATTGTGAGCGATAAGGCTAAGTCATTTCGATCGCTTCTCAACATCATCCCCAGGACGATAAAGCGGAGATTCATCCCAGAAGCGGCCCCGTGGTGGGGAGGATTTTGGGAATCCCTGGTTGGGGTGACGAAGAAGGCTTTGACCATCACACTGTTTCAGTGCCACCTCTGTTTTGATGAGCTTTCAACCGTGCTTTATGAGTTGGCCTTTCATTTGAATCTTCGTCCACTGACCCCAGGAGACGGCGAAAATGTGCTCACTCCCGCTCACCTGCTGTTTAGTGTGACAAGCATCCAAGGTGTAGTGACACCCTCAACCGACAACAATGTGACGGTCGATCGCATGTGGCGTCATCGGTGTCGAGTGTCCAAACACCTCATTAATAGGTGGACTTCTGAATATCTTCAGACGCTGCGGACGTGGAGGCGTCCTCGACGGGGGCAAACGGTGCGATTTCCAGTCGTCGGCGAGGTCGTCCTCGTCCACAACGAGGGGCCGCGGGGGCGCTGGCCGCCCGCTCGCATCGAGTCTCATCGTCGGCTCCGACGGACGGCGCCGAGCTGCCACCATCCGTATGCGAGGACGGACCACCCGCAGGCCGATCGCCAAGCTGTTCAGCCTCGAAGCAGCGGCCTGTGTGCCGCAAAGTGCGGTAACACGGACACGTTAGTGTATAGACTGCAAAGTGCGTGCGAGCGAGTGTTGTAAGTAATAGGTTTCGTTAATGTGTATTTTGACGTTCGAAATACTGCTGCGATAGCTCGTGACCTGTTAATACTGGGCTTAGGTTTTCGAAAAATTGTTAATTTCAAATATTTTCGAGTGGGGAGTATGTTGTAACTCATCATCTTAGATTCTATTAATGTGCGCGCGTTAAAGACCGCGGTCATTGGCGGGGGAGGTTAGGTCACGTGATGTGACGTAGTATCCGCCGGACGCCGTGCCAGTGACCTCCAAGTGTTGTAATGGCGCGCAGAAACCGGTTTTAGGCGAAGGATTTGCCGGAAATGTGTGGCTCAGGCGAAGGATTCGCCGGAAAAGAGTAGCGCCGTGTGGGGATAGGAGTGACCCGAGCGCCGGTCAGTGTATGTCAGTGTCGCGCCAACCACCACCGTGTCGAGAGCTAATAACATAGTCTGTCAGTTTAATTTCATATCTTTAATTTCTATTGGTTATCAGATTGGAAGAGCAGTCGGAGATTAAGAGTTTATAAGTATTCGTGAATCAGCGAGAAGTTACCAGAGGACAATTAGTGAAAGCTTAAATTCACACGTCTTTGCCACCTCACTTAAACCACATACCCTGAACTGACCTGCCTTGATCTTAGCAGACAAAGCCTGTCCTGACCTCACCAAACATAAGCTAATCTAACCAAGCCTAGCCTATACGCTACAGATTTTCTTCGGAATTTTTGTTTATTAACACGCGCATTGACGGGGGCGGGTACCCGCCCCCTCGGGTTTTTCGGAGATTGCAGAAAAACGGCGGCGAGTAGCGCCACCGTACTTGACATACCTTCCCTCATCATTTTTACAACTTCTGTGAAAATTTTAAGGTTAGGTCATCTCAGGTCAGGTCACCAGCACAGGTCAAGTGACCCGACCTCAAAAAAAGTTTAAGATAGCATAACTCGGAGCAGGGTGAACTTATCCGATCTAAACTCATACCACATAATGGCCCCACCGAGTTCTCTAAAATATGTTCCGGTATTTTTGATGTCTATGACCTAAGGTCAGGTACGAGGCATGACCTCTCCATTGGAAATACATGGGAAAATTGTTTTTACGGAATAACTCAGTAACGGATGTCAATAGAGCATTTATTTTAGCTGCATTAGACTCGCCTTGGCTTTGCGGTTCTAATGGTATGCATTTTATATAATTTGACCCTGACCTTACCTCAGGTCAGGTCAAATCCTTGATTTGACCTAGCAAGGTCAAATTATATATCATTCGATTCGGCTGGCTGAGAGGATTCATATAGTTCCAGTCGTTTTTCTCTATCTTTACTTTTTCAGATGCAATGGCCGAAAAAACTTAATTTACATGTTATCCCTATTACAGCATGTTTTGACCTCTCGTGACCTTAAATGTGACCTGAGAAAAAATGGTTCAAATGTTTTCGATGGAGAAGTGGATGGGCAGCCCAATGCCGTTTACCGTTTTTCGCTACCTACCGTGGTTCTCGAGATCTTAGGGGGGCGGGTACCCGCCCCCCATCAAAGCGAAGGTGGCTCAGACCCCCGTCAATGCGCGTGTTAAGACTTTCTTCGTAAGAGTTTTGTAGGAAAATGTTCGTCTTGCTTTTTGTATATCATTTCTTTAGAGGCAGGTTTCCCCCAATATTTCGTTTTGCTTATTTCGCATTGTTATGCTGTGCGTACGTGTATCTACTGATCGTGCTTTTTTCGTGCATGAGCATACATCGCAGCGGCCAGTTTTCATATTCCTGGTTACGCTAGATAACGATACTTTTGAACTGGCTATAGCCCATTCAAACGTATTACTGGTTACGCTACGTAACGATACGTTTGAATGGGCTATAGCCAGTTCTTCAAACGTATTACTGGTTACGCTACGTAACGATACGTTTGAATGGGCTATAGCCAGTTTAAACGTATCGTTACCTAGCGTAACCAGTAATATGAAGATTGGCCGTTGCGAGATATGCTCATGCACGAAAAAACACGATCATTGCCAAAACAGTAGTCAATATACTTCATTACGGGGACACGGGCACAGCTGCGGACACTAAGCTATCAATATATATATACCTGCTGACAAAAATAAGACTACGATTCACGACTACATACGATTACGAATGAATGGCTAACCACTCCACACATAAGTCATGAGCATAAGAGCCAATTTTAATTTCCTTCCGTATTAAAATAACGCCCAAGATCGCTCCTCAAGCATATCATGAGCATATAAGCGTCGCCACCGGCACAAACGTGAGGGAGTCAGCCAACCTTCAACCTGATGCTGACAACAAACTTTGCACATTAGGACCAAAAACTCTTCGAATTTGGGCTCCTCGTTGCCTTTCACAGCGCCTGGTTATAAAAAATCTCCCGTTTTTCCCATTTTGGCTGAGATCAGGAAATTCTCGGCCAAAAAGTGGGGGCCAGCCCCCCTGGTCCCCCTTTCCGACGCTTATGCATGAGGACACCTCGACTCCGTGCCGGAAATACCGGGGCAGGGCTCACCTGGTCGATGATCCCGTCGTAGCGGAACCTCTGTAGCAGCATAGCGGCGATCCTCTGCGGCGACATGTTACCTACACTGGAGCTGTGCTCCAGCTTTTCCAGCAGGCCGATCAGCTGGTCTATAGACATGCCCTGCCACGTGAAGACGAACGTCAGAGAGAGAGAGAGAGAGAGAGAGAGAGAGAGAGAGAGAGAGAGAGAGAGAGAGAGAGAGAGAGAGAGAGAGAGAGAGAGAGAGAGAGAGAGAGGGGAGAGAGAGAAAGAGAGAAAGAGAAAGAGAGAAAGAGAGAAAGAGAGAAAGAGAGAGAGAGAGAGAGAGAGAGAGAGAGAGAGAGGGAGAGAGGGGGAGAGGGAGAGGGGGAGAGGGAGAGGGGAGAGGGGAGAGGGAGAGGGGGAGAGGGAGAGGGGGAGAGGGAGAGGGGAGAGAGAGAGAGAGAGAGAGAGAGAAAGAGAGAGAGAGAGAGACGGAGAGAGAGAGAGAGAGACGGAGAGAAACAGAGAAAGAGAGAAAGAGAGAAAGAAAGAGAGAAAGAGAGAAAGGGAGAAAGAGAGAAAGAGAGAGAGAAAGAGAGAAAGAGAGAGAGAGAGACTCATGCACTGTTGCATTTTTTAAGTTTCGAAAATACTTCGTTTTTTTCGCAACGCTGTCGCTTTTTTGCGCATCGCCTTAAGACCGTCAATGCTCCGTTTCTAAAAATCCGGAAACAAATCAGTCAAAATGACTCTAAAAACCATGGTGATGATGAGTATCCCTAAAGTAGGAAATAGCTTGACGGGCTAAACTACGCAGCAAACTGGCTTGAAATGTAATACGATAAACCCACTGTCCGTTTCTGAAACTATGCTCGCTATTTTGCAGACTATTTTCTTATGATAGCTTCCTACGATGGCTAATCCACGTCTAGCACCGAACTCTAACTCCAGCACGGAAGCTCACGGTTCTCCGCCAATAATATTTGTGGATAGCTTCAAATCAACTCCGAGCCGCACATTTTTGGCGATGAACGTCCTATCCACAACCAGTAAGAAGAATGGAACCCGATAGCCCAGGCTAAAAGCAAAAGATCAAAAGCTGGAGGCCATGATTCCGTACACTTGATAAACTGTTCTCACCTGCCGGCTGTAGCGGTTGAAGAGGGCATAGTTCTCTTGTCTGTAGCACTGGTAGACCTCCTCTGGGAAGACGGCAGCGTAGCCGGCACAGAGCAGGCAGGCCAGCACTGCGGCAGACCCGGCAGTCCGGTCAGACGGGGCGCTGCGCTACAGTCATAGCGGACCACCGCCGACAGCACGCCACAGTTACCCCGGATACATGAGCAGCTTCATTACGTTCTATTTACGTGCAGGCCTTGGGAACGGACTTATCGACTCATGTAACCGGGAGTCCTAAAGCCAGGTTCTCATCACGAGAGTCGATAAGTTCGCTCCCGTACTCAGCACGTTCATAGAGCGCATTGAAGCTGCTCATGTAACTGGGGTAAATGTCTTCCTGGAGTGGTAGGCCAGTGTAGGCCACGCCCCTTTTTTAGCGCAAACGTACCTAACGTATGCACCTACCTACTACCTATGGAAGCACATCGGTATTGAGCAGTTGACTCTGGCTCCCGGGCTGCGAATCCTGCCCTAACGAACTTCTGATTACGTCACTGCTCCGGGAAAGGTCATAAATAAGTTTGAGATGGGATGAAAACGAACAAATGTTTGTTATTTCCGGTCCAACATTCCACACGGCATGCATAACTGTTGCAGGTAACGCACTTCGGCCATCTTCGCCCGCCATCTCTATCAGGGGTAGGCCGCGCTATCAATTTTTTTATACCGCTACCCCCTACTTCCACTACCTGCGCTAGTTGAAAGCGCTGCCGCTACTTTTTTTAGATTTCGAAATCACTATCCGCCACTCAGCTACAGCTGCTTTTTATTGCAAAGTGCTACCGAAAAAACAACCCATTAATCGTTATTTTAGAATATATTTTCAAGTAAAATTATTGCTTATATGAATATTACATGCTAAAATAGCAGTTTTCTTATATGATATGAAAACAAAATCACACACCAAAAACATTTGTTTAATCTCCTGTTGTTGCTGGCTAAAATATTTATATCAATATCCATCTCCTATCTTTAGGCAGTGGCCGTCCCCGGACCAAGCTCTCGGTAGTGACAACACTTTTGAATTATTCCTAATCTGCTACCCGCTCCTCCGATACTTTTTGTAGTTTGGACCTGGCGGAGCAGCAGAGAAGCGGACTTAAGCAGTGGACCGCTTGGCTGAGCAAAATATGCGTTAGATTTACAGACGAATCATAAAACGTGCCAATGCGCTGGCATAATATGGCATGGATTTTACTGACCTGACCAGATATAAAGACTTTATCCAAAAAATGACTTTGCAAACAAATGTCAGATTCCAGCACTACATAAGTCAAAACACATGAGAGGAGTAATGGCACCCTCCTAACACGCGACTGAAGCCGCTTTCCTCGCATTCTCGATACCGCTCTAACGGGAGCGTGGATGGCCCTCACCCACCGCTGTGAAAGGTCTTCAATAGGCCACCTTTACAATTAGGTGCAAGGGATTTCCACCCAGCAGCAGGAGCACATGAACCATAGCCGTAAGTTGAGAGGCCTGCGAAGATGCAGGCGTCCCGTGTCCAGTGAGATTCGCCTCATCCATAGGCGGATCCGGGATTGCCGATCGGGGGGGGCACCTTCCCGGGGGGGGCACTTTTGACCGGCAACACCTATCAGGTGGGCACAAAATCCTATCGGTGGGCGCCGCTTTCCGCATCCTGGGGGGAGGGAAGCGACATTTCATTTGGGCGCCATCGACCTTTCGGGGGCGCCTTGACCATTTCAGGGGCGCCCAGGGTGGATCGGGGAGGGGGCACGTGCCCCCTTTGCCCCTCCTGGATCCACCTATGGCGTCATCAAAAGAGAAATACAACAGACATTTTTCAGTAACACATTTTTGTTAATTGTAGAACACCTTTTCTATGAAGTTTCAGAGCGTCGAAACACGACATTTCCCAGCCCTGTCAGCGGTAGATGAGGGCTAATAAATTGCGCAGTCCGACAAGTGCCGGATTCTTGATTCCGAGATAAGCGTATCTGCAGGTGGTGTAACGGCTCTGTGCTCCTACAGAGCCAGCCGGACCCGACCCTGACTCACACTTCCGAATTCTGCCCCGATTGCACTGACTCAGCTGATTAGATAGTCAAATGCCGGTATATCGGGTGCCTCACTCCCGGCACCGATAAATACGGCGCCTACACACAGGGATTCTGTGTGAACAAGAACAACCATGACTACTTTACAAGGCATCACAACTGAGGTTTTTTAGCTCAGTTACAATTGCTTGAAAAAGGAACAGTTGGTTTAGGTCAAACCAAGAACATCAAATGTGATATTTTCTCTCGGCACGCACCGCGACTCCACCGTCCACAGTCAATCATCCACAAAAACAGTCGTGAGAACGAAGCTCCAAAACGACCTCAACACCAATCAGTGAATTTCAGAAAGAACTGGACTGATCTGTCGTAATTTATTAAGCAATAAAACAAGATGCACGGGAGGCCATGATCACAGCGATGTATTTAAAATAAGTGAGTGAAGAGACTCGCAATCAAGATATCAAACTCTGATATTCATAATGACTTCCAAATATTTGTACCTACATGCTGTTTTACTGAAGGATTCGGCCATCTCTTCCCGAAGTCGAAAAGATACTGACGCAGTACTTTGTTTCATGCATAGATTTTTACCGGCTTTTTATAAAAGAACAGGTTCTTGTATAATAATAGGTCTAATAATAAAGGTGGTAAATTTTTAATCATTCTGTAGAAGAGCTACCATTTTGCTCTATTTCTGTGTTAGAATGGCGGTCGACACTTCTCGGATATTGTCCGCGCATCTCATAAAATTTCACGCGTAAATTACCTCATCT
Source organism: Lepas anatifera (assembly GCA_034440635.1). NCBI lineage: Eukaryota > Metazoa > Arthropoda > Thecostraca > Lepadidae > Lepas > Lepas anatifera. Next base: position 149,598 of record JAOTON010001818.1, on the reverse strand, counting down.
TTTGGGCTCAAGAAGTTCTCTCGGTTTTGACCAGTCAATAGCATTTATTGCTCACGCCTGGAGAAACATTAAGCATGGTCTACATGCGGAGACGTTAAATATATTTCATTGGCTCGATTTAATTTTCCTCTCAGGGTATGCAATGAATAATTTAAGACTCAAGAACAGCATTTAGGAATATCGGTAAGCCCGGAGGCTGTCTTCCGATGGCGTTCTGGTCAACTCAGGCTGCAAACTTGCCATGGGTCTTTGCTTGAGACTAGGTAGAAAGACAAAACACTCTTGGAGAGCAGCGGTTTACAGGCTATCCGTTGCGGACCCTAAGCATTTCTATGACAGGAAAAACTCTATGGTATGATGTAGTTAACACCATAGAACATCTCCCCTACCAACCGATGCGGAAGCCACTTCAAGTGAATGCAGAATTTATGATTATCACTGAGCTGAAAAACATGCAGCCTTCAGTATCAAATGCGGTATATGCATTCTCGCCTCGCTGGGCTCTGACGTAGTGACCGGCTGGGGGGGGGCGTCTTACGGCTCCCATCCATACATTTCCTGGAACACCTTTAAACAAAAAATTCGAAAGATCTTGACGAGGCAAAGAGAAATTATACTAGTTTTTCTTAGGTCTGGTCAAAATTGAGGTCACGAGAGGCCAGAGTAGGTTCCCTACGACTACAACAGAGCATTGAACATTTGCCCCTAAATATTCTACCGAGTGGAGCTAAAGGGCACGTTTATGCACCATTGAGAGAATTGTATCGTGGCAAATCAAATTATGTATAATATGACCATGCTAGGTCACACGGAGAGAATGACCCAGCCTCGAGCCAGGTCAGGGTTACCTTGCGACTTGGTATGGTCATGTTGCACACTAATCGACTGTCCATGACAAAATAAGCACAACGAAATCAAAATGGAAGCTATATGTCAATTTAGTGCAGTTGTTAGAAAAAGAATCAGTCTGCCTAGGTGACCTCAGATGATCCCTGAGAGGTCAGATGCTTAAACACCGAACTTGACGGTCAGGAGCGTGCTAATAATGCATATTGTGAGAACTTTTTAGCTTGGTATATCTCGTATAGTCCTTTTTTAGCCGACCTACAATGGTGCGACCAAAATATTTACCCTATCTTAGCTGGACTGTATGGGAAGTCCGAGATAGCAGATATGTAGAACCCAACCATCTTATCATATTATGAAAGTTTTCAGCTGAGCGGTTAGCAGATGTTCTTTTGATGCGGCTTCGAGCTCGTATTTTGGGGTTTGAATTTGGGTCACATGACCTAAACCCAGCAAACAATCTGGTCCGGCGCCGGATCAAATAACGCCGGCTGCGGGCGGGCTATGTATGGCGAAAATGGTCCGGCAGAAGTCCGGTGGTCATTTTGGTTGGCTGGTCAACGACTTTGTCCAGGAGTGAAACAACTCTCCGGACCACGCCAAGACCTGTCCCGGCTGCAGCCCACCCAAGATCGGCGGCTTATAGCCTGCTCTCTACCGTGCTGTGCCGGCGCATGCGCTCCAATAGAGATGACGGCAGGTGCTGTGCGAGCAGCTTACACAGCGCCCAGGATGGTGGGATGCAACTAGTAAAAACTGGGACAAGTGTCATATTTTCCTATTAGCAGGCATGGCTTGCGCGCAGCCCTGTAAAAAACTAATCGGTGTTGTGAGAAATTTTGCCAGCACTGCACATCGAACCCGCAAAGACCGGCTATCGCAAAATTCCCAGGCGGGTGGATACCTCAGCGATCCGTAAACAACCCTCCTTTCCCTTTCGACCGGACACAGGGGGCATTTAAACGGCGGGCCTCACGGCTCCCAAGGTCGACGACGGCCACGCACCACCGAGTGACAGGCCAGGGTCTGCGGTCGATTCGACGATCTTGCCGGCACAGCGTAAATGAATGTATCGTGTGTGTGAGGTAATAGCTAATGTGGCCCATGCTCGTGTAACATGATGCAGTGGTTTTCCATAAAGATATAAACATGCCCGTAGCTTTGGGAATAATTCATAGCGAGTAACAACACTCGTTGAGGATTAACTATAACTAGAGTTACTGCAAATAAAATGTTAGGTGTAATTGCAAATAATCCATTAGAAGCGCATTCCAAAGGGAAAACTAAGTTATCATTGTCAATACTGAAAATAAGAACCGTTGCACCAAATTGTTCACTTTAGCGTACCCACTGGGTTCTGGGGTCAATGTATTTAGGTGTTTAGTTATAGATCAGTGGGCACAACGTTAATATTTTTATGAACGAATAATGATAGATGTGTTGTCTTTCTTTTCAATTTGCAGCTGTATCTTAACCGATAGTTTGATAAATATCTGCCGTTATAATTCAACATTGGCGCTTTATTGTCGCCATCGCCGCCGGTTCTGGTTCTAGCCTTCACTAGAACCAGAACCGTTGCTCTCACGGGCCGGAAAGTTCCCCTTTCACATTCCAGACGAGGATGAGACGCGGGAGCCGAGAAAGCTGCGCGTCTTGGTCCGGTGACCGCATGCAGATCGGGTCACGTTCCCTTGGCGACAGACGCAGGACAGCGGCGAGGCCGCACACATCGCGACCACGGCCTCTCCTCCCGGCGCACCGGCCAGACAGCCGGCGGCCAAATCACCCGCCTCCGGTGACGGACGCGCGACTCGGCGGCACCCGCACAAACAACAACAGTCGTCCGCCACCATTCCAGCAAGGTCGCGGAACCCCAGAACATGAGCCGACGAATGCGGCGCCAGCTTCGCAGCAAGCACTCTGGAGCCAGGGCAGTTGAATAACGGGTACTTCAAAGTTTTGTACCCAAAGTGATCAAAATCATAGTTTAGTACCAGTTTTAGTATAGTATACTAGGAATATGCCAAAAATAATACTAGTTTAGTACATTGATATAAGGTAAACACAAACGGCTGCAGCTGGAGACTGGTATTTGTTTGTACCCAAAACAGGACGGAGAAGCAATGCATCACATATGCTATTCGAATTATTTTTCGTGTTGTTTAGTCATGTCGGTATTGAGCAGAGGTGCGATGTCGGCCAGTAGCATACGCGACCAGTAAATTAATACGACTACGTAGCGGGCATAAACGGATCCAGGGTCGCAGATCGGAGGGGCACGTTACGGGGAGGCGCCATCCAGATCAAGGGGGCGGCACTTTTGGCCGACAAAACCTATCATGTGGATGTCAAATTCTATAGCGGCGCGCCGATTCTTGCATCGGGGGAGTGGGTGCGGTGACATTTCAGGGGGCACCATCGACCCCACAGAGCACCGCCATGAACATTTGAGAGGACGCCGAGGGTTGATTCATTGTCCCTTTTATTAGGACAGGGGCGGATCTAGGCCATACGTTTGGGGAAGGCAATCTCAGGAAACATTGCGAACATGGTGTCGTTTCGATGACAATCGGCTGAAAGTGGGTACAATTCAGCCACTTTGGGGACCATGGCAGGGGCGGATGCAGAATTTTCTCAAAAAGAGGCTCGGTTTTCAATTGTAGGGGCCCCCGCTCGTGGTTTTCATTTTTCATAAATTGGGCGTTAAAAGTGAATAAATCATCAGGGTGGTGTGTATTTAAACGTACTTATTAAATAAAGTTTGATACTTTTGGGGGACTCCAGGCCAGCTATTGGGACCCCCGAGACCAGTATCCGTGGCGTTTGGGCTCCTTGAATTTACCTAAGAAACGCTCACTGAACATAAAGGGAGCCCCCTGCTTCATAGGCGGATCCAGAATTGCCAATCAGGGGAGGGGGCGCCATCCGTTCCGGGGGCACCATTTTTGAACGGTAAAATCTATCAGGTGGGCGGAAAATTCTATCGGTAGGCGCCAATTTTCGCATCCTGGTGGGGATAGGAAGCGACATTTTAGGGGGCACCATCGACCCCTCAGGGGGCGCCGTGACCATTTCAGGGGGCGCCGAGGGTCGATCGGGGGGACCCTCGATCGTTTCCCCCTTTTCCCCCCTGGATCCGCCTATGTCCTGCGGAGGGCCTTTTGTCGTGCTCAAGGCCAGGCTAACGGTACGCGGTCGCCCTCATCACCTACCATCCCCTTAGATCCGCCCCTGGAACATGACGTATTTACTGCTGGATCCGCCTCTGCACTAGGCAAAAGCATCCCTTAGAGCTAAAAGCATGAAGGGCGCAAAGTTGCATGAATTTCAAGCGAATACATTGTGTTTTGCACATTCAGACTTTATGAAAAGTTTGGCCGCTTCTAGGATTCGAACCCACGCCTGAAAATGAAACCAAAACATGGGACTGGTTTTCACCGTCTAGCTCTCTGGTTAATGTCACGGCTGGCGGTTTTGACCCCGGAAATAAAAAATATAAATGTCCTGGCGTCCATTTGAACTCCTTTTCGTGAACCTGCGCGTGGTTTAAGATACCCTCCCGAGGCTCTAGATTGCAAGCTTTTAACATGTATTCCCTATGGACTAGTCGAAAATGCCAGCCGTTTAGTAGGAAAAACTTTGAGCCCCCCGCTCTGGAGCACTCATTCTGGGGCAGCCAATGCCATCTCTCGGCTGCGCCTGGACCTCGAGTGCACCTGCCAGCCGCACGTGGGCAGCAGAACTGGCCCCAGGTGAGCCTGCAGGGCGAGGTGGAGTGGTGGCCGCAGGAGGGGATAAAGAGGCGAGGACGAGGAGATGCGGGGACTCTTCATCGGCTCTCTCTCCATCGGACTCTTCATCGGCTCTCTCTCCATCGGACTCTTCCTGGAGAACTCCTCTTCGACGGCACTTCTTCGGACAGCTCGGGCACCCTTCGGACGCCGGCGAGCGATGGCGTCGGCCTGTCCTCTTCAAGTGGAGAGAAGCGAGTGGTTGGACGTAACGTGAGCGAGGTGCTAAGTGTAATGTGAGTGAGTGTGTGGTATGATGAGAGTGTATGACTGCGTTTTGACTGAAGTGGGCTGTGTGTAGTTCATTGTTATGACAGTCTGATTTCGCTTTATTCTTTGATTCCGTTTTAACCTCGGCCATTTTTTCATTGTTTTGGCATTACGCATCGTATCAAAAATTCACCTTTTCTGTAATTCTCCCTTTCCTCCCTTTTTGTAATTTCTGCTTCTCCCTCCTGTCGGCAGGAGGGAGAAGCAGGTGGACAGGAGGGCCAGGGAACTGCCGGGCTCCTATAGGCGCCCCCTGGAGAGACTGGTCCGGCAATTCAACGGTACCCAGCCAGGGGAGACAGGGAGGCTTGTGCAACGACTGCAGAGTTTTGGAAACCTGCAGTGCTACGTTGCAGGCAACTGGGGCGAGGGAAGCACCGACCTACACGCCTTCATCCAGAGCTGTGCCGAGGCCAGAGTGCAACACCTCGCTCGCTCCTCAGGCCGCCTGGAAAATGGGAGTCTGCTCGGCACTACCGTTGGACAGTACCGGCGCCTGATATCCACCACCATTGTCAGGGCTCAGGCTATGTGCCTCCTGGCCAGGGTAGGCCTCATCTCCTCCTCTGCGAGGGACGCCGCAGGGCGCCGACAGATGGCTATGCGGCTGGAGCGACAGATGCGAAGCGAAAGAAAGGCCCAGTGGATGGCCTCCCTACATGGTCCAGGGTGGGCAAGACGGGGCAACTGTCACTCAGTGCGGTGACTTGATGGGCTAGGATGCCATACTGGAATTTCTCACCAATTTAGACACCTCGGTGCTTCCAGACCAGATCGAGGAAGTCAACGCCAAATTCCTGGACAAGATCGTGCAGGAGCAGACTTACGCTGCCGTGTTATTCTACGCATTTTACGAATAAACGTTTGAATAACCTTTTCTGTAATAAACTGTCCAAAGTGGAAATTAACGTGTTATTTCTCGCAAGAGTGAGCAGCATAAAGAGCGAGAAAGAGAGCACGATATACTGATCATTTTGAGCAGCTCGGACATTACTCAGCAGACAAACGAAACCAAGATCATTAAAGAACGTCATTTTAGCGATGGAAGCTCGGCCATATCCAACCTGACCAAACAAGTAAAGCAAAGAGGAAAAAATTCTCACAGTGTGGACAAGATCTCACGCTCCCCAAGTGTTCGATGAAGATTGCGTCAATACAATGATTCGGAGAAAGATGCAATCGTTTTTATTAACGAAATCGAGTAAGATTGTCGTGTTGTATACCTATTAGTAGGAATGTTGCCGTTACTGTTATCCCAAAATGTTATAAATGATATAAATCAATCTGATGAACCTTCACATAGATTGTTCAAAAGGAAGCAGACCTCATACCTAGACATGGACAGGGCAGTTGTAAAACGCCTTCCTACCGGTCAATTTCGCGCCTCCAACCATCACTGGCTAAGTCAGCCGGTCAACTGCCCGGTCGCGATGCTTGGCTTCTCGGAAGCTGCCTCTCAGCATGCCCAGCTATGGAACCGATTGAAAGCTGCGAGGGGTTTAGACGGATAGGCGCGGATATCCCGCCCCGCCCACCCGCTGCCCACATTAGCCCACCGAAACTGTTTGCTGGGGAACAGGTGCTTGACCTGACCTAAAAAAATCGTCAGTTGCATGATTTTGGTCAGGGATAAAGTACTGTGAGTTGCGTTGTTCTCGTCTGATCATTTTTTGTCATTCAAGAAAAACTAGGATGGGTGCGAATTTCGTCATCCCTCCCCCTGTAGGGCGTGTGTTAAAGTGCCTGTTACTGAAGCTATATTTTGTTTTATGTCACGTCTGAATGTTGAAACTTGAAGCGCCTGTACGCCTGTCCGCCTGTCCGCGGTCTATCTAATCAAAGCGAATGAGTTTAGCCGGTAAATAAGAATACAGGTATACGACAAAGTAAAAAAATGCGTCGGTAGTCGCGCAACATCGGCACAATGTTAACCTTGATAACGTCTTTGGAAATATTTGAGGTGACCCTCATATACACTGCTGCTCGCAGCTTCACTTCAGGCAACAGTACTGTTTCTGTCATCCATAGGCGGATCCAGGATCGTCGATCGGGGAGGACGGGGGGCACATGGTTGGAGGACGCCGCTTTGGGACGGAAAAACCTATCAGGTGGGTATCAAACCTTGTCGAAGGAGGGGGTGCCGATACTCACATCGCATCCTGGGAGGGAAGCAGCATTTCAGGCGGTGTCATCGACCTTTCAAGATTTCGTGACCGTTTCGGTGATATCCCCTGGCTCCACTCGGAAGCTTTGCTAATTTCGGTCGGAAAATAAAATATCAATTTCAGAAGTAATTTTTGGTTTCACAAACAGCAATATTGTTCCAAAACAGTGATCCGGCTCCAAAACAGCAATCCGGCTCCAAAACAGCAAGCTAGCCCCAAAGCGCCAATCCAGCTCCAAAACGGCAATCCGGTTCCAAAACGGCAATCCAGCTCAAAAACAGCGATTCGGCTCCGTAACGGCAATTCAGTTGTAAAACAGCTGCATGTTCAAATGGGTTGGAAGGTCAAGGCGGCCTATTCAGTAAAAAGAGAAGATATGTCATATCCCTGGTGATTGCATATTCACATGGAAACGCACAGTGGCAACGTTTCAGCTTAATCATGAAACCGCAACCCTCACTACACTGCACAGAATGTAGCGGATAAAAGGGATTTCTGATTTTTTTGCTCCCATAGTCTTCACTGGTACGAGATTATTCGGAGTAAAGTTGGAGTAGAGTTGAGTTGAGATCCACCAAGACTTCTCCCACATGGGCGTCAGCACTGGCACCCACGCTAGAGAGGTACGAGTCGAACTTTTACGTGGGGAAGGGTGCAAATATTAACCCTCCCTGCAGTGCCGTAACTAGAAAAAACATAATGGAGGCGACACAACCACTAATCGGCCAACAAGTACAAGTAGGTATCGAACCTCTATCAAATGCAGCCTGACCGGATGTATCCTGGTTACTATAAGCGCCCCCAGAATCAACACCATTTAGAGGAAAGATTCGAGCGGAAGAATGACTGTTCTCTTGGGTTGCCTGCAGGGTAAAACTCAGTTTGGCAGTGATATTTGTTCAGTCAGATAAATCTAAGAGAACTCAACCAACGTCCGGAGGGAAGATAGGAGAACGCAGGCTTGAAACCATCCCGTCACGTTTCGCAATAGTTTCACGTGCAATGTGCATGAGTTTAGAAGAAAACCCCGTTTGATGCGAATAGCTTCAGATTATTCTGTACGTTTTCAAAGCCCAGTCTTTAAAGGAGCGTGCGTGCGTGGATTCGGATGTGTGTGTGTGTGTGTGTGTGTGTGTGTGTGTGTGTGTGTGTGTGTGTGTGTGTGTGTGTGTGTGTGTGTGTGTGTGTGTGTGTGTGTGTGTGTGTGTGTGTGTGTGTGTGTGTGTGTGTGTGTGTGGGGCGTGCGTGCGTGCGTGCGTGCGTGCGTGCGTGCGTGCGTGCGTGCGTACGTGCGTGTGTGCGTGTGTGTGTGTGCGTGCGTGCGTGCGTGCGTGCGTGCGTGCGTGCGTGCGTGCGTGTGTGTGTGCGTGCGTGCGTGTGCACTAACGTTACAATTGTGGTGAATGCATATGTGTGCATGCATGAATGATATAGCACCTGTGCTCTCCCCGAATGTTACTAGTTTCACTATTCTTTTCGGGGAGGGCGCAGGGAATCAACTAACCCTTACTAGCAAAAAAAAAAGAAAAGAAAAGAAGATCAGCGCAGACCAGACTCTTTCTCTCCTGACTTGACTATGGCACAACAACATGACGAGACCAATGGATCAGCTACATTCCCTGCCAGGTAACCTTCCTCTCTTTGTTGCCCGTGATTTCCGGTGATTGGCAGGTTCCACCTCGTTCACTGGACTGACCGGGTAACGGAGAGGGGAGATCATGCTCATCTTAAGTCACTCTCACCTCATCATCACCTAAAAAGGCCTAAAACATGTCATTGTGTTAAGGATGTTTAACAGATATTTAACATACCTGTAGTCGAGCCTCCAGATTGACAGATACTAAACATGTCTGCGGTCGTGCACCCAGTGTTATAACGCGCTGTTGGTGTATATACGTAAGACAAACATTATTTTTAAAAAATGTTTTATTTTGCAATCTTACCTTTCTTATTTTGCAATTTACCCTATTAAGCCATTTTGACTGGATCAACGGTGTAGCCTCCACCAAAAATATTATTGACAACACCTCCTCATTGGTATGCTATGCGTGAAGTCGTTAGGAATAGAGACTGCAGCTGAATATTATTAGGCCATTGGGAACAACTGCTCCTGAAGAAGTCAAGGAATGAGCGAAGGAAAACAAAATATTATTATTATTATTTTATTCACTGACCTGCCAGCGACGAGAATATCCGGAGGACCATGGTTGCCAGTCCGATCCGCTCCGACAGAGCTGGTTGATGTCAAACGCGCTTCCCCAGCGCCAAGCGGCAGCTCACGGCCAGCCCACACCCGACCCTCACAACAGCGCTCCACTCCGGGGCACGCCAACGACACAAAACGACGCTGACGACGAGCGAGAAGATGGTGATGCTCGTCTCGGCAGCAGCGCGGTTCGCTGGCCTCCTTGGTTCACTCACAAAATGGCGTTTCACAAGGTGTTATCGGTACCACCGATGGCCTATCGCGCTGTTGATACAGGCTCGGATTAGCGTGGTGAGATAGGCCGCCGCGGCGTGCGACCGGGGGTACTTGCGACCATGTCTCGGCAGAAGCACAGGACAACTGACTGCGCGGACCACAAATAACAATGTGTCCCCCTCACTCGGCATCAGGCGAAGAGGCCGCTAAGCTATGAGGATTCCTGCAGATGATGCACCGCCTAGCTACATACTCGCCTGCTTCATTGTGTAACTATACGACAGTTTTACTGAAGCTCTGAGCCTGTCGTGCGCCTTTGGCACATTCTCGCCTTATCAGAATGCGCCCACGTCTCTGCAACTTCTTGAACCCTATCTGGAATCCGTGCTTATGAGCCATTGCTCATCGCTTTTAAACAGAGAATGGTAAATGTGCGGAGATTCCAGCCCCTCGGACCAATTTGAAGCCATACACGTTTATTATTACACAGACACACACACATACACATACACAGTTCCGTTAAAAAAAAACTTGAAAACATTTGAGGACGGAGCTCCCTACAAGGCAAGACAGGAAATTAATAAGATAGTTCTCACATGATTTTAGCCGGAGATGTTTGCCTTAGTATAGTAACCATGACCTATATTGTATCCATACAAACACTTTTTGACGATGCAATTATCCAAAAAAAGAGCCAGTTTGTGCATCCCACTGGCTCAGTGCTTCCACCACTGGTATAACCAGCTGTAAACCTGTAGCATCTGGTAGCTGAGCTCAAGAGGACAAGAAGTCTGGGCTGGAGAGCCTGCCTTTGATGCTGGATCGAGACAACATGTCGAGGTTTCGAGACCTGCGCCCAGTGATGGAGAGAAAGTCTATGAGGGAATACTCGTTTTGCTTCTCTGTGTTGTGGAGTGAGCGGATAAAGGCAGAGGATCTTCTGTTCCTTCTCTTCCTAGAAGCACTACTCTTGTTTGAAACACTTGCTCCATGTTCTCCCAGATTTCCTGCCGGTTGACCTCAAGGGCAACTCATGCCACTGCTTGGGTGGCCCACCACAGACGTGGCGCCACCTATCAGCGCTATGACGGAGTGGTAGGCATGTCGACAGCGAGTCAGCGCCACCAGGGCCAGTAGATTCGATGGACAGCGAGTACAATCCTAGGCTAGTTGAGATTGGAGTGCATTGATACTTCTGTTGGCACCGTCTTCATATTAAGAATTAGTCCTTGATATAGCTGATAGCAATCAAGACAAGGAGGGGCAAGAAGCAGAGCTTGAAGGGCATCCTGCTTGTCTGTGCACATATTGAAGTCAAAACGTAAGACTATTTAATATATTAAGAAGGGTGTTTAATCCCATGGAACTGGTGCAAGCAGTGTGAGATATCATAAGTAGCTTTGGTTAAATAAGATGTTAATAGTTGGCGGCCTTAAATCTTATTGTAGAATCTACGGGCGATAGGAATTGTGAGATGCGAAGAAGCAAATATTGTAGCAAATCTGTCCGGAACAATTATTCTAATAGGTGTCTAAAAATATACGCTTAGTAACAGTCTTGAAAAACGATCGAGAGACAGGAACGTCATCTAGAGACCGTATATTTGGGACGATTATATCATTCCAGGTGATTGGAGCAGCTATGAAGAGTGAGAAATTGCGATAATTGGTGGGAGCGAATGGAACCGTAAAGTGATTTCTGGTTCTCATGACTCTGTCATGATTTGATTGGGTGATTGTAAATTTTTTCAGCTAGAGGAAGGGGGAGAGTATTTGCAAGGTGTGAGTGGAGGATGAAGAGAAGCGAATGTTTAACAAGATCCTGAAGTTTCAGAATTTTTAATTCCTTAAAAAGATTCGATGTGTGATCACGAACGCCGACCTTAGCAATTATTCTCACTATCTTCTTTTGGAGAGTTATAAGTCAAGTCAGCCGAGAGGAATACGTTACTCCCCAGAGTTCGGAGCAGTAATTAAGATATGGGAGTATAAGTGAATTATAGAGCATGAGGATGTATCTTGAATCCAGAATGTATTTGATACGGTTTATAAGCCCAATGTTCCGGGCGATCGTGTGTTCTGTGTTTTTTATATGAAATTTTCACTTAAGGTCCTCGTCAATAGTTATCCCAAGGTATTTAGCACTAAAACATCTTTGTATGATGGTATTATTAATTGAAATCTGAATCTGAGAGGCAGGTTCAGAGTAATGGTATACCTGGTAGACAGATTTAATAGCGTTCAGCGTGAGAGGATTTCCCACCAGCCAATAATACACTTCTGGTAGGCTATTTGTAGTTATACTTTGTAGTTGGTCAATATTGTCAGCTGTATATACGAGAGCAGTATCATCAGCAAAAAGTAAAAATTTAGGGGTTTGCGAGCTGAGATGTATGTCATTAATATAAAGGAGAAATAGGAGGGGTCCAAGAACAGATCCCTGTGGTACACCCATTCTTAGTGTGAGACGATTTTGTGAACAGGTATTGTTGAATTTCACTGTCTCTGTCCTGTTTTTAAGATAGGATGACAGGAAATCATTGGACAAATCCTGAAAGCCATAAAAATGTAGCTTTTTGAGCAGAATGCCATGATTTACAGTGTCAAAAGCCTTCGAAAGATCCAGGTAAATTGTTGCACAAACTTTTTTGTTTGCAAGAGAAGAGGTTATAAGATCGTAAAGAAGAGCGATCGGCATGTAGGTACTGTGCTTTCTCCTGAACCCAAATTGATGGGAGTACAAAATGTTGTGCCAATTCAGAAAGTTAACCATCTGATAATAAACAATTTTTTTCGAATACTTTTGCGATAGTACTCAAAAGGGCAATTGGTCTATAGTTATTGAAATTTGATGGATCCCCAGATTTGAATACTGGTATGATCACTGCATGTTTTAAGCAGGAGGGGAAAATTCCTTGAGTTATGCATTTGTTGAAAATAAAAGCTAAAATTGGAGAGATGATGTCAGAAATTGTTTTAAGGATTTTAGAACTAAGTCCGTCTTCTCCCCCACCAGTGTTTGTCAAGTCCTTAATTGTGTTGGCTATAGTAAGAGTATTTACTTGTTGGAATTCGAAGGATTCAACAGGCTGATGAAGGTTGTGCAGAGTATGCATAGGACCTGTGGAGGCACTGGGTAGCTTTGCGTCTAAGGTAGAGCCAATTGTGGCAAAAAATTGTTAAAGGTATTCGCTATAGCAGAAGGGTCATGAAAGGTTGCATCCCCAGCTTTAAATGTGTCAGGGGGTGGAGGTCTTTGCTTATTTTTGCGAGTAAGGCCAAAAAGAATCTGCCATAATTTTTGAGGATTAGCTCTGAATTCTTCTATTTTTCTTCTGAAGTAGTCTTTTTTTGCATTTTCCTTTTGATTTTTTTTATAGTTAACTCAGATAATTCTTCTTTAATTGTGTTTATTAGGAAGGCTGCAGCCTCCTCCGCACCATCGATCGCATATACTTGTGCAAGTTTCGGAATAAGGTTTTGCCTCAGGGAATCTGTTTTCCTAAAGTCAAACAGGTTGCTAGTTTGGAGTTTTTTATTTGGATTGGTGTAGTTTATATTAACGGTAATTGAAATCGGCAAATGATCACTGATATCGGACAGCAGAACGTTGTTCTGGGTGATGATGGATAGGTCATTACTAATAAAGTTGTCGATCAGGGTATTGGAAGTTGCTGTTATTCTAGTAGGGAGGGATATGCATGGAAAACAGCCGGCTGCGGATACCATATTGAAAAATTGGGCGCTGCTTTCAGATGTGTCTAATTTTAGTAGATCGATGTCGTAATCGCCCCCTAGTATGGCATGTTTTGGCTCCCTGCCTATTTCTTCAAGAAGGTTTTCGAAATATTCAATGAATTCAAGGGTTTGATATGAGGGAGAGCGGTAAAGCGAACCAATGATTGCATTTCTGGACTTTCTTGGCTGAATTTGAATCAAAACAGATTGAAAATGGGCGTTGCTCAGCTCAAGAGCATTTCGCCTAGTATAAGGAATGTCATTGGAAATATAAATAGCTGCTCCCTTACCTCTAGACCCACTCTGGTTTGAAGTTTCAAGTCGGTAGTTATCGATCTGATATGATGATGTAAGTAAAGGGTCTAACCAGGTTTCAGACACTAGAATAATATCAGGCTTCACATTTAGTTGATTGAGCAACAGGACAAGAGAGTCATAATTCTTCTGCAAGGAGCGAATATTAACATGAATTTGTATTTTTGTATTTATTCAGTATATATGAGCAACAGGATTATCCCACTTACAGCTCAAGTCAATGGATAAAACAATACGTGAATATTTACAAGAGATGATGAACTGATAGTCACATATACAGTTACAACCGCAGAAACATTAAATTCAAATAAACATGTAAATATTAAAAGAAAAACATGATGCTATAAAATAGTGAAATCCTAAAACCATGGGTTCACTAAAACGGATGATCCCTAAGATATTTAATGACGGAGGATTTAAACGATGAGAAACTAGAGATAAAAGGGTCGATGGTAGGATACGTGCTGACATGATGATTAAAAGCGCGAACTGCACGGATGAACAATCCACATCTCACGGTTTCTACTCTCCCAAAAGGAATGTGTAGCGGCTGGTTTTGTCCCTCCCTGGTCCGACGCTGAGGCACATGCAACGGTAGGTGCCCAAGCAGGAAGGCGGAGTCCGTTCTGTGGATGATAATTTTGTAGACGAACAGAATGTCGCTTTTTAGTCGCCTTTTTGAAAGTGAAGTAATTTTGAAACTACCAAGTAGATCATTGTAGGAGAGTGATAAATTTTGTTGAGGCACGTGAGTGTGGGCAGCCAACCACATCAGAAATTTGTGTTGAATTTTTTCCAGTCGATCTAAGTGCGTTTTTGCGGCTCCACCCCAGATTACGCTACCGTATTCTAAGATGGAGCGAACGTTGCCAAAGAAGGCTGCAAGAATAGGAGCAGGTTTCAGTCGTCCCGCCGTTCGGCTAGTCTGGAGTGAGCGCATGAGCAAACCTAGCATCTTATTCGCTTTGCTGACGGTATGGTTGATATGAGCCTGAAACGTCAATTTTGTGTCTAGCCAAACGCCTAGGTCTCGAATTTCTTGAACATGTTCCAGGTCGTTGTTACGAATTTTGTACCTAGCCAGAATTGTTTTTTTTGTTCAGGGTGATCCTAAATGATTGACATTTGGTGGGATTTAGCTTTAATTTCCAGGTTTCTGACCACTGAATGAGGTGATCCAGGTCCTTCTGGAGAAATTCTGCATCTCTTGTGCAGGTAATTTTGTTGAAAAGCTTCACATCGTCAGCGAACATCAAAATTTGGGTTTGGATGGTGTCGGGAAGATCATTTAGGAAGAGCACGAACAGTAGAGGTGATAACAAACTGCCTTCCGGAGTTCCAGAGCGCACTTCAGTCCAATTTGAACATTTCCCGTTAATGATCACACGTTATTTTCGATCGCAAAGATAAGATGAGAGCCAACGAAGCGCTTGTCCTGAAATGCTGTACGAATTCTGGATTTTGTGGAGGAGCAATTTATGGTTGACGCTCTGGAAAGCGGAAGAGTAATCAAGATACAAAATGTCTAATTGATGGCCTGAAGATATTGAGTCCCACGCCGTTTTTAGAAGGGTTGCCAAATTCGTTTCGCAGGATCGGCGAGGGACAAAACCGTGCTGTTTCTCTGTGAGAACAGGTTGCACATGCGCAAGAAGCGTTTGGAATACGCATCTTTCCATGACTTTGCCGAACAGCGGAAGGTAAGTAAGTACAGCGGAAAGCAGAAAGTAACAACAATATTTTATACGGCTGACAACATCAATGTCAGCCTCAGGATAGAAGGGAACATGATTATAGGATACGGAAAGGAAAATAAATACCGATATGACAGAAACACTTCTGGTGATATGAACAGAGGGTTAGACAGATACACATGTTTACAGGTTAGAAGTCTTGAATTTACTTCTAGTCTGCACTGGTGCAGAGGATGACTCATGAGAGATCGTCGCTACACACAGATCTGGTCGATGAGTGTCGGAAGGACCGGGAGGGAGCTCCTCAGATATCTTAGCTGATCTAATATCACTGAAGGATGGAGCGTCTGCCATACCACAGGCAGTCTGGGTCTTGTTTGTACCAGCAGAGATAGCAGCTGGGACAATCTTACGCCCCCCATTAGAATCGGGCAGCGGGGTGGGCCCATTTACAACACCCCCCCACAACAGAAACTGCACCAAGTCTGTCACCTAAGAGTTTTGAGGGTGCCCTTGCATTCGATGTAGGGAAGCCAGCTCCCAACACCGATCCACCAGTCAGGGAGCGAAGAGAAGCATCAGCAGATTTCACATGAGTCTCTCCACTATCAGGGAGTGGGTTGGAGGTGACAATGGGCCTAGGGTTGTCAGCTTTTTCTCCCACAGGACTAACCAAAATTTCGGCAGCTTGATAACATCGTTAAGTTCCAAACCTCCCGCGGCGCTGGCTTGAAACAGCGCAGGCATTTCAACGGACTATCTTATCGGGCGCCGCCGGTTTCGCGCCACAGTGGCGGCAGCCGAGGCAGAGTTCGAACAGGTGGCGCCCGTTCTGAGAGCGCTGCCTCACGACACAGCAGAGGCGCACGCCTGTCGTTCTCACAGTTAACGGCCACTGCTGGTCTCTGCGTACTCACCACCGTCTCGGGAGAACGATCGGACCTCCATATTATTTCAAAATCGATTGTGATAAGGACTAATAATGTGATAGACTAATCAAATGTGACAAAAATAACACTGGAACCGCCTTATATCCTTCCTTAATTCGGTAACAGGTTTGATGGATGGGTATCCATTGATGTGTAAGGTCATGGGTGGTTGAGTCACAGCAATAACCAAATTATTGCTGCATCGTGTCTTATTTGAAAATTATAGACACAAACGCATTCGATTAATGCACCTCTTAGTGGCCGCCGTGAATTCATTACTGGTCTGATTTCGAAATTGTTGGTAGTATACCGATTGGCCTTTATAGAAGATTTAAGTGATGTTTAGAAATTTGATTTACCTCTTCTAGCGACGAAGCTACGACCCGGCCTAGTCTACCACTTTTAAAGAAGCACGGTGGATTTGAAAATGACTCCGTGAAGATGACTTTTTGGACTGACCCGATATTCAGCCTACAGTTGTTAAAATTGGTTACTTTACAGGAATGCAAAGCGACAAAACTTGCATTAAAATAAGCTGATGGAATTATTCGCGAAAAAGAGGGCTCCGATCCGAACCCCCAGGCGGTGCAGGGTTAAAGAAATCCGGGTTAAAGAAGTCCAATCTCGAAATACACAGGGTCGGACCGTACCGGAGTAAAAGGGGAATGAAGTGATTAAAAGTAGTAGAATCAGCACTTGGGAAAACATACCTACTGAAGTTATACCAAGGATAGTGACCACTATTTCAGGTACACCAAATATTTTTCTCTGGGGCTCACAGAAGGGTGGGGAGAGATGAGGGTGGCTTATCATACTTCCATACCGAAAGCGAACATACTCCTCGGTTCTAGGACCGTGGATTGACAAAAAGATAATATCGATAGTAATTAAATACGAGGTTGATTTTAAAGGGAAGTGAAAATTATTGCCGGAAAAGGATAAACAAGTTTCCTTAGCAGTGGAGAGGGGTCTGACGTCAATGAGCAGTGGAGGGGGTTCTGAAGTGCCCACTGAGATCACAAAATCCCAGGGGTTAAAAAAGCGCCCGTTAGAGAGTGTGTGGGGGCGATGGTGATCAGCTAATGTTTAGTTTCAGCATTAGCTAAGTTTGGTTTATGCTGTTTCGTTTTGTTTTGTATACATGTCAAGAAGGTGAAACACATTCACTAAGTATGAGTTTATTTCCTGTCATGATTTGTCTGTCACTTGTTTCTATCAATGAAATAACCTTTTGAATAGCCCTGGATTTTTCGTATTTCAAAAATTGGTACGAAATTTTTCCGCCGAGCTCGGTCCCCTTAACCTGCGACCTAACAATCGCAGCTCTTCCCCTCTCTTCTTTAAAGGGAATGTGGCACCTTCATAACGTGATTTTAACTGAGATAGCCAAGTTGTAAAGCACGCCGAAAACCGGTACTCAATATATCATTTGTCTTGGAACTCAAGATTTCCGTAGAAAAAAGCTAAAACCTACCTGCAATGTACCCCTCATGTACCCTTAGCAGCAGACCACAGTTGTCATGGCTGTTGGTGTGACGACATATGCTGACGCCACGATGAGCATCAGCCAATCGAAGCCCTTGAAGCGTTTCGAGTATGGTAGTGGTTGCCAGATCGTGACATCACCCACAGGCAGATATTTATTTCTTTTCCTAGAGGAGTATTTTAAAAATCAAAATATTGAGCTTATTGTACATTTTTCAGAGAAATCATGAGTGGTTTCATTATTTTCGGCTAAAAGTACGCCTAATTACACTAAATTCCAGGATTCGACCAAGGTGCCACATTCCCTTTAACTCTCGCCCCAACGGGGGGACATCGATGGCCCGTAAGGTTTTTCAGAATGGCAGAAAAAACGAGGTGCAGCATCGCGGTTGAGGGGTCTCCTCCTCACCCCATCATTTTCACACCATCCTTGATATTTTTCACCCCGGGCCACACCAGGTCAGGTCACCAGGTGAGGTGAACCAAGGTCACCTCACCAGCAACTTTTGAGCTCTACCATAGCTACATTCTTAAGCCGATAGATTTTAGACTTTCAACACTTGATGACCCCTCCAGGGTCTACAAACATATATCCGGGATTTTTCGATTTGGTAACTTGAGGTCAGGTTACAAGGTGACCTCTCCCATAGATAAAGCATGGGGAAACGCTGTCTTATGATCTAAAAGTAAGTCACAAAAATGATTGCACATGCTCGGATTTCTCAAAAAGCATTCGTGACAACCCTTTCACGGATTCCAGGGACGATATTTTCCCCTTTACCTATGTGAGGTCATCACAGGTCACCAGGGTTCAAAAACAGTATTTTGACGATAAATTTCTACCTAATCAAGCTAGAGCACTGAATTAAACGTCATAGTGTATGTCTCATCACCGGCTTTCATTTGATATACAGCAAGGTCACCCTCTGACCTTCCGTGACCTCAGGTAATGTTAGGTCAAGAGGTGCCCTCTGGAGGTCAAACCACAGGCGGGAGGTCATTATGTTCCACATAGCGGAGAAATTCCTGGCATTTTCCTATCAAATATACTTTACAACATAACAATAGCTCTAATGGTATGAGAGCCATGCTCAGGTTTCTTAAGCATTACATATTTTAGTGGAAACAGCCTATCGTGACCCAACTTGACCTCTGGAGGCCAGACCATTGACCTGAGCGTTTAAACATGTGAAGTAAAATCATACTGAATTTACACGAGCTTTCCAAAGCACTTTGCAGATTTGCGCTAGCCCCCATGCTGTCGGAGTTAGGGGGCGCATTGACGCCCGGTGGGGCGAATGTGGCGCCGGACCCCTGGTGGGGCGCGGGTTAGGTTCGTCTAGCTTCGACCAAATTTGCTGATATTCGATGATTTCCTGCTCAGAAGGGCTTACAGCAATCACGGATTCCAGTTGGATCATATAATTCATTTTCTACCTTACGGGAGTAAAAAACAATCTGTTTTCATCTTTTCATCGTCTGAGCTCTGATATTATTTATGAGAAATTCCTACAAGATACATTTGCATACAATGTTATTATAAATTCCCACCCTCTCCTTAGCAGAGCGAATTTCCATTTTAACATCCCTTCGTGAGCCTCATTACTGAGGAAATGCTGTATCTCCAAAGGTCTGGGCCACGCTGGTCGCTACTTATATCGGCACTGAGGACAAGGCTATGGACGCTTAAAATTCTTGCTTCAATTTTCGTTCGAGCTATGTTATTTAAAATGCCTCTGGTGGAAAAATGTAGTCAAGACCGGACTGTTGGAGCTGATTAAATCGACACCATGTGTAGCACGTGGAAGTGGGATGGTGCACGCGCCAGGAGTCCTCACATTATACTTTTTCTAAATCTTGTAATCAAATACTAGCCGTGCCGTTTCAATTATTCATCTTATCTATGTTCAGGGCGTTTAAATTTATATTGAAAACTCCCACCAAGAACGAATTTTGATTGGCAAAGCACAAACAAATTATCTACCCTTTCCTAGGTAGTTGCATTTGATCGTTTGGTTTCTAACAGATGGCGCATAAACACAAAATATACGATGAGGGTCTTGGTCCATGAGCATTTCCAAACCGATTAAGCGGCCTACATCATCCGTAGTTAACCCGCGCCCCACCGGGGGTCCGGCGCCACCTTCGCCCCACCGGGGGCCATCGATGGCCCCCCCTCTAACTCCGAAAATATGGGCGTTAGCGCAAATCTGCAAAGTGCAATAGAAAGCTCGCGTGAATTCAGTAAGAAATTACTTCGCATGTTTTAGTGCTCAGGTCAATGGTTTGACCTCCAGAGGTCAAATTAGGTCAAGATCGGCTATTTTCACTCAAATATGCAATGATTAAGCAAACTGGGCATAACTCTTATGTCATTAGAGCTATTGAGGACTGGTAAAGTACATTTGATAGCAAATTGCCAGTACTTTTTCCGCTATGTGCAACATAAAGACTTCCCGCCAGTGGTTTGACCGCCAGAGGTCACCTCGTGACCTAATATGACCTGAGGTCACGAAAGGTCAAAAAGTGACCTTGCCGTATATCAAATGAAAGCCAGTGACAAGACAAACACGATGGTGTTTGTTTCACCGCTCTAGCTCAATTAGGTCAAAAGTTATTGTCAAAATACTGTTTTTGACCTCTGGTGACCTTGGATGACCTTGGAAAAGTCAAAGGGCAAATATGGCCCCTGGGATCCGTGAAAGGGTGTCCAAAAACGTTGTTCTGAGCAGTCTGAGTATTTGCAATCATTTTTGTGGCTTTTATATCATGAAATAGCTTTTCCCCATGCTTTTCCAATAGGAGAGGTCGCCTCGTGACCTGACCTCAGAGCACGAAATCGAAAAATCCCGGATATACACCTTGTAGACCCTGGAGGGGTCATGAAGTGTAGGAAGTTTCAAATCGATCGACTTTGAAATCTAGCTCTTACAGAGCTCTAAAGGTGAAGTGAGGTGACCTTGGTTGACCTCGTCTGGTGACCTGACCTTGGGTGACCCGGGGTAAAAAAATTCAGGGATGATGGGAAAATGATGCAGTGAGAGGTAGAGCCCTCAACCGCGGTGCTGCGCCTCGTCGTTTTTCTGCTATCCCGGAAAAACCTTAGGGGGGCCATCGATGGCCCCCCGGTGGGGCGAGGGTTAATTCACGAAATGGATATTAATATTTCGGTGGTATTAACGCGGAGACTTTAGCTTGGTTAACCCTAGTCATGGGAAAATAGCATTTTGCAATTTACCTAGGTCAATGAAACCTCGCTATTATGTAGATAACCATCGCCACCATACACCTCCAAACGGGCGTTTTTCTAAACCTCTTGGTTTTTTTAGATCCAGGGGGGACACTTTAGGACTGCCTCCACCATATCGAATATTGTAGAATGGACAAATCATCCACAGTCTTGATAGCTCTCGATTATAAAATGCATTTGATTCCTTGGAACAGGGCTTCATGATTTATGTTTTAGAATCATTCAGTTTTGGGCAAGATTTCATAGCTTGGATAGAAACTGTATACAATTGGGTCTGTCTTACCATAAGCAGCAATGGTTATATCTCAGAGTGGGTTTTCCTAGTTCTCGAGGAGCAGTTCAAGGTTCTCCCGTATCAAGTTTATTGTTCAATGTCGCTGACGAGCTTTTTGCTAGAAAAATACGAAAATCTGCAGTAATCAACGGAATCATAATAAATACCTTAAAAGCTAAGGTAAGCCAGTATTGTGATGATATGACCCCATTCTTTGGCGGACGGTGGTGATGTAAACAATGCGATCTAATTGCTGTCAGCTCTCAATAAAATTTCTAGTCTGGAGTTAAATGTGGATGAAAGCAAGGTAATGGGGCTGGGCTCATATAGACATAGAAGAGATTCTGTCAGCAGGATTTCAGCAGTATACAAAGTTAAAACATTTGGAGTTTGATTTACCGCAACGCAAAATGTCGTGATGAAAATGTTTTGCCTGTGACCCACAAAACCAGAAAAATAACTATCATGTGGTTTCAGCGAGCGCAGTCTGACAATAAAGGGCAGAATAAGAATCGCAACGTCGCTGATCGCTGCACATATAATTCATATTCCAGCGAGCACTCCGATTCCCGAAGCTGATACGTGCCAGATTCAAAGCCTTATCATGAAATTTATTTCACACGGGAGGCCTCCAAAATAGGAGAAAACAAGTGCTCTGCCAGCAAATAAAGGAATAAAGTATGGTGGCTTAGGATCAATCGATATTAAACCAATATATGTATCAATTCAAATGACATGGATCGAGCGTATGTGTCCAAATATTGTATCGGACTGGGAAAAGCTCCTTCAATCCAGACTTTCTAATTTCGAACTAAATGATATCCTCCGTATTCCAACCTTCCTAAAAATTTATTTTAAAAAATCAAATTTCTCCAGTTTTATAAATAGGCAATAACGAGCTTTGAAAAACACAGTTCGTACGAAATTGCAAGCGCAAGTCAATTTGGGCACAACCAATGTAGCACAATGAAGACACCACCGTCAACAGAAAAGCGATATATTTGGAAACTTTTGTACGGCTGTGAAGGAGAATGGTCATTGGATGAGCCTCCGTCAAGTTAGCCTCCATCAGGTGGGCCTCCCAGCCACCTTCGCCCTGGTGTGGGGGGGTGTTTAAACACCCCCTTCGACCCCGGCACCTATGCAGGATAGCGAAAAAAGCAAACACTGGTGGATAGCTCATACAAAATCATGAAGAAACTATATCAGTGACTTTTTGGCTCAGCTCAATATCGAGGTCATGACAGGTCAAAGAAGGTGGCATTTTGAGTAGAGTTGTTGGGCTCTAACATCCGACAGATATGAGTTAGAATAATTTTTATGCACCATTCGCTTCCTCTCATCATGGTGAATCGAATTATGTATAATATGCCCATACTAGATCAAAACACAAAAATGACCTAACCTCAGGTCAGATCAAAGTCATTTTTTAATCTAGCATAGTCAATATGCATATCAATCGACTTGTAATGGCAATACAAACGCAATGATATCAAAATAAAAGCTGTATCATCATTTCAGGCAATGTTATTGACCTCAGTCTGAAAATTGCTTTAGTAGCCCCAGATGACCTCTCAGAGGTCACAGGTCAAAATTTGAACATGAACCTGGAAAGGGGCCGAGGATACTACGATTTGGAGAATATGGAGGTATTATCAGCCGTATCTACACAAATACAGCCCCATTTCTATTTTTTCCATGTATTTCCAATGGAAATGGCATGATCCGCGCTTGACCTTAGGTCATCGAAACAAGAAATCCCAGAACAAATTTGGTAGCACTCGGTGGGCCCATTAAGTGGTATAGATTTCAATCAGATAGTTTCACCCATTTCTTACTCATGCCACCTTAAACATTTTTGGAGGTGAGGTCACTTGACCTGCACTGGTGACCTGACCTGAGATGACATAACCTTGAAATTTTGGGGATTCGCGGAATTAATCAACGATAGGGTGGGCCAAGTGTGGCGGCGCTTCACGCCGCCGTTTTTTCGTTCCGCTGGAGAAACCCGAGAGGGGTGTTTAAACACCCCCACCGGGACGAATGTTAAGCAAAGTTTTCCTAATTTGAGGAACCATTTTCACACATCAACGACTACTGTCAGCTGTTCCAAATTTATGGAAAACAAAGTTAGGTACAGCAAGATACAGGGGGTAGAATAAATCCCGAATTGGTAAATGATAGATTTTCCATGAGCCACGACGACAAACTGGTACAGGTACCAGTACAAACTGGTACAGGTACAGGTAACAGGTCTGTTACGCACTGAGGTGTCCGAAATATTTACGCCAAAAATTCAAAAACAATGCCACTGCTGTGAATAAATGGGAGTCCTATGATCATATCAAACACCTCACTCCACAGAATTGGAGTGAGGTGTTTGGGATTCCATATGCCAATGCCAACCAAAATTCAGACCCTTCACTTCCGAATACCAACCGATATACACCCACCCGTAAATTTTGGCCAACTCGTGAAATATTTTCAACCCCTTATGCACACATTGTTTTCAGGTCGACGACATGAGACACTTCTTTTATAAATGTGATAGAGTAAAACCGCTATTGACCTCAATACTACCGCAAATTAAAACAATGTTTGGCTAGGTCAAGACTTTCCCAGTTATAAAACATAAATTTTACACTTTCTGAGTGCACGAGTAGCTAACTTGATATCTCTTTCAACAAAACAGTATAAAGTCAAGTACAAATTAAGCCGAGATGAGGCAACCAATCCGAACTTAAATTGTTTTAAGAATGGCATGTCTACCGATTGTTATACAGAAGGAACCATTGCAAAAAAATGAAAATAATATCCACAAATGGAAATATCTATGGAGTGGGGATGTTCCCACAGATAAGCCTGACTCTCCGTGCCGCAGTTTAGGAGGGGAGAGGGTGGCGACGAGAATAGAGTAGTCTCCCGACTGTCCTGTGACGCGTGTGCTTTACCACCACTTCATATGTTTTCACTAGTATCTGTGACCATCTCACCTTTGTACCTCACTTCCTCCGTGTACCTGCGAAATTCAAGATGCGCGAAACCATAACACTCAGTGATGATTTAGCTATTGGTGCTATGAGCTTGGCCAATACCAGAAGGCCACCGACAAAGAGTGGCAGAGGACACAGGCTTCATTGAAGCAAAATACCGTGTCAGCATCCTCACTGCTGGTATCAACGGAACACAGCACAATTAATCACTGCGATGTTTGTGATGACTTTGAAAATCGGTTCCGAATGGTCGGTATTGACATCATGAAGTGTTCCTCGGCGACCAGATAACCGTGCTTTACGCGGTGAGCCTAACGTACTAGCTACCAATCAGCATGGAACCGGGTGTATATACGTACTGCAGGGCAGGCTGGTGGTGTCAGGGCCACTGTTGCTATCCTGAACACGCGGTCCGTAACGGCACCCCCGTCCACCTGCTCCTGAGGAAGCTCCACGGCCAGTTCTGCCGGACCTGAAACACGGATGGATGGGGAATCGGTCAAGGAACGGAGGAGGAAAGGGCGTTCCGGAGGTATAGATAGGACACTTCAAGGAGGGGTTGGGAGAAGCACAACTCCCGTCTGGCGGTGCTGCACGGGGCTTGAACTATATTTGGGTAGATCACATGCAATGATAAAAGCTATATATATTCTGTTATTAGGGACAGGTATTTAAACAACCACACACGGGAAATGTTGACTATATGTTTAAAACAAGCAAAGGGCAAGTGAAATATACTCCGTCCAGCCCACAAGCAGTATACATATAATTCGAACGCGACAGCAACATAACAGGGGTTATTCCACTGATATCTACCCAGTTAGCTTTAACTTGTAACAAGAGTAAGCAAATGACCGCGTAAACGTGGTTTTCAGAAGGCAAAGGAGAAAGCGCGGAATTCAATTAAGTAAATTGCTACATGAGAGGCATGAGCAGGATAATATTCAAACGTTTCGTAACAGATGGAAAAAGTTATTGAAAATACACCCCACTAGCAGAAAATTGCGGTGAACTATGAATATTTCCACCTAGCAATGCACCAAGCACAGGTAGAAGTACTTACTTGCAGCCAACCTCCAAATGGAGAGCTTCAAAAGGCACTCCCGTAATGCAACAGCAGGTCTTTTATCTAAAGCAACGTCAGTTTCAGCACAGAAGCACAATAGATATCCATCGCAATTCAGTCCACACAGTAGTCATTTTCAATACATTGGTGCAAAGAGGCAACCGTTTCAAATGTTCAAGAACAGTGTCCGTGCTCGATGTTTGTGTCCGCTTCGTTACCCGGCGATCCCACTTGCAAACCACGCATTCCGTCACGCGTAAACGTTTAACAACAGTTCTTCAGTACCCCGCCTCCACTCCCGGTACACTTCAGTCCTCCCATTCGTCATCGTCTTCGTCATCCTCTTCCTCCTCGTCATCCTCTTCGCTGGAGTGTATAACGCGCTTTCTGTCGGCGAGCGCGCGGGCCAGCGCGCCGGCCAGACCGGGCGGCGCCGTCTCGGCCGGCGGCGGCGGCGCCGAAGACTCCGTGACCGGCTTCAGGGTGGCGCCGTGTCGGATCTGCTGCATCAGGTCACTGCGCTGGTCCCCGCCGCTGCCGCGCTCGCCACCGCCGCCGCCGCCGCCGTCGGCCCCCACAGAGCGCAGCTGCACACCGGCGCGAATCGAATCCAGCAGCATGCTGCGGTCGCCAGAGATGGTAGGCAAGTTGTTCGTCGGTTTGGTGGAGGCGGACGGCGGAGGTGGAGGCGGTGGCGGTCCTGAGGCTCCTGTCTGGGGCGGAGGTGGTGGTGGCGGCGGCGGCGGAGGCACGCCTGCAGGAGGAGGAGGCGGCGGCGGCGGTGGTGGTGGGGCGGACCCTCCCGGCTTGTGCTGCGCTGAGGGTGGTGTCGGGGGCGCCTGTCGGGTGCGGCTGGGCGGCGGTGGCGGTGCAGCGCCGTGGTGGGTGACGACACGAGCGGGCGGTGCCGGAGGAGCGGCTGGCCTGCCGGGAGGAGCTGGCTGTCGCGCCGGTACCGGCGGCGGCGGCCCTGCCACGCCCCCAGCTGGTGCACCTCCTTAATGGCCGCCTCCACGCCGCCGTGTTTATCGATGAAGTCATAGATAAACTTACGCGTATCCTGGTCCTGCAGCTGTGTGTCCGACACGCCAGCCCGGTTGAAGAACTGTTTCAGGTTCGGATCCACGTTCTCCAAATCGAAGCCTTTATCAGGATCCCACCCCACGTGCGAGATGTGCTGGAAGTTGGTTGGCAGCGAGATGTCGGCCTTGCAGAGTTTAGACTTCTTATCGCGTTTGCCTGGGCGTCGATCGTTGGGCTTGGAGATGACAGCAGTAGGCCGATGCTGACTGTTGAGGATGGAGTTAGGAGGCAGTGTGCCCCCGCGCGGCACACCACCGTTGGAGTGACGCGCCTCCGCCACGTTCCGGGACCGATTACGCTGCTCCCGCCGTAGCTGTTTGTTCCGGAGATGTTCCTCCAGCCGCATTCCGAACCTATCCGCCTCATCATCGTCGGCGAAATTCAGGCCCGCCTGGCACGCGTCCGCCTCGAAGGTGTGGAAGAACTTTCTGGCGCGGCTGTAGTGGAAGTTGTGGTAGAGCTCCTGCTCCCAGAGCCTGCCGTCGGCGCCGTACAGCTGCAGGAAGTAGGCGCGGCGCGAGTTGTCGCGCACGAAGCAGCAGACGCCGGTGCCGTGTCGGATCCAGAGCGTGTGCGTGGGCGGGCTGGTGCGGTACAGCTGCACCACGGCGGTGGCCAGCGTCTGACAGCGCTCCCCCAGCTGTCGGAACACCCGCTGGTTCTCCTCGGGAGTCAGCAGCTGCGACGGAGCGTTCTCCGTCGGCCGCGAACCACTGACGGCCTGCATCGGCATCGTCGCTATCTGCCAGCAGGTACAAGCCAACGTCAGTGCACGTGCATGGATCTGGGTAAGACTGCAGTTCCTGAATGAAAAGTACATCAGGCGGGCAATGATCTCCATACGCATATCATGACCTTGTTCGTCGCAAATAGCATGCACGTTTCAATGACACACGTAAGGAAGATTTCACGAGAATTGCTGACTAGAAAATGAACGGGGATTACTTTGGAGAGTTCAACATGACACAATCGTCTCCATTTAAACATGCCTATTTCATTGCCCAATGTTTGGCTTAGAAAACATCTGCTTAAACTCATGAAACATAAAATTGTTTTTCTTATGAGAATAGGCAAGGACTCGGGAACTAGAGTTGCCATGATCATCTATCACAGCTGCTTACCAGCTATGGCAAGGACAACAGCTGAGCCAACCAGACACATCTAAAAACACTGCATTCAAAAACCTTGAACATGGCAAAGTTCCAGTCAGCAAAACAGCAAGTTTCAATGACATCCTGCTGGTCTATTTATTGAAAGTCTATTTACAATTCAAAAATACAATACAAAAACACGGATAACACACAGGTAAATAATTTTGGTGAAATATGAACTTCTGTACCACCACATTCCGCCAATGAAAAATTGTTGAGAAAGCCAATACGTAGAGCTCCTGGGGCCTGATCGGCATCTAAGAATATTCTTAGGCTTAGACGCATCATAATCGATGTCATGAACAGTGACGTCATCGGTGTATCGCCAGTCTTAGCACCAGGTGGCAGGCAAGTCGATTTGTTGGTTCATATTCTTAGCACTAGAGGGCAGCTGGCACGCCCTTGTAGTGTTTGCGCGTTCTTCTACCTTTAGACGGTGAGTAAAAGGTACATACATCGTTATCCACGACTGAGAACCACTCGCACCAGATTTCCGCACCGCAAAACGCAACTTGCTCTAATCATCCCATCTGCGCCAGATATGCCGATATTTCAGTCTGCGCGCAGTCACTGACAAGTAAGACAGTCTTAGTGCTGACGTCTTACTTTAGTGACGTCATGTACGAGCTAACGCCAGTCTTACCGCTAGGTGGCTGGCTGGGTGGCGTACTGCGCATGCTCTGTCTTAGCTAAGACAGTCTTAGCTAAGAATCTTAGTTGCCGATCAGGGCCCTGATTTCGGACAGAAGGAATGACATTAAGAGCAGACACAGAAACTCGGGGAAAAGTATGTAACCAAATGAATACAATCTGCTCGTAATTCGGGAGGGTCTACTTAGCAGTTTGGAAAATAAAATATTCAGAAATAGAATAGCACTGCCCCGATTGAAAGAGAAGTAACGGCATGGACACACAGTTTCCCCTTTCGCGCCAGGATTCGAAGTGCCCCAATCAACTCATTTCAACCTAGTTGCATGCAGTCTTCGGTCACTTTTGTGTATCAAAAGAACTGTGCGCCAGCTGATGATTGGCCCTGCACGTTGAAAATGACCACTAAAAGCTTGCTGAAGCTCAATCAAATGTGTATCAATTTGAGCAAAGTTAGTTAGTTATTTGGGCTTAAGGGGCGCACCAGCCTGGCAAGGCCATATAGCGCCTTAAGCTGTATGTTGCTATACAGGCGTATTCAAAAATACGTATTTTATCTTTAGCGATAAAAGTATAATAGTTAAGTGAATTAAATAGTAAATATGCACTCGAAAATTCAAACTTATACTTTCAGAGCTCGCCTCAAAAGACATATCTTAGTCCAGGTCCCAGCGAGACCAGTAATAAGATATTCCAGGACCACGTGGGCGACACGCGTCACAAAGCAGGATAAATATAAGCCTACCCTTGATGGTATATCCGTGATTCAAAATCAACCATCAAAATTATCCTTCGTTCATTCATCCATCGCAGCGCACAGCGATCTGAAACGGTTTTTGATGACTTTGGTTGCGCGTTGGAACGTAACTAACAGGCAATTCATGACCTGTACCAACTCGCTGACGAAGATATATAAAATATATCGAAAGCGCTCCGAAAACGATTTTTACCTAAAGGAGTAAGTCCCTCATTTATACTAGGGCGTAAAGTTTGATACAATTTTTTTACCGCGTAACTACGCTAATATAACTGGTCAGCTTTTGAATCTCTCTCTCTCTCTCTCTCTCTCTCTCTCTCTCTCTCTCTCTCTCTCTCTCTCTCTCTCTCTCTCTCTCTCTCTCTCTCTCTCTCTCTCTCTCTCTCTCTCTCTCTCTCTCTCTCTCTCTCTCTCTCTCTCTCTCTCTCTCTCTCTCTCTCTCTCTCTCTCTCTCTCTCTCTCTCTCTCTCTCTCTCTCTCTCTCTCTCTCTCTCTCTCTCTCTCTCTCTCTCTCTCTCTCTCTCTCTCTCTCTCTCTCTCCCTCTCTCTCTCTCTCTCTCTCTCTCTCTCTCTCTCTCTCTCTCTCTCTCTCTCTCTCTCTCTCTCTCTCTCTCTCTCTCTCTCTCTCTCTCTCTCTCTCTCTCTCTCTCTCTCTCTCTCTCTCTCTCTCTCTCTCTCTCTCTCTCTCTCTCTCTCTCTCTCTCTCTCTCTCTCTCTCTCTC